>JAUMHP010000025.1:2597554-2618746 GCA_032361065.1 Enteromius trimaculatus
GACATGGACATCTTGGATGACATGGGGGTGAGTAAATTATCAGCAAAAGTTTTTTTAAAAGTGAACTTCTCCTTTAACATTGGCGTTGTCTATTGGCTCAACCTTAAAAGATGAAGTTCTTAATATTATTCTTATTCTTATAAAGAATAAAGACGATATTGGCGTTTTGCTGTGTGGACGCTAATGTCTTTATTGTTATCATTCTTGGTGTGAACGGGCCTTTAGTCAAGATATGCTGTTCAGGTAATTTGTCTCAAAAACAAAGCCAAGCCCACAACCAAAGATACTGCTGTTTTGCATACTATTTTAAAAACAGTAGGCGGTATGCTAGTACTCCATAGCCTCTGTTGCAGCATATGCAGATTTGTAACCTCATTTTATTTATTTTTTTCTTCCTGAAGCCTATAAACTCCACACATCGAAATAAAAGTCAACATGGCAAACACAGTGACCCCTGAGCCCCTTACAGCCCTCTCTCGATGGTACTTGTACGCCATCCACGGTTACTTCTGTGAAGTCATGTTCACGGCCGCCTGGGAGTTTGTGGTGAACTGCAACTGGAAGTTTCCCGGCGTGACGAGCGTTTGGGCGCTCTTCATCTACGGAACCTGCATCCTGATCGTGGAGCGCATGTACCTCTGTCTGCGGGACCGCTGCAACGTGCTGCTCCGCTGCATCATTTACACACTGTGGACATACCTGTGGGAGTTCGGCACGGGTTTGCTGCTACGACAGTTCGACGCCTGTCCGTGGGACTACTCCGAGTTTAAATATAACTTCATGGGCCTGATCACAGCAGAGTACGCTGTGCCTTGGTTCTGCGCCTCCTTTATCGTAGAGCGCCTAGTGATCCGCAACACCCTGCGGTTGCGCTTCGACGAGGCTGCCGATCCGGGACAGGCTGAAGAACGCTCTGAAGGAGGCGGTGGTGGAGGACGAGGAGGCGGAGGGCGAAGGGCACGAGGGGCCAGAGCAGGGGCCACCAGCGCAAACGGCTACGTGAAGGTGGATTGAGGATGTTATCAACACCTATCCCCATCTCAAAGCTCCCGTCACCCATGACTCTCTCCCCACTTCTCTCAATCTCGCTCCCATGTGTTTCCAGGGATAGAGGCGCTCGGTCACAGCTGGTGCAGCTCCAACAGAGACAGGATCTTTCTGATTTATCGTCCAGCTGGCGTTCTTCGCTCTTGTGGAGGGACGTTCATTTGCCACCTCAGTGCTCAACGCTTACTGCCCTCGCTTCGGGCGAGTAGCCGTTAAGTTAAAGGTTTGTGTGTAGGAGTGATGCCAGGTGGCAAAATGAGTATGAACCCTCCACCTTTACCACCATACTGTACCTCCCAAACCAGTTCATCCACTCCTACACTCTGGGAGGGGACAAGCGAAATGACTTGTGTTCCCTCGATTAAAAAGCGAAAACTAAAACGCAAACACATCACTTGTAGAGAGACGAAAAGATATATATCAAGTGCTTGGAAAAAAAAGAAGCAAGTCCTTTTAGATTATAAACAGTGTGTATGATGTATATGTAGTAGCAAAAGCAAATAAATTATTAGGATAGCTTACCTTTTGAATGTTAGTTTGTGCTATTTATTAATATCTAAAAATGTAGTTAGGAAATGTCATGATAATATATTAAAACATGTATCGTGTGTATATATACTGTGTAACCTAAAGCAATGCCTTGTACTTGAATTTGGTGTTTTTTTACATTCTTCCAAAAAAAAGAAGAAAATTCTGTGCTTGAACATGCATGAAAGTTGTCTTCCAGGAGAATTTTTTATTTTTTTTCCTTTTCAGTACCATTTATTTCCTCTTTTTTTTATTTCTTTCTATTTTTCTCATGGAGGTGAAGACCCAAAGGAGTACTGTATTGTTTTTACGTATATAGAGGCCTGGTGCTCAGTACTGAAACCATAAAAACATCGCAGTTTTCTTGTGTTTTCACTGGAGAGAATGAGTTGTTGCGTTAAATGTGTTGATGAACTGGTGCTAGATTCTCATCGAGTCTTTTAAGGGATCTGATGACAGTCACAATAACAGGCATCTAGTATGTAGGTTCACTGACCTCAGGTACGTCATTGTTAATTATTTCAGCTCTGTCTCTCACATGCCATGAAGATTAAGAAAAATACTGTGGCAAATTATTTAAAATGCCAACATCACCTTGGTATTACCCGCATGGCTGCAATTTCAGGTTATGGATTTGCCAGAAAGTTTCGCTGTATTGGTTACACTGTTCCTGACCAAACAAAAAATGTATTAAAGCCACAAGTTTTTGAATGAAATTCCTGTCCAACATTATTGGTTTTACTTAATTTTTTTTAATGTGAGAACATGTCTGTATTTAGTATTTACCACATTTCAAATGTTATGTTATAGCGTTGCAGAGTTTGCAGATTAAGTTGATTGTAAGGCCGCAGCATTTTGCACCCCTGTCTCTTGGTTGTGTTTGATAATTGACAAAGATAAATTTTAGATGATTATCGAGTGCACTTTTCTGTTCCCTTGAAATTTCGCGTGCCTGTTTGTAAGCGGTGCATCGCCATTGTTCTTGTATTGTAGTCACTCTCTATACAGATCAGGCCATATCAACAGATGTACGGCGGTGATGGAGACTGTATTCAATGCCATGTCTCTTCACCTGTTTATACAGCCGTGCATTCAGGCAATGACAATGTGATATGTGAAAGGAATGCATAAGTGTTGTCATTTAAATTTTAAATGTGTGATTTAAGCAAATAACACCCTGCGACTCACACGTAGGCACATACATTTAACAGTTTTTTTTTTTCAGTTCATTAAAACAGTGATGGGTTTACATTCTCAATGTTAAAAGACTTGAAAAAGATCCTTCTCATCGAAGTAGAATTACAACGGTTAAGAGACTGGGAGAAGATGGCCTGGCAGATGACCAAAGTGTGCCAGTGTTTATCTGCTGGTTTGAACACTCACCTAGTAGCTAGATTGGATATTAGCATATCTTTCAGAAAAAAATGACACTTGATTGCACATAATTAGTTTATCTACAATAATAGATATAAAAGCTCACATCCATTAAAGAAAATGTGTGTAAATATGTGGATTTTGATTTCATCTGAGAATCTTTTGAATTGATCGGATTCAATCATTGTTTGCTTGCATAATTGCACTAAGAGATCGATATGCGTGTTTGTGTCTGAAGTTGCCAACTTTATCCTTTCATAGAGCACTATGTGTTGGTCACATAGACGTTGTGTGCTCATTCAGTCCTATAAGTGGCAAATGTAAAGCCATGCACTGTGAGCATCTCAATTAAGACTTTGACACATTCGTGTCCAAATCCACTCAGTGAACTATATTAGTGGACAAAAGTATAGGGAAGAGTGAATGGGGTATATAGGGGACAATTTACAGTTTTGAATTGTTCTGCATTGATTCATTAAAAACAGAGTCTATATCCAAAGTGGTTCCCTTTATGTTTATATATATCAAGCGAGCTCATTCAGTCTCATAATGCACCACAATAATGAGGGTACAACTGGTGTGCAAGTAATCAGTGAATTCAAAACAAACTTGAAGGGGTACTTTTTGGTTCACCCCAAAATGAAAAGGCTGTTATTAATTACTCTCTTGTCGTTCCAAACCCGTAAGAGCTTTGTGCATCCTTGAAACACAAAAAAATGATGTTCTGAAGATGAACGAAGGTCTTACAAGTTTGGAACGACACGAGAGTGAGTAATTGATGACAGAATTTGTATTTTTATGGGTTAATTAAGGTTTATACGGGGTAGTTTGAAGCTGAAGCACTAACTACGCGAAAGCAGAAGCACTAATCTAAATTTGCTCACTCGTTTTGATTCACTGCTTCAATGCATTACCTATATGGGGACTAATTTAAGGAATGTTTAGCTGTTCAGTCGACTGATTTAGTCATTTACGCCCGAAAGGTACTAGATTGAGTAGTGTTTGAATTGTCTTTAATTGTGTAGGCTACATTGCCATCAGCGGATTTAACAAATTCATAATTATTTAGCTTATTTCTCCCCTTGCTGTGATAGACAAGATCTGAATTATACGAAAGGACGACACGCAAACTCCCATTTCAGCAGATCTTCTTTCAATAAATATGGCTACCATTCTCACCGAATTTTTTTTTTATTTTAATTGATAATTGAACATTCTCTACCACCATCACAGTACAACATAATCTTACAAGTTTGTTAATAGTAATCAGATTTAACAACTCTCAAATATAATAATAACAATAAAAAAAAACAAGCACTTTCCTGCAAAGCTCCAACTCTTATCAAACACGCCTGCCTATAATTTTTTTTTTTTTTTTAGCGATCATGAAGACTTTGAGTAGTGTTTGATTAGAGTTGGAGCTAAATTTGGGCACCTTTAATTCATCAAACCATCTAATTTATTCTGTTGTTTTACAGTGAGGAGGTTAAATTCAGGTTAATGCATAAATGTGATGTTGTCACTTGACCACTAGATGGCATCCTGTCACCTCTGCAGAACCCGGATTTGGCGCCTTTACCGACAAGTGCAAGGTAACTTGCTAACAAATCGCATATAATACAGCCATTGTTACCCATGCAAAATAATTATAAATTATCATGGGATCTCCTATATGCTCTTCACTTTCCAGCTTCAGCTTATGCCAAGTTGTCACAGTTGTAAAGTAACCACCATAAATGTAGCTTACATAAATGTACATTTGTATTCTGCTAGTTTGTATCATAATGTATCAGCACATGGCATGTTTTGTGATCTTTCAGATTATATATCTTTGGGTTATGTGAGCTGTGTGTGTTTCTGTGTCAGACTGGTTTAGACCTCATAACCTCATCAGCTTATATCATACAGTGGTTGGAATCTATATGAATAACATTTAGCTTTCCATCTATAGGCCAGAGTCATAGGCCTGATTATGAGAGGTATATACATTTGTTTTAGTATTTATTTCAGATTAACAAGCTCGTTTAGTTTCAAACGTGTATATTTGTTTGCATTTTGTCACTTAATCCTAACTATGCATTTTAATCCTTGTGTCACCATATACTGTATCATTAAAAGGCTATTCAACCTATGTGCAGTCTTCCTTGTCTCCAGTTTCCTGCTCTTTTTGTAGACTCTTTCAAAAAACCCTGTAGCTATCCAGGGCAATTATGTGTCACCTCAAATCCTTTAATTGCGATTTGGCAACTCTTTTCTCATCGCGTTTGATTGCAGTGACAGCACGCCTATGAGCTCACCTGACCGTAGTGGGTGTGACCTGTTATGATGCAAAAAAACACCTAAACTCCGCCTCCAACAGCAAGACAACCAATCACCTGTCAACACACCAAATATGGTAAGGTCCTAACCCTTTAAAGAGCAGGTGAAGCATAAATAGCTTTTATTTCCTCCCGATGTGTGTGTAGAGTCTGATTTCTGTAATGATTCTCTGATTTCATTCCAGCTTAATGAAGCAGCAAAGCGGCTCACAATCGGAGACTCCAGCTCAAACAGCTCCAGGACTAACAGCCCAGGAGGGGTTTGGTTAAATGAAGTGTCTTTCATGGGAACTGAGTCAGTGGGGAGGGGTATCACTACAGTATTCCTTAAGCCTGTCAGTCATCAAAGCTGTCAGAGTGCGGTGGAGCAGACGATGGCTTCATGCTGCATTTGAGGGGTGTGTCGAGAGTAGCCCATGTTGAATAGATCTGAGTGTCAGCGCTCAGATCCATTCATAAAGCAGGTTAGAAATGAAGAAAGAGTCCTTATAAACCATACAATGGGAGGAAACCCTCTTTATGCTATATGGGGTATTGCAGACAGATGCAGGATGGCTGTGACTAGAATAACTGGCTATTTATTCCCTGTATTTAACTGCTGGCTAGCAACTAGATGTTTTTATCTTAGATTTACAAAATGGATTTTTTTTTTATAGTCTTGACACGTGCTCCACAGTGATTGTAATGACACAAGGTTATAAACTAGGCAGTCAGATTAATTACACACAGAGGTTACTGAGTATAAAAAGTGATCTCGTGTTGATTCGTTATCACTGCAAACATGTGCCATGAACATTAACCAAAGTATATTACTTAATATTCAGTATTACTTAAAGGAATAGTGTACCCAAAAATAACTAGTCATGATTTGGTATTATGTCATTTTGAACCAGACTTACTTTCTTCTGTGAAATAACACAGAGGATTTCTTTTTCTGGTTTGACTTTTAGAACATTTCAGAGTTTCATTTTTTTGTATGCATCCTCTCTATGCCACATAGGTTGGAGGACATTGTGGAAAAGCGATGCTATGGTTTGCAGGACGGAAAACATACAATGCTAGGCCTTTCATTTTTTACAAGTGTAATTTGTAATCCTGGGTTATTCTGTTCCATGTCTTACAGTGTTCATATTAACCCGATCTCATCAGAAAATGTTATGTATGGTATGCAACATCTGGAACTGTATGAATTTTTTTAAGCATGATGGCTCACCCTTAAATCTAACCTTAAGTGGGATTTATGCAGATACCAAACACTTTATTGTATACCCTTACCAATTAAGTTCTGGAGCTGGGCTTAATAACCCAGGGTTAACTAAAAACCCTTCAGATAACCCTGGGTTTTTAAGCCCAGCTCCAGAACTTAATTGGTAAGGGCATACGATAAAGTGTTCTGTATCTGCATATGGCCTTAACCTTGGGTTTCAAAAAATGTCTTCCTGGCTACTTAAGCCTTTTTTTTTCTCTCCATATGAAGCCTGGTAGCTCTGCCGTTCGACAGTAATCTAATTTTCAAAAGCCAAAACAAACAGCCACCTGTAAGCCTTTACTCTGAAGGTGCTTATGACAGTTTTTTAAAACGGTGGACAGCTGTATCTCTCATTTTGGCTGCTTGTTGCCGTTATGTAAACGGCCATCGCTTATCTCCCACTCAGCTTTGCATAACGTCACACAGAGGTTTCCCACACTGCTTTGCATTTTTACCAGGGTATTTGAGCAGCAGGCTATTCTGTTTTCTTTCTCTATTTTGAGATAAGAGCAATAACTCTCCCTTGGTTTTTCTTTCTGGTTTATGTATCTTCTGTTAAATTTAGTGCTTTGCTGCTTGAGGGTGAGGCTTCAATGTAAACATTAAAGCAGATGCCAAGTGGTTGTCAACCGCTGTCACATCTCAGAGTGACTGTTACAGAGATGTAGCTCCAGTGCTTCTGTGTGTGACAGAATAGATGAGGACGGGGAAGAGGAATTTGCACAAGCATGGATGGAAAACTTCATTTATCTCTTCACGGTGTGATTTAAAGGAGGTGGACTCCATGTGCTATCTTGCAGATAGTATTGTCAAGCTACTGCCTGGTGAAAATATCCCCAGTGTTCATGACAGATTTAAAGAAATAGTTCCTACGAAGCAACAGCCATTTACATGTCATTTGTGGAACACACAAGGAGAAATTTTGAATAATGAAGTCAGTGAGTTTACCTTGAATACTGGATCAGTCTGATTTGTGAGCAAATCCAGTTTTGTGAACTGGATCAACCGACTCAAAAGAATGACTATTTACAAATTCAACAAATGTTAATGAACTTGTGTAAACATGCCAATGAGAGCTAGAAGAAAAGTCAAGATACAGAAAAAATAATCTTTAAAATCAAAGTTCTCATACGTCTTTAGGAGGACATCAAATAAAGCTAATTTGGTGTCATGGCATAAATGTACCTGGGGGCACATTTTAGTGAGATGCGGAAAACTTACTACATGTTACTGTAGTTTTTAAAAGAAACGGATATAAAAACAAATTTGACATTTCAGCTTAATTTCATGCAGATTTGAATTGTTTAGTCGAACCGTAGTTACACGGGATTCAAATGAGCTCCATGTATGTCTCTACTCCCTGAGCAACCGCACAAACCTACTCTGAAAACCCAGGGGTATGAAGCTGGATACGTGTGGTGCTAACATTCAAAAGCATCGGTTTTCAAATATCACAGCATATTAATATTGCTTTGAAGTCATAACATGACATTCTTTAAGTAATTTTGTGAAAAGTACACTTAATTAATCAACTGTAAATTTGTGTGTGAAAAGGAATAAAAGTCGTCAGTTTTATTGCCTTTAGTGTTTATTACTTTTAAAATCCAATGATATGTACTTATTGGTACATATTTTGTGTCTTGCTAAAAAGTGTCCCCAGGTATTCATTTATGCCATGAGACCAAGTTGCATCCTTTCTGTACTCTGAAAGTGCATGTTCATTGTAATTGATTTGAACTCGGTGTCATTTACACATCTACCAAAGAGAATTATACAGATTTGGCCTGACTCGAGTACATATTTTTTGGATTGAACTAAATCCTTCCCCTGTCTGTTTGGTGTGTGCTTACTCTAAAAAGGCGTAACACTGTTGGTTCATTTCTCTGCTCCTTGCTCTGTTTCAGACTTTTCCAGACTTTTTTTGAATCCAAAACTTGTAAACCACACTAAAGCTCTCCAGGTACTGTGCAGAAAGTGTGAATTATGGTAATGGCTCCTGGCAGGGAAGAAAATAAGTGCAGTTATTAAAATGAATAGCTGCCGCTCATCCTGCGGTCCAGACCCCAGGCAGGGGTGGAGAGCCAAGCCTCTCAGCTTTCTTCCGTCTCATACCTACACTTCCATCACTGTTGTGTGCGTCTTCCCATTACACGTCAAAACCCTCTCTCTCTGAACTTTTCCGTAGTTGGTTTGGCTCAGCACGATGGCATGGTTAGGCCACAGAGTCCTTGTCTCATTCTGCCTAACATCCCTAACAAGCTCCATAAGGCTCCTAAAGAGAACAAATCCACCCCCAACTTTGGCCTTTGAAGTGGGAATTTGAGTATTTGGTACAACTTGACGTCAAAGACCCCAAAAGTAAATCTTGCCTCAATAGCCTTAATCTTTGTTTTTGTCTCCATTTTCCGAAACATTTCTCCAAGTCTCTCAAAGTTCCCGTCACACTCCATTTTTTCTGTCCTAATGACAGATTCAAGCCGTAAGACATTAATCCTAACCCTTTAAGTTGAGCAACTGTGCATGTAAGAGCAGGTAACAGATTTGCTTGTTCCGCTCGAGGCTATCCAAACGGTTGGTACCAAACAGCTGTACCGGTATGTTTTCTTTGATAGTCAAAAGGTCATGCAGAAAATATCAGTTTACTATTTATTTTTCCCATATACTTGCAGATCATTTATCGATTGAACTGCAGAAAGTCAATCATTTTCGTTCGGTTCAGTGGAACTAGATTAGCGCAAATATATTACTATAATAAAGATAAAGGTATCGGTTATGTTCTTAATGAACTACGGATGGGCGTCTCCTTCAAAGCAGCTGCTGGCTGTACAAACTTTATGATTAGTAACCAAGTTTTAAGTGTAATGGGTGTGTGTGGCTTTAATAAGGTATTAAGGTGAACAGATGGCAGCTGTGCGATCTATGCATTTGTTTCCATCCAAACCAGCCCTTGAAGAGAAATGATTTTCAAGAACTCTAAACTAGCATTAGCTGAAGTGATTATTTACTAAAATGAGCGACTGTGTATCGACCATCAGGCTTCTTTTCTGTATGATTTCATTACAGTTGTCTGATCCTGATTTAATCCAGATTTTAGCTGTGTCCAGGAATGCAGAGCGAGGTGGCGAGCGATGACGAGGCCTGGGGACAGAGTTACGGTATAGCGGTCTTGGCTGGGGTGTTTGGTGTAAGAGCACACCGCTGGGGTGTAAGATACAGTGGGAACCGTGTTATTGCAGGTGTGTGTGCATATTACATCTGATTATGAAATATGCAAGACGTTTCACTACCTCTGTTTTTTCAACTGCTCGGTCGGTGTTAAAGTGGCCATTTGAGGCTTTAAAAAAAAGCAGTGAAGTTTCCGTTCCTCATACGAGAGCCGCGGAGAGAGAAAATGTGTCAAAGTGCGTCTAGCTGTGAAAAAGATGAGGTTTATTTTAAGAAATGTTTGCTGGATGACGACTGACTGCAGAGGTGCATTATGGACTCTAAAGGTGGGGTCACTTATGATCTAATCTCCAAGTCATGTGTGTTTGTATATAAACACTGGCTTTGTCCTTAATGGGTGTTAATAAAAGTTCATATACTTCTTAAGCCAAACAGGCACAATATATAGGGACGGGTCACAGTGGTTGTCTGTTTAGCTAATTCGTATTTTAATTCTTTTGAAGCAATGCTTCCGTGACGTTCCTTTAAAGCACACACATACAGACTTTTATGTTGTGAGTGAAATCAGAGCACTTTGTGCCATGTCCTCATGCCACGTCGTAATGCCGAGAAAATATTGAAGAAGGACACAGAAAGCATACCAAGTATTCATTTTACTGCTCAACTTGCCACCATTTTGGTTGTTTAAACGTGACATCACAGCGGTCAGGTAGTCGAAGTTGAGTTGAAATTGAGTTTCTAACCTTTAATTACAAAGTTGACGCAGGCGCAAATGGGTTTTTACTAGTCTGAAACTTTTAATTACAGTAATTCCGACATGAATCATTACTACTGATTACTCAGCTAGTCATTCACGCAAACCACCAAATTTCAGAGATCTGTAGTTTTGCACGTTCCTACAATATAATGCAACATAAAGCTATTATTTAAAAATCACCTCTACTCGTAGAGGGGGTTGGTCTTCATTCGCTGCTGTACAACTTGCTGAATCTCTTGCGGTCAAGGTGGTTTTCCTCTCTGAACATAGTAGTCCCAATGGGCTTATTGACTCTGTGGACCTGTAAAACACACTGGAGCCACAGGAGCTCAAGCGAGATGCTCATTTGGGTTTCTATAAAAAGTTTCAGATTGTAAAAAGCATGATTTAGTTTTGGGGGAAAAAAAAGACCATGCTCGCATTTGGCATGTTTTTTTTGGACCAGAAGCAAGTTTGAGTTTGTTTTCCCTCAAGACCAGGTCTTTCTTGCTGTTTTTGTGCATCATCGGTTGCATTTAAACTGCCGATTGCAGTTATGAGTCATGAGTGGTATAAGTGAAGCCTTCTGCCCACTGAATGATTTTTGCAATCCATTGAGATCATTGCGATCACACTCAGTGATATATGGATCTAATAAACTTTGGTATGACGTGCTGGTAGAATGTACAGTGTTGACACCTATTGACTTGACAATGCATGTTTCTGTTTAAAAAGTGGAGAGGATAAGTGCTTGAGGGTAAGTGGTAAGGGGTTTTATGTTTTAGTGCCATTTTGCAAAGATTTCATGACGCATTTTTATTAGTTGATCAGTAAACGTGGGTCGTTGCAGCAAACACCCTAAGAGGGGATAATGCTGAATTTCCAACACGGTCATAAAACAATAGTACGTTATATCTTTGGTCGCAAAACTATGACAACAGCTGTCTTCAAACTTCTGTAACAGACAGCATAGGACCACCAATTAGCAGCCACAATCACAATAATCAAGATGCAAATCTTTTGTCTTGGACGGACAAAAATTGTGCAGTGTGCCTCTTGCTTAATACTCGCAGGGACTACAAAACCAAAACGTTTTGAAACAAGTACATATTTAGGCGCAAAGTCATATTGTTTTTTTTTATAGGCCTTTGTGTGTGTCCGCATGGGACTAGCGAGGTTGTGATTTCTTCCACGTGAATAAACCACAGCTGTCAATAAGTTCTGAACATTTTTATTGAAATGACACAATTAAGTACTGTATAATCGCTTCATCTGTTTATCGTTAGGATGGATATCGTTAAGCCAACTGATCTACTCATTGTAGATCATTACGACTATAACAGAAATTTTGTTGTTTCTGTAACTAAGGCTTTGAAACAGGTCTTTACATTTGCCTGCCAATAGTTGTGAAGCTTACCAGCCAATGAGGTGCTTTCTAGCGGTATTTGATTGGCTGACAGCTTGTCACCAGACAGAGAGAGCAAAGCCCAACTATATTATGATGTAACAGTGGGAAAACTCTTTTCAGATGGCTCATGCTTTCTTTTTTTGGGCTTTTATTTTGTCATTGATAAATTGACTTGTAAACACACGCACACAGACACACACACCAACTGACTTATTAATAAACTTGCTACACCTCATTCATGTTAGTTCTTGCTCTTCTGAGATGTCAGTCATCTTATTTTCACTCTGATGAGAATGAAAGGAGCTATAAAAAAAATCATTGTTTTATTTAGAATTGCATCATGTTTTCCAAACTAAGCAACAATTTAAAACAAGATAAATAAAATGTGTAAGCTAATTTTCAGAAGCTAAAATGTTTTTTTCAATCATTACTTTCTCATTCTAAACATATCCAACGATTAAGCCGAGTTTATACTCAAAACCAGAAGATAGAAAAAGAGGAAGGTTTTCCAGAAAACTCTTATCTACATATTAAAATTATCTTGATTAAAGCTGTTTTTACTGAAAACAAGACAAAATACTGATGAAGAAAAATATTTTTACCACTGGTAATGCTGCCTGACCTTGTTCTTAGTGTGATCGCAAAAGATGTGGAAAATAATACTTTTGAGAGAGAGAGAGAGAGAGAAAAAAAAAAAAAAAACAGAGTTACAACAGAACAATGGGTGGTTAATGAAACATGATTTTATGAAAAGAATATAAGGACAAATAGCTTTAGGAATTAGGACAATTTTCGTTTTTAGGTGATCTGTTTATTTTTCTTAATCATGGCAGAGCATTGCTAAGCAAGTTATGGGCATCTACCTAATAACATAGATGTTAAGAGATATATTTTGTATTTTTTTTTATTTATTTGGTTCATTGTGACTCAGAGCATGTGGGTCATATTAGGGTCAGATATTAGTGGTCATATGTTTGTACTTAAGAAGATAGCGGGCTGATGTTCTTGACAGTGGCACCGTGGGTGGGTGGACCTTTCTTCCCGTGGGACCCTGTAACAGATCTGAGAATGGCTGCTGTGTTCCAACCAACAGCAGCTTGAGCAGCGTGCGACCAACATATTCTTGGTAGTACACACAGACGCACACACGCTGTATCGGGTCACCTCTACATTCGGCCCTCCTGGTCATCACGTTTGATGTGGGCTCCTCAGTTTTCCTGAGCGTCTGTTCTTTTTGCGATCCTCACATTCCTCACGCACATAACAGACCACCCGGTTTTGAGATCGCTTCAGGTCTGCGTATATCTCTGCCGTGTCTTTCCCTCGACCCCTCGCCCCCAACCCTCAGGCCCATCTGGATTCCCGGTAACCTGCCCGTTCGCACAGTCTGCGTCGCGTTCAAAGTATACGTGACCGGTCTAACACTAGACATTGAATCTGTCCTATCTAGTATCTACGGTCTGGACAACGAGGGTCTGTTGCCTTCATTAAAAGGGATCAAGACCTTTTCGGCCCTGTTTGGGGTTTTAAGGGTTGCTAAAAGTTGCTGCAGTGATGAATCGTGATTTCTTGATAAGATTTACAGGAATGCAACCACGAAAGATAAAGACGTGCGCACCAATTTGTAACACGCAAAGAAATGTCATTCGCGAGCCAAAACGTTTCGATAACATCTCAAAATATCAGCAGTTTTGGTGCTCGAGATGTTTCCGTAGTCTCACCTTCGACTCAATCCAGAGTTTATTTCCTTATATTGTGTACCAACGATCACATCTAGATGGATAAAATATGTGTAGTACACTTTCAAAAGTTACATGTACGCACAACGTGAACTCTTTAGATCAAGAGAATCCAGGAGGCCTGTGTTTTGTTACTTAGTTAATGTTTATAAGAATGCTGTTTCCTTTTACACAAAGCAAAATAGCTGAGCTGTATATGGGAGAATTTATGGATGTCTGGAGCAGGTGTGAGATCAGAGGAGTCATAATGAGGGTGGTACAACCATTCCCGTGTTTGGTCAGATAAGACTGCGGCCATTATCTCATCGGTGCACCCTTTCAACATGACCGAATTGTAGCTCGCTTGTGCGTAGGTTTTGTGATTACACAGTATAGTAAAATGTGAGGTTAGATGTTCGACGGTTAAGTAGGATTTGTGGTAAGTAACACGAAAGTTTCAGACCGTATGTCATCCTAGTGTACACGCCGAGTCGTTTGTTTGAAGATGCACGGTGTTTGTCCCTGTCGCTTTCTTTCGCCAGCCCTTTGTGTTTTGTTGTGGCTGTTTGCCTGACACAAACTTTGTCTCAGTTCTGAGCACTTGATGAGTCACCGTACCTGAATGGGACGCACTCCAAGCATGCTGGGAAAAACAAATCACTGCAGTGCCTCTTACTTCCTTATCAGGTAGTGTTCTCTTCTACCTATTGTTCTCTTGGCAATCAGGCCATCAAACCAGTAAGCACAAGCCTTCTTAAAACCGCTGGGGAATCTCCAGTCAATTCATTACGGCTCATCCATTATTTCGTCAGACCGACTTGCTGATTGACAAGTGAACAAGCCAGAATGTTTGCTTGTAACAAAAGCGTTTTTCTTTTTTTTTCTTTTCCACCGTGCTTGCCAGTGATAATGTTTCTTTGTAAAAGCGAGAAAAAGATTTGGAACGGACTGAGCATCTTTATACGTTCCAACGGTTTCATGCTGAAGTGCATGTAAAACTTGGTGTGAGATCTGCCTTTAACTGGACGTAATTTGGGACTTTAAAATATTTTACAATAAGATTACCTTCAGCGGCTGCACAGAACTGGCTGTGGAGATTTACGAGCTGAAACGAGAGCCAGGGCCTGGCTTCGATCCATACTGCATACTAGTCTTAAACACAGCATTCGATACTCAGTGCAGTTTTGCATTGAACGCATTTTTGTTCTAATAGAGAGAAAACCAATCGCTGGATGCAAACTAAATGTTTTTAACTACTTATAGGTTTATTCAAATTTACACTGGTATGCAGCTCCCACAGTGATTACCATCTCATGACAATGGAGTGCCGGGGGAATCCCCGCCATCAGACAACTCGTGAAGTCAATTAAATAAGTCCCGCAAAAGTAAAGTCCACATGCTCTTGAAAAACAAACTGGCCAGATATTCCGGTATGCCTTCTGTTTTTTAAAAACTGGAGCAGAAGTTTGGAGATAAACTGCGAAGAATCCTGCTGAATTACGTAGATGAAAATGTATCTGAAAGTCCTTGATCCTTATATACATTTATTTGAGAAGCACAGATGTATACTGTGTTCATAGTTTTAATACATAAAAATAAAGGTTAAACAAGTTATATTCAATGGCAGTTTCAAGTAGATACATAGACATACATGATTGCATGTTTTACATGCTTTGAAGGTAACTATAATGTGTGTGTGAGGTTTGAAGTACAGCTTGGGGGCAATTCTAAGTTTTGCATTGATGTCTTTCAGGGCAAAATACAGCAATGTATTACCCTTGCCCATATCTTTACAACGATTGATGATATAGCTGAGATTATTGCCCCTTTATGCTTGGGAAAACTAAATGAGGATGTGTGGAGTTAAATAGGGTGTGGTGCACATTTGTGGTGTCAGGTTCTCTTATATTCCCCCATTCACATTCAGGGAAAAAGAGAGATGGCTAGATACAGAGAAAAGCAGTGCAAATGACAAAGCCATGCACCAAACGCAATCCCTTTCTTATGTAATGTTCCGGACACTCCATGTGTCTTCTACCTGTCTCATCGAGATGTAAAATGTGGAAAAAGTCATACATCATATTTTTGTGAACACTTTGTTTCATAACTGACAAATTATTGTCACGGGCTGTCTTGAGGCCGTTTACTAAATTATGTGAAAGGAACTCTTAGCAGGACAAAGGTTGTGTGCTTAGCAAGTGTGAGATATATTGTTTTAGGTACGTCTGAGAGACTGACAAAAGTTTACCTGTAGAAAAAAAAAAAGAGCTTGAAAACAAAGCAAGTAGCAGTTGATCCAGCAGGGGGCGATGTAACAGTTCCCAGAGGAGATCTAAGGGGGATATCTCTCTTTGTAGACCATCAAGTGAGGCATAAAGAGCTTTTGGCTTTCCATCTAAATGACAAGTCTGACATTTTCATGTTCATGATCTCAAACTTTGCAGACTTTATGTTGTATAACTCTCTTTCCACATGCACATACAGTTTCTAAATGTAAATTTAACTAAAAACACACCCCACTTGAATCCTATAGTAGACCACATGCTTCATACATATGCAGCATCATAATTTCCTTTTTCAGTCTAGTCTACATTTCTTCACTCAGTGATAATCTGGCCTCACAATCACAATCTAGCTTGTGCGTTTGCTTTGTTCAGCCTCCGACCGTTTGCAATCTCAGATGAAAGGCTGATAGTACAAAATGAATGTGTCTGCAAAGTCTGAAAGAAATAGTTAACAACCATTTAATGAACCACATATCATTCCACGTGCACCTGATTTCTTTGGTTAAGCTCAAAAGGAGGTATTTTCAATTATGTTCTGGTTGCTCTTTCCCATGTAACTACAGTAATGTTGTTCTTTTTAAAGTATTAAAAACAAAAAACAGTTGTGTTGCTGTTAATGGAGGGTCAGATGGCTCTATGATTTCATCAAAAAAATCGTAATTTGAGTTTTGTGTTGAGGTCTTATGGGTTTGGAACGGCATGAGGGTGAGTAATTAATGACAGAATTTTTATTTTGGGGTGAACTAACCTTTTAAGGTGTTTGAAATCATGATAGCTTTGTGTGAAAACAGACAGAAATTGAAATGTTTTCATTCCAGCGAGTTGTTATCCACTAAAACCAGATTATTTTTTGAGTTTTGTGAGTTTGTGATCGAGAGCGGTATGATTCGTGAACAAATCAAACAGAACCAAATCAGTACGATCCCGGAGCAAATCAGTCAGGCTGCTTTTGTGAACTAGATAAGATCAGATCAGGCTCCGAAAGATGATACGTAATTCTCGACTGTGTACTGAAGTGTTAGGTGTAATTAGTGTGTGTCTGTGTAAACATGTCTGTGTGTTTCCTATAGCTTAACCGACACAGATTTCTTGAAATGTTAGAACACCAGAATTTGAGGAAGTGAAACCCAAACATTTTCTGCATGTGAATCATATGTTTTGAGCATGCACTCAGTCTGCTGAGGTTTGTCCAGTAGTGTTTGTGTGTGTGGTGGTGAGTGGGTGGTTTGGTTGTCTGGCTGAACATGGAAGTTGATCGCTCTGGTGGGGACCTCCAATCATTCCCCTGATATGGTGAAAAGTGCAGTGCTGCAGAAATGCATTCCAGCCCGGAGCGAGAGCAGAGCGGGTTCCACGACTATCAGATTCTCCTGCACGCCTGTGGCTTTGGCCCAGCACAGCCGCAGTGCTGGAGCGAGCGGTAAAGAGCATGCATCAGTCGTTCTGAAGTGGCCAGACCAGACACAATGCGGGCTCTCGTCGAAAACGAACAGTTCTGCCAGTGCCAAGATGAAAGCGGGTGATGAGCGAGAAGTCCAGTTGTAGCACTTCACTATGCCGCCATGCTGTGTGTGTGTTTTGTGTGTGTGTCATGTAGCGTGGGTGTTTTTGGGCCCTGTCTGCATGTCCGTTCTCTTGATATAGTCCAAACAGATGGATCAGCTTAAGTTAACCTCTGTTCACTCAGCTCTTACAAAACCCCGAAAAGTCTGGAAAATGTCAGTCTTTGTACAGTAACGAAAGATACAGATAAAAACTGTGGTGAGGTAATTGCCCTGTTAAAAAAAAACAGTATATTCTGGTCAGGTATGTTTCAATGCTGGTTTGAGCTGGTCCTTAACTAGTCATGACCAACTAAGGACCAGCTTAAACCATCTCCAAGCTTCAAAACCTACTTAAACAGCACATACTGTTTTGTGGTGTTGTTGTTGTTGTTTTAAATCAAATGTCTGTGACCATTTTTTTTTTTTTTGTAAATTTTAAATCTGTTTGTAAATTGACAGTTTGTTCATAAAGTCGCTGTTTCTGTCAAAGAGTGTGAAAGCAAGACCATTCCACAATTTGACCATTGTGGCATGTATTAATTATGAATGAATAGCTATCCATCTGGGACAATTAGCTGCCAGTTCTTTGGAGGAAGTCTGGAGGAATATTGTTTAGTCTTGCAAGATGAAAAATTTAAACACAGGTTTCCATTCAGATGCGGGCAGTGCCGAGTCTCTGTTAAAAATGAATGACTTTTTGTTTCTTTCGTTTATTGTGTTTGTTAGCTTAGCAACATGCTAACTTCATTTCCATTTAATATGCTGCCCAAGTAGGCAGCTGCATGCAGTAGACGGCAAGGCACAGCTCGCTAGGTTTTTGAACAGACCTAAAGAGAGCGCGTATGTAGAACAACAAAGCACTGAAAGATTCAGAGAGCATCTTTGGACTACTAATAAGGACACCCACAGGGTAAAAAAAAGCCCCTTGTAGCATCGCAGCTATGCTAAATCACATTTGACATACAGTCTCTCAACGATGTCACCAGCAACTGTGTTAATTCAAACGAATCGAATGAATAATTTATCTAGATATTATTATAACAAACAAGTTAAATCTATCATGTTTCCAGGGGCAAATGTCTATCAGACCGGGAGGCGGAGCTTCACTGGTTTTTTTACCTTTGGCTGAACGCTGGAATTCTTTGTGTAGGATTTGAGTTGCCAAGAGAATGGGAGGGTGAGCTAAGCAGGGGAGATGTATGTGGGTTTGAAGCAGTCAAAAAGGGGGCTTTCTCTCGCTCGCTTCCTTTCTTGACGTGGGCCCTCTGTGCTTCTTGCCTTCTCCCTTGCAAATGAAAAGATAACATTGATTTTTGTCACTCCCCTTTGTTATTCTCAGCGAGACGACTCCGTCCATGCCAAATCAGATACGGAGCACTGCCTGTTTACTTATTAACTCTGCTTTCTATGCGTCCACATGTCCGAGAGTGCCTTTGTTGGTGTTTGTATTTTTTGGCCGTTTTTGACCCGTAGACAAACAGAGCGGCTCGCCGAGAAACAGCCCACAGGAGGAGCAGATGTTGCACTAAAACACTCTCACTTCCTTTTATCAAGTGCACTGCCCTCTATCCACTTCTTCTTTCCCTTCTTCTTTTTATACTCCCTCTATACTGATGAATATGTGTTTTGAATGCTGAGAAGGTGATGCTTTAGCTTATGTTAAATTTAGCTTATTAGTCAAATAGTGGTTAAAAGAGTTGCTTAATGTTTTTCTCTTGCGCACAAATCTGGTTTTGACTTTTCAGATGAGACTTACTGTAAAAAACACCTACTTGTATCATTTAAAATTCACACCTGATTCACGTGAACTATAGGGGATTTTGATACAAGTTCTATATTAAGTTTTGCAACATCCTACGCATTGACAGTGGCCCGGCACTGTTTTGATACGTGTGGGTGTTTGGGTGCTGCAGATGAGGAAGCGATTATTTTTATGTTTGAATACAGATATGAGTAGTTTCACGTGCGGACAAGCGTGAATTTTGCTTTAGTTTGTTTTGCATTTCAGCTGAACTGAAGCACAGATGAAGTCGCTCTTATTTCATTCTGATTGCCGAAAATTGTTCCTCGCATAAAATACAGTACATGCATATATGCAAGAAACTATTGGCAGGACGTCCAGCATGTTGAATGTTCAAACGTGTCGGTGTGTGCATACGCACACAGCGTATAATTGAATCTCTCCACAATATGATCTAACACACCTGTTAGTGTGTGTGTTCTGTGAAATCCAAGACTTTGGATCTGTCATTTAAAAACAGTGTTTTTCTACTTTCCCATCTGGCTTCGCATATTTGAAAAGAGACTTGGGGAGCGACGTCCTGATGTCCTGTATCTGATACAGTAATCTCATTTTACTGTAATTAGATTATTTCATTAATACAGTGAGGCAAAAAGTATTTAGGCAGCCACCAGTTGTGAAAGTTCTCCCACTTAAAAAGATAAGAGAGGCCTGTTATTTTCATCATAGGTATACGTCAACTATGAGAGACAAAATGAGAAATAAAAAATTCAGAAAATCACATTATATCAATAACAAAATTTCATTTCAATACTTTGTTATATACCCTTTGTTGGCAATGAAAGAGGTCAAAAGTCTTCACAAGGTTTTCGCACACTGTTGCTGGTATTTTGGGCCATTCGTCCATGCAGATCTTCTCTAGAGCAGTAATGTTTTGGGGCTGTCGCTGGGTAACACAGATTTTCAACTCCCTCCAAAGATTTTCTATGGGGTTGAGATCTGGAGACTGGCTAGGCCACTCCAGGACCTTGAAATGCTTCTTACGAAGCCACTCTTTCATTGCCCGGGTGGTGTGTTTGGGATCATTGTTATGCTGAAAGACCCAGCCATGTTTCATCTTCAATGCTCTTGCTGATGGAAGGAGGTTCCCCACGGGGTGAGATCTTGCGTGGCGCCCCAGATCGAGGGAGATTATCAGTGGTCTTGTATGTCTTCCATTTTCTAATAATTGCTCCCACAGTTGATTTCTTCACACTTGCTTAGCTATTGCAGATTCAGTCTTCCCAACCTGGTGTGGGTCTATAATTTTGTTTCTGGTTTTCTTTTTACAGCTCTTTGGTCTTGGCCATAGATACAAGTTAATACATTAATACAGGTAAAGAGTGGAGGACAGAGGAGCTTCTTTAAGAAGAAGTTACAGGTCTGTGAGAGCCAGAAATCTTGCTTGTTTGTAGGTGACCAAATACTTATTTTACCGAGGAATTTACCAATTAGTTCCTCTGGATTTATTTTTTGTCTTATTTTGTCTGTCATAGTTGAGGTATACCTATAATAATAATTACAGGTCTCTCTCATTGTATTAAGTGGGAGAACTTACATAATTGGTGGCTGACTAAATACCTTTTTTTTCTCACTGTATAAGCTTTATTAGAATGCCCATATGGAATCTACAGAGAAGCCCCAGAACTCCACAGAAAGTTGCCCATAACCATTATTTATATTTACTTTTTTTGTGTGCAGGGGCCTATTTCAGAAAGGAGGTTCAAACAACTCGGAGTTTAAACTTGAACTCTTGATCAACTCAGAGATTAAAAACTCGGTTTCGGTTTCAGAACAGCTGATCTGAGTAAGATCAATCAACTCCGAGTAGACTAACTCAGAGTTAAGCGTGTCTAAAAAGCCATTATCAATGGAGCGCAGATATTACGAGTCACTATGGCAACATCTGAAAAAAAGAGGTTGGCCTTTTTTTCTCCAGCTGAATTTGATGTGCTCATGCAACGTTACAGCAAATATGAGCACATATTTAAGTATAATAAAAAAATAAGTAATGTAATGTGTGACGTTTATTGACTTTTT
>JAUMHP010000025.1:2626724-2655089 GCA_032361065.1 Enteromius trimaculatus
TATCATGAACTATTCATTCATAAATATCATTTATGGTTCTGAGTCGTCATTATTAGGTTTTGAGTAGTCGCACAACATTACGTTTTAACCTCTTATGCTCTGCGGCTATTTTGGGGAATTCCGCCTGTTTTTTCCTACCAAAATTAAATAGCTATTTATACAAAATATTATTTTCTAAGAAATAGTGTTATAATAACAAAAAGTAGTTATGCCAAATAACTCAGATTTTACTTTAATAAAATGTTATATGAATACAATGTATTTTGTAGTGTATGTACTTGCAGTATATTCATGTTGGGAGATACCGGCCAAATAAGGTAACTAAGTCGCGTAGGTTCAGGGTTAGTACTTAGTTATTACCTAGTCATTATAGTTACTATAACAAGCACATATGTCCGTGAGAAGCAGGACTATACAAAAAAAGGGCTTCCATATTTTGTATGTCATAATATCAAATTGTATCACTCTTAGAACTTGAAACATCATTATCATTATTTTAATATAAAGACAAAAATAGGTGTCTTGTCAAAGGGGGACGGGAAAAGTTCTGAGTAAAATTAGGTTTACTCATGGCACTTTTGTTGTGCAGTGCAAAAAGATGTATGCAATTTTATATTACAGTTTCAATTTTATGCTTCAGTCAACTTCATCCCATAATCAGCATATTATAAAGGTTTTGCGCTGTGTAATACTGGCTCAGCAGGTGTTTGTTAGTATGAGGGTAGAAGCAGAGCTGATGAGATGGGAGATATATCTCCTCTGTAAGCACTTGTTCCTTCCCAGGAGCCCATTGCCGCCCATGTAGAAAGGAATCTAGTATGGCTCTGGTGTCAGGCTCTGTCATGCATAGCCAGGCTCTGGGGTGCTTTTGAAAACGGCCCTTTCCGCCTCAGTCGGCTGAATAGATGGAGCCCAAGGGGCACTTTTTCCACAGCCACCAATTTATCAGCTCATATCCAGACCGATACGGCCTGTCGTTGCCTGCGCTTTCCCTGTTTGTCCCTCTCAATGTTTATAAATGGCAGTGAGTGAATGGCAATGCCTGGCGTAGAGGAAATGTCTCACTGTGATTATGTGCAGGTCGCTGCCGTTTTTGTGGGTCTGTTTGTGTTTTGATTGCTTAGGGAAATGTTTTGTTTGGTAATTTTTTTTCCAACCCACCCACTCTCAGATTTAATTACATTTATGATATGTACTTTAAGTGTCCTTAAAAAAAAAAAAAAAACTGCATTAGGCACACGACTAACACTACTTACTACACTATGAATGTAATGTAATCCACACTACGTTATGACTTTTTTTTCCCAAAATGGCTGGACGGAGAACTACAATAATTGCCTCAGGGGCAATTAGGTAGAATGGCTGTGGGAGCGGCAAAGTCATTTTGTAAGCCAAACATCCTGGTGCTGGGCTGCAGAATTCGGCCAGCTTGCGGGAAGCTGTTTGTAGGGAAGTGGATCAGGGTTTGTTTTCTTTCTCTGAGAACTCTGCCAGATGAGCAGCACCTGAATTTCAGTGCCCTTCTTTTCTCTTGCATCTTCATGTGACCAAAACAGTACTAAAAATGGGACAACCATGAATAATTTAAAATTTTAATCCCCCGAATTATTCTATGGTAAAATAAAATAACATTCTGGTTCTGAAATCTGAATAAGCCACATTTGGGGGCATTATTTGGTTCTGTAAATAAAAACCCTATTTGTTTTCTCTAGACGTGAATTGATTTTTAAAGCTAACATCTAAACACAGAGGTTGTTATTTAATTGTGTACAGTATGCTTTTGTTGAAGTTTTATTGTTATTTCTACTTACTTTTTAAACAATCATGATTAACAGTGGGCCCTCGTGAAAAACACTCAGAATTCACAGAATTCTTCTGTGTCCGCCAAATCACACAAAGCACTATTTAAAGGGACAGAACCATATGGTCTCAAAATGCTGTATTTCTTTATAAAGGAATATTTTGCAATAAGCCTAAAGTTTGTGTTTTTACAGAAGCCAAAATTTCATTTCAAAGCATAAACTTTTGCAGGTGAGGAAATTAAAACATTGTTATTTATATTTACTACAGTAGTTTAAAGTAATTTTATTATTATTATTATAAAAAGTAATATATAAATGTAAAGTATAATTATACTTTGGAATTGTTTCATTTGTACATTTTTAATTTGCCTTTATATTATGGTACAGGTGTATTAAAAGTAATTATTGAGAATTATAATGAAATAAAGTATTATTATTATTATTATTATTTTTAAATTATTTGACTTTCTAAAGACAGCGTGAATGTGATGTGGATTGAGAAACGTAAAAATTTACAGCATTTTTAAGAGATGCTTTTTTTTAAGTCATAAACAACTGAAATTTTTGCTTACCAGCACTGTAAAATCAATGTAATACACAGCCTAAAGTGCAGGCTTATTGTTATTGCTTCATACTAATTAAACTGAGTAAACGGAAGAGTGGAAAATTTGATAAATGAATTAAATTAGTGATGCTGAAGATCTCTTGAAAAGAATGCATGTGCAGTAACCGTAAGCATAATTCATTGCGGTGGAATCCCTCTCAAGAGTTGGAAAACGTGACTGTTCAGAGAGAAAGCAGGCAAAAATGTAATTTGTTGTATCCCAACCCCCTGTT
This sequence comes from Enteromius trimaculatus, assembly GCA_032361065.1. Classification (NCBI taxonomy): domain Eukaryota; kingdom Metazoa; phylum Chordata; class Actinopteri; order Cypriniformes; family Cyprinidae; genus Enteromius; species Enteromius trimaculatus. The sequence continues at coordinate 2,629,364 of JAUMHP010000025.1, forward strand.
AGGTCACACACCTGATATAAAACGGGCCAGCTTTAGCGGTCTGAATATGTCTACGCTTTATAAACCAGAAGCTGAGCAGCTCATAAATGATATCCATCATCACAAGGGCTGAGCTGAAAGACCTGCCTTTTGAAAATGGAAAAAAATAGAGTGGTGTGGGAAAAATGAGTGTAATGAGCATTTTGCATGTGGGTAAATCAAACGTCATGCTGTCTGAGGCACTGAGCTGCCTCGATGGAAGACACAGACCATTTATTAATCATGCTAGAGGACTGTATTATTTTCTTTACCTTCACTATTTTAGCTTGCACTATTATAAGCATGCTCATGAAAAAAGATGAGAAGATCAAGTAAAAGGACTAGGCTCATAATTGGCCTCACAGATGAATGAAAATGATTCTTGGCTCCGATCCAGGAATCGCTAATGAACAAAACAGCAAATGACATCATTCTGATGTTGTGAGAGAACTTACTTGTTCAGAGTAGCCCTCCACTGACACCTTGGCAAGAAATCAAAATTTTGCATGTAACTGCCATTTTTTTCCCTACTTAGTGTTGTAATGTGGAATAAAGGGACTTTAAGAAGGGCATGAAAAATAAACAGCACTCTGTCATTTTTTTTTTTTTTTTTTTACGCTTGGGGGAGGAGCAATGGTGTATTTGTCACTCTTGAGCTAGCGCAGTCTCTTTTGGCCGAGACGACTGAGGTTTGCCATCGCTCCCCTAAAAACAACAAGGCACTCCTGCCAAGCTTCCTAGTTAATTAGCGAAACATTTCACACACTGCATAACTTCAAAAAGGAAATGGAAAAGTGACAAATTTGGAGAGTTTGGCAGCGTGTGAGAGTTTCTAAGCTGTCCTATTACCTGGTTTAACTTAACAGATTCTACACTTTTCGTTCTTTTGGTTATTATACTCGGAACATTTATGAGCAATATGTTTTCATCAGAACTGTTGAGCCTTAATTCATTTGATTTAATTTAAGAGCTCTTTCCCCAAATTGACTGTAAAAAAAGCTGAGGCAAGAACAAAAGAAACATCAAATTGAAGTTTAATGTACCCATGGAATGAAGTCTGCACAAGTTGTTTTTTTCAATGCTTAGGTTGGATTGCATTGTTTTACGCTAAATTTAAATTGTTCTGGTTTAAAGGAGTTTCTGACTTCTTAAGTGGTAATTAGTTTATTCATTTGCGCTTCTTTTTTAATTAGGTGATAACTAGTATGTTCAACTGTGCTATTGTCAGTAATGCAGCGATGCTTCTTTTAGTACTTGCTTCCAACCAAATAGTTCCTAAGCTCTTTGCTTTTTCTGAAAAATTAACTAGAACTGTCCTATAAAACAGAATGTTAAAAAAGAACTACTGATCCCTTTATTTCATGCCTGACTTTTATAGGTTGGTAGGCGTCCATATCCATGTAATGATGACTGCCAAATGTTACAAGAAAAAATAGCAATGCTTTATTTCCCAGCTCTCTCAGCATTTTCAAATATGTCAAACAGAGAATTCTGCGATTTGAAATGGCAGCTCAAACCTCCATAAATCATGATTGACATCCATCACACCTGTTCTAAACCTGATCACATCATCATTCAAATCCTTCCCTCCTCCAAAAGACTGCTCCATCCTCACCCAACTCCCTCATAAGCCTGGGCAAACTGTCACCGCATCAGCCGCAACAGTCTGGGGAGTTGAACTTGACTTGAACATATGTCTTCAATTTTAATAGCCCTTCATTCCCCCAGATGGCCTGGAGGGGGGAAGGTTGCCTGAGAAGCTGCGTTTCATGTAAGAATAATTTGTGTTAAGTAGCTGGGCGATCTGTTTGTTACGCTAGAGCTGACAGTTTGTTTATGTTTCTTGAGGAGTATGATGGATGGGCCAGGAGTTGATGCTAATTAGGCAAAATTGTTGCTAAGAATGCAGTGGGCCTGCGCCACACTGCATAGGCCAGCTCCCATTGTTCCTGTCTCTTCGCACTCAAGGCGTAATTGAATGGAGCTTGCAGCCATTCATCATTGTAGCGAGAGGCAGGGACAGGAAGTCAGAGTCTGAGGGACTGAGGACAGGGAGGGCTGGGGGACAGACTGGCTGAGCATGAGTGGCAGTGACGAGGCATGTCTCAGCGACTTCTCTAGAACCAATCACTTTTTGATCTCCATTGACAGACACTCAATTAAGAACCTGGTGAGCTGCCTATAGTCAACTACTTTATATGAAATCATCCTAACAAAGATGGAACCTAAGTGGGCTGTTTTGAATTCTGCATGCCGCGCGGATAATCCTCCTCCCAATTCTTTTTCACTGAGCTTGTCACAATGCATTCTGGGATTGCAATCTCTTGGAAGGATACATTGAATTCTGCCATAGAACTTGAAAACAAGGCAGCATCTTTTTGTTTTTGTGTTTTTTTTAGTTTGTTAGTAGAAAAGCCATCATGATGGGAGTGTTCCTGTAATGTCTTGCATTTCTCACTAAATGGTTTTGAAAGAGTGCTAATAGACTGTAAATTTAATTTATACAAAGAGAGTGAGCAGTTGGAAGAGGAATATTTGCATTAATAATGGTAATACATAATGTTGGAGTTCTAGAAATTAGATGTATTGAATTATTTTACAATACAAAAATGGTAGCGTCGACTTCAAAGGCACCTGATTTTTTTGGGCTGCCTTGCGTGATATAATGTCAGACACTGTATCACTTCCTCTGTACCACTTCCCTCTCTGCCTATCCTTCCTTATGTCCTGTTTGTTAATTTCACCCATACATTGCCAGTGGCACCTTCTCAATGTTCACCTTAATTTGTTTTCTCCCCTTTCCCCTTCATTTATTTTCCTTGGTCTGCCCTTTTTCCTGAAGCAGGAAAGTGAGGAAATGACTTTTTCAAATCTGTAGACCTGTGGACCACAATCCAGCAGATCAAGACCCCCAATCACCCACCCCATCCACACGTGCCCCTGACAGCAATGCTAATGACCTCCATTCAGATTGGTGTGCCTCTCACTGTAAGGGTGTTATAGGGTCCCTTCTGCTTCACTGTAACGTTATGCTAAACGAAGACATGTGAGGACCACACTCAGAACCCCCCGTCTCATGTCAGCTCTGTGTTATGTTGCAAACGGACAGAACCTGGCACCAGTCAACACCCTTGACCTTCTAAGCCCGATCGCCCTAGAGAAAGATGGAGAAAGCATTGTTTACAGTGCCCCCACAAATGTTTGTGTAGAAACGCATGTGTTTTCAATTAACCTCAAACACGTACATTCACCATACGGCAATGTCATCTGCAAACAACAGCGTTATGACAGGGTGGAGGGGATGGGTTGGCTCATGACAGAGAGCAGACCATGTTTAAGATGGGTTAGACTTCAGGGAGGTACACTTAAATTGTTCTGGACGACTGTTCCTTAACTAGCCCCTAGCTAGCATGGAATGGTTTAGCATTGTCTGAGCTAAACAAACAATGTCCTTTCAACAGTGCTCCAATAGACTGATTATGTTTGAGAATGTAAGACAACTTCTTGACATATTAGAGGTCTCTCAAATCTACTAAAACCTAATGAGAAAGGTCCTTGCATCTAGCAAATAGGCTCTGACACACTAATGTTTTTTTGTGTGCAATGCCAGTTTGATTGGACTAGGGTTGCCAGCTTCCGCAACAGAAAATAAGGGCCACTCTCAGATTCTTTTAGGGGACTCTTTCCTTTTCTTTGTACTTCAAAAGCCATTTGAGATATAAATCTGATAAATACTGCAAGCAAAAGTACATAGAGTAAACAAATAGAAGTTAGCTAGCAGTTAGCAAACTCCTTTGTTTGTCCTTCATCTTTCCCAATGTTAGTGCTCTCACATCACACACACAGAGCACTTGCGTTTCATATCCATCTTCATGATTTGGTTTCTGTTTCATAATTAAAATCAAATTGAAATATCACCCATACCCTTGGGTTGACAAAAAATTGGTAGTCTTGCATGTAGTCTTACAACAAATTATCTCATATCAATGATAATGACCATGCTTTTTCGGCAAGCACAAATGCTTTCAGCCTGTGGCCTTGCTAGCAACATTGGGTAATGACTGAAGGTCACATTATTATTTAATCCATCCATCCATCCATCCATCCATCCATCCATCAAGTTGTATCAAATATAAAAATAATATAAAATATTTTATATGGCATGTTCTTGCGGACTTTAAAGCTGCTTATACATGTTAGGTTGTAGGTTATGGTCTGGATGGGGGAGGTCAGAAGAAGGAAGTGAGTGTGTTCGGATGGGCGAGAGTGAAACCTGAGCATGATTGAGTTAAGGAAAGGAGAAGAAGCCCTCCGGCTCAGAGTCGGATGTTGTGTATATACATAGGAGTCCTGTCATGCTACCCTTTAAGCAAGGGAGACTGACTTACAAATTGCAATGGGACTTTTGCATGCCAGAGGTACTTTTGTGTCCCTTGCAGTGCACATAAGGAGGTCGTGTGAGTGTATGTGTGTGGCAGCAGGCAGACGTACCTGTACATCCTCATTTTGTATGAGCAATGACAATGCAAATGCATGCAGATGTTTGCATCTGCTCTTTAAAGCTGTTCTTGATCCAAGATCACACAAGACCACATAAACAGATTATGATCCCTCATTTTATTCCCAATTATCAGCAGTCTCTTGTGAATGCCGCAGAGCACCAAGAACGAGGAATCGATTCAATGAACTAATCAAATTCTCAGCCTCCGCAAAAAAAGCCTTCCTTTTCTTGTTTTCCTTGTGCTTTTTTTAAACTAGGAATTTGTTCTTGCTGCTTGCTCCACCGTTCTTTGTCCTTGATTTGGCACAGCGTGTGAGGTGCTTTTTAAACTGTGGGAAAAAATGTCCCGAGCGAAGAGCGGAGTGGAGGCGCCGCTCAGCGCTGCAGCAACGCTAAGCAAAAGCAGATGTTATAAAGTTTACAGAAATCAGAACATTATTTTCCTGTTTCCATCGCATTCTTCTAAACACTTAGTGAACAAGCTTTGAAGTCACCCAAGAAATCTAGTCTGCGGGAGGAATGATAGCATCTCGTAGGGAAACAGCGTGAGGGAGGGGCAGAGGCGTCTCTACGCCAGCGCTGCTCTGTCAGAACCAGTTTTGCACTGATGCGGATAGAGCCATTCAAGGCCATGGCAGACGCCGCCCCCTGCACACGCCAGCACCACTGTGGTCCTTAACCTGTACGGCTGTGTGTGTGGGTCCACGTATCCAAGAAAGATCAGATAAATCCAGAATCTCTCAAAGACACAACACAGGAACTGAGCGCAAGGGTTCAATCCTTAATCCCTGTGTTGTGTAATTTGTAAGGTCAAATCCTCGACTCCTTGGCCAACAGAACAGAGAACTCTTAGCCTTTTATTTCAGTGTAGCAAGGCTCTTGAAGTGTCTCTAACCTGAAGTGGCTTGTTGGCCTCTGCCCTATTGTTTTAAAGTTAAAATTAATTTAATGTGCCCTTGTTTTTGATTTAGCAATGCAAATAACTCTTATTACCTTGAATTAGGAGGAAAGGAGAAAAACAAGTGTGTTTTTATGTTTCGACTCTGCGAGTTGAGCTCTGGGTCAGCTCAGCGCTTGTAACTTGGTGATTTGTTGTGGCATGGGAGTGGGACAGATGGCCATGTGTCTTGGATGGCTAAGAAGGAGATCTTAGTGTCACCATTGCTTCCTTCAGTCAGGATGCCTTCAAACCTCATCATAACATATACATGGATGTTGTTTGTGATAATTCAGCCCTCCCAACCCTACATGAATTGCATTCAGTCTTTTCCCCTTTTCTGTGTTTATTGTGAGCCTCTGTTTGTGTTTGGATAAGAAACTGGTACAGGCCCAAAAGCGAGGTGAGCTGTTTCTCTGTCTTCTTTGTGTATCTTTTGTGGTCAATGTTAACATTTAGGTGAATTCTTTCGTTTAAGAGATGGCATCTGTGCCCAGGGATGTTTTGCTCATGTTTCCTTACATTTTCTCTCCTCAAACAATCAGAACCTTCCTGAACAAAGCAAGACCTACTATAGTATAAAATCCCACAAGATCTGTCATGTAAGTTTTCATTACAATTAGAAATGTCATTTTCTAAGGTAAACATAAGTGGTAATGCTGGGCATTTTGGGTGGTTTTCATGGTGTTGCCAATTTGTTTTCTAGGCTTTTCTGGCTGTGTGCAAGGTTACTTTCCTCTTGAAATCCACAGAGTTCACTCCTGTGCCTCTATGACAGCCATTCCTGTTCCTGTGCTTAAGTTCCTTGCTATTCCTAAAGACCTTGATGAGCGGGTTCAGGTGTATTTGATTAGGGTGGAGCTAAACTCTGCAGGATGGTAAATCCTCTGTGATCTTCAAGTCTCATATAGGGCTGTGTCTCATTTAAAATGGCATTTTATCCAAAGTGGCTTACCATTGAGCAATACTACAATGGATTCACCATAAAGAGGCAAATGCTCATAATAAAAGGTCTCAGACATTGTTCAAATGAGTACAAGCTATACAGGAAGGTTTAAAGAAAGAGAAAGCAATTTTTTAATGTTAGGATGCAGTCAAATAGTAATGAAAGAAGTTTTTAGTTGTCGCCTAATTTAATTAACTGCAAGGGATTCATAATTCTAGATGGTGTGGGAAAATCCTTCCATCAGCCAGGAACGGTGAACAAAAATGTTCTGGAAAGTGATTTTATTCCTTTCTTTGATAGTACCATAAAGCATTGCTCACTTTTAGATCTCAGGCTTTTGGAGTAGATATAGACTCATAAGAGTTTGTGGAAGGAATGTGCTAAGACCGTGGCTGTTCTATACACAAGCATCAATGTCTTTAAAGCCACAACTGGTAGCAAGTGCAGGAAGATAAAGAGAGGTGTAATGTGGGCCCTTTTGATCTAGCTGAAGACCAGTTTTGCTGCTGCGTTCTGAATCATTTATATTTTATTGTGCATGATGGTAGTCCAGACAGAAGAGCAGTGCAGGTAGTCCAGCCTAGAAATGACAAGGGCCTGGACAAGAAGTTGTGCAGCTTGCTCCGTTAGGAAGGGCTTCATCTTTCTGGTGTTGTGAAGTGTAAATATGCATGTACAAGTGGTTTTTGCAAATTCAGCTGGTCATCAAATATTTCTGACAGAACTTAGTGGGGTAGTTGAATCTAGCTGCATGATGAAATCACACTGAGTCGGTGTGGCAGAAAGGATGAAAAGCTCAGTCTTTGCTAGGTTGAGCTGTAGGTGATGTTCTTTTATCCATGCCAAAGATGTCTGCCATGCAGCCTGAGATCCGTGCAGCTACCGTTGGATCATCTGGTTGAAATAAAAGAGAGAGCTGTGTGTCATCAGCATAGTAACCATGTGCCTATATGATGGGTCACAGTGATGTGATGTGTATATGGAGAAGAAAAGGGGTCCAATAACCTATCCCTGAGGAACCCCAGTGACCAGTTGATTGGCTTTGGATACCTTCCCTCCTCAGGCCATACTGAAAGACCTACCTGTGAGACAGGACTTAAACCAGTGGAAATGATGAGAGGGTCAGGGGCGGATTTGGTGAGTTTGGGGCCTCAGGCAAATATAGGAATGGGGCCCTATATTTGCACACATTTACTGTTTTGTTGCAGCACAATGGTGCCACATAATTACGTCCAGTGTTTCTACAGTTTTCGTGTACATATTAATATGGGATTCTTTCATTAACATTCCTTAATTTAGCAGACACCTTTATTCTTTCATGTTGTAGACAACGAAATAATAATTAATTTACAGTTGAGATGCTAGAAGCAGTCAGAAGTATAAATTATTATACAGTACTGTACAAAAGTCTTAGGCCAATAGTATTTTAACCAACATTAAAAAAAAAAAGGTTTTAAGTCAGTTGCTATCTTTTGCGGTAGGTAAATATCAATTTACATTTTCAAACATTATTTTTGCCATTAATTGTAATAATGTAGTGAGCTGCTCCACACAGAGATCTGATCTGATCATCATCCAGTTTGTCTGGAATGACAAGAAGTAACAGAACAAATTGAGACAGACTCAATCCAGAAGAACTGTGGCAACATCTCCAAGATGAAGAAAAAAACCTACCTGGAAAGCTACAGTACCGTTTTAAAAATAATGCTATAAATACATTTAATTTTTCAACTAATTTCTATTCATTGTTTATATTTGGCAATGGTTCTGTTATAATTAGGCTTACATTGTCCCACATAAAACTTTGTATATTCAGTGTTGTATATAGCCTATTCCTCCAGTCCTTTTCTTAATAATTAATATATTATTCCTCACAATATAGCTTGTATATTCTTTATCTTAGTTATTAAAATAAGAAAAAAGATGCAAATAAACAGTAGTTTGATCAAGAGCAGCAAGTGAAGCCTATGATTAACAATGAGTCAGATCTAAGAACTACTGTAGCCTATCTATCTGTACCTAATCATAACATATAATGTAACACATCAGATTTTCCCCTTACCATTAACTAAACGTTCATGTAAGACATAACAGATTATGACTGAGTGAATATCGCCAAGACATTTTTAGCCTAAGTGAGGCTTCTTATGCATGCACTTTGCAAATGTCAGTCAGCGCCATTGTTTTGTTTTCACGGGTTTATAAATCATATTTCACTTGTTTGAACTAATTTCATTGAGAATGAAAGCGCGTTTAAAGAAAAAATTAAGATTAACACTATTTATTGCACACCTAACTGAAGTAAAGCAATAATATACATAGCCTATTCCCAAATTTTAACTTTTATACTGCAGCTACCAATCGCTTCTAGACCTCAAAAATGTGTTTTAAATGCCAGAATCAGAAAGAGCTTGATTGTCAAGTGTTTTCACACACACAAAAGCACAAGAAATTCAGTGGAGAATGTAAGACATGAATATAATTTAAGGTAGTAGGATAAAGTATAATGTTAATAAATGGACAATAAATTAAAAAATCATTATATGGTAAAATAAAATAGCCTAGATAAAATATAATTATGAGTGTTGCAAATGTTCTACAAAATGTAGAGACAATAGAAAGAATTATGAATGTGCTATTTTACAGATGAAAATTTGGAGAAGTTATGAACCGATGTACAGTGCTGAGATGTTATGTACTGTATTGTTCAGGTGAAAAAGCTGTTCTTAAGCTGTTCGGTGGTGATTTTTCTATGTTCGTTCTATGTTCTATGATGTTCTATAATTTTCTATGTTGGAATGAAAGAACAAAACAATGTTTTCGTAAATGAAGGCCAAAATAAAGGCCAATATAATAATAGTTTTTAAAAAAAACTAGGCTAATTCATGCACATGCGTGCTCGTTTTCTTATTTGTTAGATGGCAGAAGTTATGCAACCAGAAACTGTAACTTGTGAGCTTACAAAAGGCTTCATTTAAATTTTTTTGCAAAGGGCCCTTGTTGTTTTTTCCCACTCATTTTAGTTACTAGGCAAAAAATGAATGCTTAGAAATATAATGGTACATGCTTTAGTAAAAGCACACCAATTCTTTTTTATAGCACAAACATTGCGGGACTAGTTCCGTGCCAAAGCTCAATACTTGAGGCTTAAATTTTTTAAAAGTCACAACTCAAAGTGTGAGCAATACTAATTGCAAAGGTTGCCTTAGGAAACACCACAAATTAGTGCTGTAAGTCATTAGCAGAGAGCTCAGGGGTTCCTTGAGTGTGAGTTAAAGTCTCGGAAGGCCCCTGGAAAGAAATGACGTTGAGGAAAGAGGCCTGCAGGCATTTCTGCAGCAGAGAGCTTCTCCTTATGTGTTTAGATTGCTTCTCCACGCGCATCGGCCTGTTATCATTGGCTGGGCGGCCGGTGATGCTGCTTCACTGGAAAGGCTCTGGTGTGAATTTTACTGTAGGACAGGGAACACAGATCATAAAAGCTGCCTGAGTTTCAGTCGTGAGCCCAGACGGGCCTATGTGGCTCTTACCTTTACTTCCCACCATCTGCTTAAGGCCCCACACACTAAAATGGAATCAGAGTGTGTGAATGGAAGACCAGAAGGAACCTGGGTGAGAAAAGGAGAATCTTACCTCACACATGTGGGCAAAGGGCTGTATTTTGACAGTAAGTGCCATAAAAAGCAAAAGCACAAAGGGAAAAAAAAGAAGAAAAAAATGCTTTTTTCCTACTCATGACATCATCAGCCAAATATGTTTTGAGCAAAATCCATTTATTGCCCAGTGTAAACGACCAGTGGGGGAATCATAGGGGAAGATAAAACAACAGCCTGTCTTTACTCTTTAATGGCAGCACTGCTCATTGCCTCCCCTTGCGCCATGGCATTAGGGCTCCAGATGCATCGGCCACCCTGCAAGCTCATCCATCTCTCAGCTTTTTCCGTAGCTCCTTTCTTTCCCATCCCATCCCATCTTTTTCCAGCATGCAGACCTGCAGCAATGCTGCCAGGCTGAACAACGGAGGGCCAAAGCAGATGGACCTTCCCGTCCACTGTCCAAACATCTACCCTAGACTGCGAGAGCGTCCATGGTGCCGGTCAAGCCCAGTAGGGGTCAGGACCCTGACGTGACCGAGGCTTTGGGGTCAGCCTGAGCATAGGGGGTCAGCTGGAGGAAAAGGCTTCCGCTGCCCGCTGACTTTGGGTGTGAGGGAGCAAAAAACAAGGAGTGAAAGATGGCCCAGGAGAGCCTGAGCCAAGCCATGAAAGTTTAAACAAATACAAGGAGGAGAGAAAATTACCTTGGTGGTCTTGCACACTTCCCCCAGCTGATGTTTTGTTTTTTGACAGGCCTTATATTGAGAATTAAAAGGTAAGCCAGAGACAGTACTCTTCACTGCCAGTGTGGGGCGTAATTAGTTGGTTCTGCTCAGAGAGACCATTAGTAACAAACACAACAACATTTATAATAATAATATACAGGTTTTTAAGTGATTTTTAAGTATTATTAAAATTGCTCGTAGGGATGTGCTGGGAAAGCATGTTGCAAGGTGTTTTTTATTAGTTTTGTGACATACTATTTATCTCAGGAAGAATGTTTATATGTATGTTAAACCACAGAGGATGATACAAATGTAGCTCTGATATTTTGTGTTTAATGTTGATGTATATGCATGTTTATCCACAGCATGTGGTATCTGTAATGCTATTAATTTGACACGACAGTTTAAGAAACACCAATAGAATGTGCTGTTCACAAACCGCCTGTATGCACCCATGGATTCTCTGAAATATAAATGTGAAATATTGTTCGCATTTTATTTTATGGTCTCTTAACTAGTTGCTTATTAGCATGCATGTTACTAGAGTATTAACCATTTATTAATACTTATCATGCACATAAAAATGCCTCATTCTACATCCCTAATCATACCCAATACCTAAACTTAACAACTACCTTATTTACTATTAAAAAAAAAACAGCAATATGTCAAAAAAGTCATAGTTAACAGTGAATAAGTGTTACTGAAATATTAGAGTATATGAAATATGTATGGTTTGCATGTTAAATATTATATTTCACAGCATTCTGGTTTATTCAGTTGTCAAATATTTTAATAATGAATCAATCAATTCCACGATTTCTATTTTTGTACATAGTTGTACTTGCCATCAGTCTCTACGTTGCTTCTTCAAGAAGGCTTATAAAACAAAAATGGATCTCAAATTAATATTTCATTTTCAAGTACTTATTTGATTGCATTAGATTAGCAGTGTTATAAACCAGTCTAATTAAACAAGTCTGGTATCACAACCTAAACAGCCATTGTCAATCACTCTGATTTACGGTTTATAACTGTAAATAAAAAAACTCAAAATTTACCTTCTGCAATTTACAGCTTTTTTATATAATATAAATAATATAATTCATGACTGAGTAACAGTAATCAGCCTAATCTGTCATTAACAAAATAAAAAAGTAGTTCTAGTCTCCATAGCTTTAAATGAAAACAAAATGTGAACTAAATAAACAAGGCAAGTCTCCTCCGCATATAATCAAAGCAAAGACAAGTGTGTTTTATTCTGGACACACTGAGTTTTCAGTCTTCTTCATACAGTCAGAATAACTATGGTCTGCTTTATTTGATGTATATGTGACATATGACAAGAGTAATTTATCTTTTGCAAACAAAACGAAAATACTTGACACAATAATTTATACTAATAAATTAATTATTTATTTTAATAATTTCAAACTCAGGCCAATTATGGTAACTGACTTATTAATATTATAATTTATTTAATTATTTGAGGTATGCACATTAATATGGTTTTATTGCATTACTGTATGTTCGCAGTTTAAATAGAAGATAGACTTAAGGCAATGTGGTGCTGTCAATAGTCTAATTTACATAGTGTATTTATTTTTGTCACTTACCCATAAATAACTCTGTATGATTTGAGAAATTGTTTGTGTGACCTTAGTAACCACCAGATAAACTCCCTCTGGGTTCAGACAAGTTAATTTATGTCTATATCAAACTGAGGTGAGTCACGTGAAGAAGTCAGCTGTCATGTTAGACTAAGGAAATATTTGAGCAGAAAATGAGTTTATTAGGTATCAGTGGCCTGTGTTGTATGTTTTTGGTGGACACTGCTGAGCTGAAGTCGAGGTGTTTCTTACACGAGTCCCTGTGGAAGCGATGATATGTATGCTTTAAATCTGCTCAGTTTATCTATGGAGTGGAGGATGGAAGAATAACACATCATGCACTTTGTTCACCCCAGCCTGCAGTAAAAAATTAAGAATTACACAGTCAGAGACAGTTTAACTTATGGTCGTAAATAACTGTTTTACAGAAGACGCAAAGACACTGCTCGGAGCGGTATAAAGCCGTCACAGGCGGCACTCTCTGCAGACAGGACTAAAGATGCACACCCACACAGATAATCTGTACAGATAGGCTTGGAGGTTTGCTAATGCTTAACCACAGTTACAGTAAATGAAAGAAAAAGCACAAGCATCTGCATGCAATCTTCATGTTTTTATTGAAGGGAACTAATATTTAATAATCAGCGGGTCTACTGCTTTGTTTATTCATCTGTATGTTAATAATGTTGTACAAATTTTCTTCCGCTTTCGAGTATGCTTAATTACGTTGGCGAAGACTGCTTCCAATATTAAATATCAACTGAAAAGTTACTCAGTAAATGTTCTTTTTTAAAACTCAATATAAATAAAATACAGTATATTTTATAACTTTTTATAGAATATTTTGATATAGAAACCACTTTTTAGAAATGTCTGCATTCATCAGATATACTAATTTCTTAGGTAAGTGGTTGCAAACTATTTATTTTAAAACAAAGTTTAAAGTTAGTCTACTAAAATGTAGCTAAAATAAATTAATTTGCAGCAACTTACCTTGGAAATATTAGTAAATTCAATTGATATGTTTTTAATGTTCTTATTAATATTTTGAATATTATAACATATGCATGAAAATATATGCTTGCTTTTAGACTGTAAAAATAAAGTTGCTAAAAATGGGCCAGATTTGTTACGTTAAAGATTTTGAAAACACAAAATAACATAACATGCATAACATTGGGCACAAGCAATTTAACTGGGTGCTTAAATTGCTAGTTTTATTTTAACTAACATTTTTGGAAATTTCAAGGAATTATACATGCATGTTTAGATCAAATTTATTTGGTATCATGATGCAATGAGATAGGCGTTCACAATGTTTTAACCATTTCATTCAGCCTAAAGTTTTAATGTGTAACAGTGCCGACTAACACTTATTCCACCGCTGAAAAATCCGTATATGTCTCAGTTTAAACATAGTAACAGGTTCAATGCTGTATTAGCCCAGAAATTCGAATGTGAATTTGTGGTATTGGACTAAAGTCTTTTGAAGCAGAGAAAGAAGGTTTGTTTTCATCCTGTGGCAGCGTCCCCTCCCATACCACAGGGGGGTAATAATCACTTAACCCAAATCAGAGGCAATCAGACCATGGGCCACAGCTGGGAGAAACACATCCCCACTTTGGGAGGAGAGCCACAGGAAGGAGAAATGAGAGGGGGACGAAGATGAAGATGAAGGTTAGAAAAGAAAATAGCCTTCAAAGACTGGTGGGTCTGCCTCACGTGAAATAGTTCGCCACATTTGAGCTTTCATATGTATGTCTGTCTCGTGAATTGCTGCATTACGTTAAACTTTACATTCTCTGCCTTTTTTTATAGATATGTGGAAATTATAAACTGTAAATTGCAGAAGTTGCAGTGGCCGTCTCAAATTTGTAGAAATTTCTACATTTGCTACAATCTTAATCACAACAGGATTTGGGAGCAAATTATTTTAGTGGTGGAAGAAAATTATATATTATTTATTGTATTTATATTATTTTTATATATTTATATTATTATTCACTTCCCAATTAAGACAATAAGACCCAGTTTCACAGACGGGGCTTAGTTTAAACCAGGACTAGGCATTAGTTAAATTAAGATGCCTTATAAGAAAATATTACAGGTGTGCATCTGAACACAGAACAATGACCCTGACATGTTTTAAGATACAGTATGTCAGAGCAAGATATTTTCATCTGAGACAGCTCAAACATGCAATTTAGTCTGGGTGGTACATTAAGTTCAGGTGCACTTATCTCACAAATATTGTTCCTATAACCCTAGTTGACTACAAGCGTGATGTTTTAGCTTTCCAAGCCTTAAGTTATTTTGTCTATGCCGGCCGAGCCCCCAACAGCCTCTAAGATCTGTAGTGACGTGCAATGGTCTTGTCTGTACTGTGATGTTCTTTAATGATAATGCCGAGGCAGAGATTCTCTTCATGGCCAGAGTTAACATGGCCCCTGTGGCAGCGTTTCTACACTGGGCCTCACCACAGCCAAGACCTCCAGCGTTTCAGCTCGACTCAGGAGTCTGAGTCCTTCCGCTCTGCACGGCTTATCTCGGCGTACTCGCCGCTTAGCAGCCTGGTCTGCTCTTAATCAACTGGAGATTGCAGCAATAAGATATCAGGAACATAAATCTGTGTGTGTGAGTGTGTATGCGTGTGTTCTTTCTACTGCCTTCATCTCAGGGCCATTCAGAAAGGCATCGCCGTTGCTCACAGCTTCTCACAGCATCTGCCATTCATTTGGAGGGGAAGACAAACACACTGATGAAAATGTCCGGGACCGCAACATAGCCTCCACTTTCTCTCTCAGTGTCACTGTTTGGTGTGGAGAGCAAGAGGTATTTCCACTCGTTTGTGCACATTTAGACTGTTGTATGTAACTCTGCAGATGGGCCACATTTGAAAATTAAATATAGTGAATTGAATTTTACGTTGTTTAAACACAAACTCGTGAGAATGGGGAGTTTAGTCTCCGCTTGGCTCCAGAGTCCCACGTATGTTTAAGGACATATGCATTTTAATTCTTTCTGTTGATCTATATGGTTCTGTGATTGAGCAGAAGAGATTAAGCTGGGATGAGGTTCATAAAACCTTTAGGCCGCTTGGAACAAAATTCTGACAGAGTGTTGTGAAATGTTGTCAACCATCAAGATTACATGACGGATCTTGGAGATATGGTGCTGTACTTTTTCCAACCAAACTCCTCATCTCTAAATCTAGAGTTTGCTGTTGACAGGGTTTCTTTTTTTAAACCTGTAATTTCATTTTAAAATAGATATTGTGCAAATAAAGTTTTCTGAAAGTTGCATTGAAAGTACACCTGGCTCATCCAAGGGGAAAGATTTAGACTTCCAGAACATTATAATACATTTTTTTTCCTTGAATACCACTTTTGTTTCCTGCTCCATTTAAATGTATATATGTGTGTGTATGTATATATATATAATGAAACTGGATTGCAACAGATTTTCTCTAGGACACACCGTATTCCTGCAAAATATCTGAAACTTACTTTTAAGAAACTAGTCCTAGGTTTTTTGCCCGATTGGAACCAAACCACTTCAGAAATACTCTATAGAGAAAAAAGTTGACATTTTGAACAATACGGCAATTAGCTTCTATGCTAATGTTAGCCAAATGTTATACGGACTATGATAATCACAAGGTGTTTCACACATCCACACTATAAGCATATCCTTTAAAAGACAGTGTGTGTGTTTGTGTGTAAGCATGCTTACTGAGTATTAACCATTTCATTTCGGTGTGTCTGTGTGTCAATGTTTGTATTAATATAGTAGTTTACCCATTTAATTTCTGTTTGTCTGCGTATGTGCATGTGAATGTATGGGTGTGTTTGTGTGTGTGTCTGTGAGCCTATTGTCCATTTTCGATATGCTTTCGATGTGTCAGCCTTAAGCCCAGGTCTTCCTGTTTATCCTCAAAGGCCTTAAAAATGCTTGAATCCTAATTGCTGCTTACAGCTATATTTAGTTTTTTTTAATTGAAAACGCATTGCGTTAAGGAAGTAAAATGGGTTGTGGGTGCCATTTCATGTTGACTTTAACCTCATAAATGCTAGCACACATACATTGACAAACACACACACAATAGTGACTACCTATGTTCTTTTGGTGAAATGAATGTGGGATTCCTTCCTGAACCTCCGCAGTGTTGTTATTTTAGGTGCTTGTAATAGCTATTCATGTTTGTTAGGACTTTCAAGAGAAAAACCGAAAAGCTAAGGCAGGATCTTCGAAGCGGAACATAAAACATGTAAGTTGAGTTGGGGGAAGCTGCATGTGCATGCGTGTCTGTTTAATGATGAGGTGTTGAAGTGGAACTGCACATAGATCAGTGAGGGACACCTGCTTCCCGCTCTCAGTGACCCAGAACCCCCTAAATCGTCTCGCATACACGTTAATGCCCAGCTAATGGGGGAGCGCCTCCCCACCCACACCCCCCATATACACACATTCAATATATCTGTCTCATTCTCTTTCACTCATCTGACAGCCATGTGTTCTTACACACCATCTAGACTGTGACTAGAAAGTAACAACACAACACTAAAACTAAAATGGTTCCAAAATCAGGTTTATAAATGATCATTTCTGTTCAGTAAATACAATACATGTATCCTTTTTACTCTAATTATTATATTTGGTAACAAATTGGTATAGAGACCAATTCTCAAGTTTTAACTAGTTATGAATTAGTTTATTGATGCAAAACTTTAATTAATGGCAAGAATTTGACCTTAAAATCTTGTGCAACCTTATCTTTTATACAAAATATTTTAAATAATATTGTTTTTTTGTTGTTAACAATGCTTTTCTATTAACTTTGAAGTGTCTTCTCTTTTCATTTTATTTTTGTTTAGCCAAAAATGCAAAATTTGCATTTAAAATTTGATTGAGATGGTTGGGAAATTTTTAAGGCAACATAAAAAATTCAAATACTTCATATATGTCACAGAAGGTATTTAAGTTCTGTGCACATCTTGGGTGTCCTGTGCCAGCCAAGTAACTGCCATTGAGATAAATGAGAACGCTAACATGTAACTTTATTCAGCTGTTCCAGCCCTCCTTGGTGTGGAGCTCACGTGATCCACCTCACAATACAGTTGGGGATACTGCAGTCACGCCTTCTAGCGACCAACGTTAGAGCGACAGCACAGCCTTCAGTCTTTTTTCTCACGTCACATTGTGTCGTTCACTTGTAGCACAGAGTTTCTCCAGTCCACTGCACTGCTGCGAGGTGTTTTTGATAAGATAATGGCGAGGGCTGCCATTCCTCTGAGACTGCTGACCTCTAAATGGGTGCTGAGTGGAGTCTCGGTGTGGTTTGGTTCGCTCTGGACAGCCTGGACGTGCTCATACACTGTTGACTTAAGCGTTCCGCCTGAGCCATCAATCATCGGCCGGGTGACAGGCGGCTTCTGAACCCTGCAGAACTTCTGCCAGCAAATATTCCCCTCTCTCCCCATTCCCTGCATGTAGCAACCAGCTCTCTGAAACAACAATGAAAACAGCCCTTTTTCTCTCACACGCACACTACAGCACACACATACACACCGTATTTAACCTTCCGGACCCCCACTACCGCACACACACTCGCCCCACTCTTTCAAAGACGAAGAATTGCTTCTAAATCCTTCCTTCCCATTTTTTCGAAACCGCGAAGGCATTTGGAAGAGGTTTTTTTGCAATTATATTTAATCATACGCGGCCGCCCCAATCAGTGAGAGCGGGAGTGATCACATTTGCATGGGTTTCAGGTTCTACCCCTCACGTCAGATCACTGCCCAGCGGCCACAGTACACAGGACCACCTGGGCGATCCTTCTCTGTCTGTCTCGCTCTCCTTCTTTCTATCGCTCTTTCTCTCCTACAGTCACTCTTTCCATCCCGTTCCGACGCTCTATTACTGTTCCCTGACTTAAAATGTTCAGTGAGTGGGTGTGGATGCGCACACACACACACACACACACTATGTGTTGTGGTGTGAACTGTGGTTGATCTGACTGGAAAAGCTGCATCAAGGGTGCATGTGGTAAATCTGTCTGAATTTACGTTATAAGGGTAGCTCACTCAAAAATAATAACTTCATCATTATTTACTTTCAAGTCAAATATGGCACTGACAATTTTGGAATTTAATAAAAGTTGGATATTTGTACAATAGAGAAATGGTAGGAAAACTTCAACACCCATAATGCACTGGGCTCAAATTAGGCAAACTGTGAGTGGGGATGCAAAATTAGTATATAACAGTAGCCCTGGAGATGTCAAAAGTCTGCCAGATGATGCATTTTATGTAATATGGTGTAATCTTGTGCAATAAAGTATTACATATTATTAGATATCTTGGTACATGTAAAACAAACAATAATAAACATTGATAATTTACTTAAGCCACCAACAGTGAAATCGGGTTAAACAATTGTAAACTTGCCATTTAAGTTTGATATCAATTTTTCATTTATTTTTCATTCAAATATCATGTATAATAATAATTTCCAATAATTATTCTAAAGTCAGTAAATGCTTCAAGAGCATTTAATGAAAATATGCAGTATAGGAACTATGAATACTTTGAGATTTGCTAAAAAATTATATTTAATAGTGTTATAAATTCTTAATTCTTAAAGATTTAGTGGAACTGCAGTAATAGAAATAATACAAATAAATAATAAAAGAAAAAAAGAAAAACATTTTATTAATTTATACATTTATCAATTATACACTTGATCATAGACATTCCATGTGAAGGTACTTTAAAAACATCTATTTTGTTTTCTACCAAAAATGTGTATTTGTAAGACATGAGTGAGTAAATAATGATTGTTGGATCAACTATCCCTTTAAAAGCAGACAGTTGAAGTCATGAATATGCTTGCCAGTTGATTATGAGTCTCTTTGCGACTATGTCTGTGTGTGATTGTCGGGTTTGTCTGTAGGATTAATTTGTTAACTCCCTGAATCTCATCCCAGGGTACAGCATTCAAGCCGCCCACCCAGTCTGTGTGAGAGCATTCCATCATTCCTGCGGATGTGTGTATTTGTGTGTGTACGGATATGCTGACCATTGTATGCATGAGTGTGCGTTTATGAGTGCGTGTGTGTGTATTTGAGTTTGCAAGGAAACCGGTCCTTTCATTTTCCCCAGTGAAAGGCTGCATTATAACCCATTTCCATGACCTCAAGCCAATCCCTTCCAGTCTTCTCCGCCGCCTGCGTTAGTGTGTGTTTGTGTATCTGCTGCGCATGTGCACGTGGACATCCTCTAACTGCTTTCCATGTCCTGAAGCCAGGACTCTCCTCTGCAGCCTGCCTTACAGCGCTTGTTTAGACAACAGTGGCGCACATGTTGGCTGAAATACGGCCGCTGAGCTCCTTCGCTCGGGTGAATTAAGCTACGGCATGTGTGCTTAAACCCAGACAGCTCGCTGATTTAGCCATAGATTTAAATGATTGATTTAAGAGCTCAACAGCCCACACTTGTTGAAGCGATGACCTTTCGGAGCTTAGGTGGGTCTCTGCAGTGGGAAAGGAGGGAGGCCAAGGTTAAATTTACAGCTGAAAGCATACAGCTTCCTTACAGGCCAATATGTTTACATTGTCTACACATAGTTCTGGAATATTTATTTGAAATTGTATTATATGAAAAAGAAATGTTTGTATCTCTCTTTTTCAACATACATATGTGTATGTGTATATATATATATATATATATATATATATACACACAGTATATACACACACACATGCATACTGTACAATATACAAAATACAAAAAATTAATAAAAAAAAAAAAATTTAAATGTTGTGGAGGAAGGTTCAGGCGGGACAAACAGATCTTTTAATGCCTCCCTGTCATATTTCCTCTCCCTCTTTGATAATACTTTTCCTTATGAGCCCATAAAACGCCTGCTTTTGGCTTCATGCAGCCTCCCATCTTACTATATAATTTTTTTTTTTTTTTTTTTTTAAATGCAAGCTTTCTGGATTCATTCTAAATAAGGTGAAATGGCAAAACTTGCATGTAAAATGCTGACTTAATCCCCTGCATGTGAAATCTGGCCTAAGTAACATGTTATTTCCTAGTGATTCTGTCAGTGAAGGAAGAAATGAGTAAAAGAAGGAAAAACAAGTAATGAATTCAGTGAAAACAGCCGTCTAGTAAATACACCCCTTCTCTCTCTCTCTCTCTCTCTCTCTCTCTTTGTCTCTCTCTGTCAGCGTACAGGACTAAGTTAGGCATAAGCGAATAATTAGGTAATTGCCCTCCTGATTGAGCCCAATAGGAAACGTTTCAATTAGGCTAAAACTGCGCGAGGAGGAAGTAAGCTCTTACAAAGGGAAACATTTCTTGTCATGCAACTGTCAGCCCCCCCGCCCCAAGCCCACACCATAAGCGAGGATTTACAGGATACAAGGAGGAGGAAATGTTCAGAACGAGGGCAGCTCGCTTTTTAAAAAGCATGGAAGAGAAAGGGGGAAAAAGCGTGCTAGCGAGTACTAAAGGAAAGGAGAAAAAAAAGAGACAGCAACAAATGATTGTGGTAATTAGGGCTATATTTAAACAGGCCTCTTCTCTGATATGATTTGCTAGTGATCCCTTGTTCAGATAAGAGGAGGGCTTCTCAGCCCGCCGAGTCGCCTGTTACAAATTACAACCTTCCAGCCATGGAAGAGACATAGTTCCTGGAAAGAGAAGAAAGAGCAGGGGGAGCGAGAGGGCTTCTGCTATAGCCTGAGAGAGAGAGAGAGAGAGAGAGAAAGAGAGATATCAGAGTCACGGTGGCAAGAGAACACAGATGGAGGGCATCCTGCTGGGCATTAGCAGATGTTAGCCGTATCATTTGTTATCTTGCCTGAACTCATCTTATTAGCATCATCTTTGCGGGGGGGGTTGTGTTTGGTTTTATCCATTTTATTATGTTATTTTTATGAACTGCTTTATTGTAATGTTTTAATGATCTCTTAAAGATGGAGCAAGTCACTTCTGCACAACTAGTGGCACTAAATGGAAATGAGCTTTTCCTTTCTGCCATTATTCACGAAAACATTCGGTTCCACCACAAAATAACATAACTGGTTGAGTCACTACGTAAATTAGGCAGTACAGTGTGTAAAATGGCAATGTATCTCTGTATTAAAATGTACATTTTCTCATACTGTATGTGTTTAGTGCAAAATTAACATGAAAACGTAATTATATTATTTACATTTCCAAATGAATATTATTACCCGTATTATCAGGCAACTGAAACAGACTGCAGTTCTGTGGGGTTTCAGAAATTAAAGGTACCTTTACAAGTTTGTGTTTCTTTCTTTCTTTATTTTTTACAGTTTACTTGGGTGCCTTTGAAAACAAACAAGACAAAAAAATGTTTAAATTACATTATATTGTTATATTATTAATATGTATATAGTTGAATGCTTATTATAACAAGTCCCATAGGTGCAGTTTTCATAATGTCTTTAACTGAAATATGATCACTATCATTTAAAAGTTTGGGGTCAGTAAGTTCTAATCAATTTATTAAATGCATTTTAAAACTGCTATTGTTGCAAAGCTACATTTTTTGCATATTTACTCCATGATACTTCAGAATAATATGCTTATTTGCTGCTCATGAAAAAAAAAATCTTATTATTATCTTAAAATGTAAAAAAATATATTTTGTGACAACTGTGATACATATGGTGGATAGAACAAAAGATCAGTATGTATTTGAAATAGAATTCTGTATTTTAAATATTTTAAAAAACTTTAATGTCTTTGTCACATTTGATCAGTTATAAATCCTTAATAAATCCTTGCCTAAAATATTGTTTTTTTATTATGAAATGATTTTTAAATTATACTTTACTGACTGGAGTGTTATACACTGTTAAGATAACTGTACATTTCAGAGTAAAAGGCTGTAAAAACACTATATAAAAAACTGTTAAAACAGTAAGTTCAGTTACTAAATACAATGAAAAACTGCAAAATATTTACCGTGAATAACTGTAAATTAACATTTCCAGAAAGCCCTGCTTCAGATTTCTGGAAATTGTTGTTGTTGAAATAACCATTTCATAGTTTGTCTGTTTTTCTTTATCAATGAAATTACGATATTTAAATGTAAATGTACCTTTTTTTTTTTTACCATAACATTTTGGCAACCACAGTTTGTTTATTTTTTACTGGACATTTTATTGATTTGGTTTTGCAATGGACAGTATAGTTTATAAATGTATGTATATAAATTACGATTTGTTATTATTTTTATTTAACCTATTTAAATACATAACTATTGATGGAAAAACTATTCAGATTTAAAGATTTCTTCTTTTGCATTATCCCAAAAACTGTCTGATCTATCAAATAATGTGACTGAATTTAGTTTCCAGATAAGCGTTACAGTTGTGTGGAGAGCATAGTGACTCATAACACACAAATGGCACTGTTTTTTTGTTGACTCCTGTCATAAAGTTATTGATGGTGAGAACTACCTATCCTGATGTGTAAATAAACTAGACCTCATACAGTGGCTCAGACTGTACCCTCAGCAGAGGAATGTGCCTGTGCTCAATGATGTTTGCATAGGCTTGAACCCTTCAGGGGGCTCACTGTAGCCTCTCTCTGAAATATTAACTCACACAGAGCATATATTTGACAGCCATGATCCACAAATAATTGTTTACGACCCGCCATAGGCACGCCAGCGGTTTATCGGGGTGTTAATTGATCTTGTATGGATGTTTATATGAATAAAATGTGACGGTAATAAATGTACGAGAAGTTGGGCAGTGTTCTGGGCTGTGTGTTTTTTGTATATGTAAACAGAAGCTGCCCTGCAGGCATGTCCCACAGGGCCGCAGTGTGGTTAACAGAGTAAACTGTGGTCAATGTTAATACATTTCCTGTGTCTGACGGACTTACCTGAACGCTTCACACACGCCGCTTAAAGAGAGTTTCAGTCTGCATTTCTCATTCTGTTAGTCACTCTTTCTGTCTGCTTCTCGTTCTCTCTCGAAAACGCTTTTTCATACAAATTTGAACGTGTGCAGCGGTCTGTCAGTTGAGGCCGAGCGTGGTGTTCGTGTGGTCGGACATGGCACTTCTCTGCTCATTGCTTGGTTCCCAAAGCGGGCCGGCTTGGGCACACACATCCGCCTCTCTCGCATTCATTCGTTTGTGTTGGGCTTCATGTGACAGCTGTGATGAATGAGAGCCCTGCAGTCACATGCAAACCTGAATCGTCCTGCTGCCTCTTGCTCAGGTGGATTTATAACCAGCTTATACTTGGTTTATCATATAAACCAGTGGACTTAAAGAGTTAGTTTAGACACACAAGGAGATCGGCGTGTG
This sequence comes from Enteromius trimaculatus, assembly GCA_032361065.1. NCBI lineage: Eukaryota > Metazoa > Chordata > Actinopteri > Cypriniformes > Cyprinidae > Enteromius > Enteromius trimaculatus. Next base: position 2,653,054 of record JAUMHP010000025.1, read on the forward strand.
TAATGTACTCTTTAAAAGTGAATAGGGACAAAGGCCATTGAGCTGAGAAAACTTTCCCAAAGTACCACAGAAGCAGCATGAATGTACTTTATGACAGTTTTGTGTGAGGAATAACTGAAACGTACAGGAATAGATTTCTCAAAATGTAAAAATCTGTAAGAATTTACTCCCACGTGATGCTTTCTTTTATGGATTCTATGAGAACTGAGGTTGTCAACAGACTATAAATATATCACAAACACACTCATAAGTCTTCTGAAACCATTTGATAGGCCTTACTTTAAATAGTTGTTTTTAATTTTCTTTAGCAAGGATGCATGAAATTGATCAAACATGATGGTATGTTCTATCTATTTCAAATAAAAGCTGTCTAATACAAACAATACTTAACTATCATGGTTTCACAAAAATATTTAACAGCACAACACTTTTCAACACTGATATTAATAGGATTTTTTTAAAGCAGCAAATTAGAATGATTTCTGAAAGATCTTGTGACGAGTCATTTCAGCTTCGCATCACAAGAATAAATTCCGTTTTTAAATATAAAAAATAAATAGACTTTAATTTATTATAGTATTTCAGACTCAGTAATACTTTAGTATAGGAAACAATTCTCATGATAAACTAGTTGCTTATTAGCATGCTTATTATCATCATATTGACTGTTTATTAGTACTCATAAAGCACTGCATTTCTGCATGACTATATTCTATATCCCTAATCCTGCCCAATCATTTACTCATTAGTTCCAAACCTGTATGAAATTTTTTGTTCTGCCGAACACAAAGGAACATATTTTGAAAAAGTTTGTAACCAGGCTATTTCGGTCACCATTGACTTCCATAGTAGGGGAAAAAATACCATGGTCAATGGTGACCGAAATAGCCTGGTTACAAACTTTTTCAAAATATGTTCCTTTGTGTTCGGCAGAACAAAGAACCTCATAGAACTACTTGAGGGTGAGTAAATGATGACAGAATTTTAGTTTTTGGGTGAACTATTCCTTTAATAGCAAGAAATAAACATTACAATAAGGTGTGACCAAAATTTTTATTTATACATATATATTTTTTTATTCTTTTATTTTATTCTTGGTGAGCATAAAAAGCTTCTTTTGCAAAATTGATACAAATTCTTACCAGCCCTAAACCTTTGTCCTTATTTACATCCATTATAGTAAGTAGTTGAACATGAACGCGAATAAAAGCCTGAAATCTCCTTTGTGTTTCATGGAAACAGAAAATCTGGTTTTGGAAAGACATATAGTGAGTGATTAAATGATGGCATCCCTACTCTATATGGCAAATGCTGCCTTACCTGCTGTCAAGACAAAGGTAGAGCCATGACACTGATATACTGGAGTCCACACACGTATACACTGCCACAATTTCAGCATTTTCCAGCCCCAACATTTACATGCTCCTGGGCATTTGTCATCCCAAGCGTATTCTGTCATCAGGGTGGATGGGGGAGGTGAAGGGCAGCAAGCTCATTAACGGGATGGGAGAAGAGCAGCGCTGGTAATGTTTTAACCCTAAAATGAGTTCCATTCCTGAGGAGTCCCGTGTGGAGTCAGGGATGTAATGCTCATATGGAGCAGTTTATGAGGATTAAGAGCTTTTATTTAGTCTACAGGGCCAGGCCTGCTCTCAGCGTCTCTCTCTTCTCTCTCTGTTTCTCTGACTGTAAGCTCTGCTGTGGGTATTGGGTGGCTGAGCTCGGGGGCAGAGACTCTAATTCTGGTCATTCATGCGCAAAACACTCCCTCTTGATGTTACACGTCACTCTAGTAATGCACACAAATCTATCTGACATTTAAAAATAGGTTTAGCTTATTATAACAACCATCAGCACGTTAAAAATGATAATACAGAATGTTGTCACTGTAAAAAAAAATCATTGCCAATATTCAAAATTTCAAGGCAACACATTGCATTCACATTTTCATGTTTTTCCAACGATCTATCCCCGGTGTTAATTGAACACTCCCAAGTGTCCACACTATAGAGTGTTAAAAACACTGAAGCAGTGTT
>JAUMHP010000025.1:2664968-2675321 GCA_032361065.1 Enteromius trimaculatus
AGGGGAAAATATTTAACCCTTCCCCTTTTCACTTTATTTCAAGGGGCAAGGGGAAGGGGCGAGGGGTAGGCAAAGGGGTAGAAAATAGAATTGGGATTGGGCCTTAGGTTCATTTTAAGGTGTCCTTTTTACAAGTTACATGTACTTACTATTATATTAGTAAAAAGTTATGCAGAATTACATGCAAGTAACCCTAAGCCTAATCCTAAGGCCACCTTAGACCCAAGAGGTCCCACTTTATATTACGTGTACTATGTATTTAATTTTAAATTAATAAATTGGTATAGTGCACTTATTGTTTACATACATGTTTTTACATTGTACTTATATATGTAAAAATCTGTAATTACATTTATAATCACACTGTTGGCCCATCCTTTACACCTTAACCCACCATTAAACCTACCCATACCATACCTGAGACGAAGGATCAGAGACATTACGATCCATTTGCAACAAGTTTATTTCATGGTCAGGCAGGCAGGATCAGATAAACAGAGAAACCATATCAGAGACCATCAAGAATCTTAAATGAATATGACCCAAGAGCTTTCTTCAGGACCATACTATACAGGTACTGTAGGATTCAGCGTCAACGTCGCAAGTCAAGGATCTTCCGTACTCGGTAGGCTTCCTCGCCATTGATGATCAAGGGAGGGGTGTCACTCTGTGTAGCCTCGTCTTGGTCCCTCTCTCCTCTAAATCCAGGTGGACAGACTAAAGACAGACAGACTAAAACAGAAGTAATTTGTCTAATGATTTTGAATGGACCCACATACCTAGGACTCAACTTTTTGCTGGGGAGCCGGAGGCGGAGATCACGGGTAGATGGCCAGAGCCACTGCCCAGGTGTATCATATCTTCAGCCATTTCCCAGGTAAGTCAGTAATGAAGTCCACAGCGATATGAGACCATGGTCTCTGGGGAATCTGTCAGACTGGTCTTTGGTAAGAAGATTTGGAGATATTGCATGATAACGAGAGACAAAGTTAATCACATCTTTCTTTAAAGTGGTCCACCAAAACTGGTCTGCGCTAGGAGTGCCGTGAACCCAGTGGAGTACACGGTCTCAAAGGGCTTGTGCGGTCTGGTGGGCCATAGGTGCAGGTGCAGATTCAAGGCCTCCGAGATCTCCGTCAGCATGTCCCAATGCACAGGAGCCACAATCACAGTGGAAGGGAGCACAGATTCTATTGGAGTGTCATGACGGGGTAAATCAAATTGTCGAGAGAAGGCATCAGCTTTGGTATTGTTGGAACCAGGTCGATATGCGACTTTGAAGTTGACTTCAACGAAGAATAGAGACCATCTTGCCTGGAAGACTGGATATATTCAAGGTTTTGGTGATCAATGAGAACTGTGAAAGGTAGTTTCGCACCCTCCAACCAATGCCGCCATTCTTCAAACGCGGCCTTCATGGCCAGCAGTTCTCAATCTTTGACATCATTGTTGCGTTCGGTGGAGTCGAGTTTACAAGAGTTATAAGCACATAGAAATAACTTGGCTGGGCTGCCATGACGTTGAGACAGTATGGATCCGATTCCTGTGTTAGAAGCATCCACCTCTACCACAAATTCTCTCTTAGGATCAGGGTGATGCAGGATGGGTGCGGATTTGTGACAATAGACTTCAGTATGTGGTTGGGATCATCTTGTGGTTGGACTGTACTGCACTGTAAGTATATTACCACAATTTAATGTATGCTTTGGGATCATCTTTTGGGAGCATTTGGATCTGGAAACAGTGGCACATGCATCAAACTTAACCAGTTATGGCTATATTAGTTGTAGTTATCATACTTGCTGTGAACTGACCTCAAGTATGAACAACAGTGATGTTGGTATTGTAGTACTCAAATCATGACAAGACTGGATTTGGACCATACCAGTCCTAGACCATATTTTCAGTCTGCACTTGGAAGTGAGCTAGTCTCCACTAGTCATAGAAATGATGGTCTTGGATTTATACTTGGGTAATAATTTGCAGATATGCTGCATGAACATGTAAAGGTATCAATCTCAGTTGACAGATATTTTGGACTATTCTGAAGACTGAAACTCATAGATCACCACAGCTGTGCCTTATTTAGAGTGTTTTATATTCAGTGCAACACACTGCACATCGAAAACAATACCGCTGGAGCTATTACACAAATGAAGACAAGCAGATGAACGTCTCTCGCCGCATAAAAAACAATCCATTAACATTCATTGTGTCAACCACCCAGTTGAATCTGGGGATCAGACGAAGCTCTTTGTGCAAGAGCCCTGACCCCCTAATATTTACACACAGAGACACGGCTCAGCTGATACCACCCCAACAGCACTACCTTACACATACAGACCTGTCATTACCTCCCCCGCCTTCTCTCTCCACACAGCGCAGCCGCCCATTTCCACAAGAGACCTTAATCTCTCCTCCAATAGGCAACTCCTGTTAAACTCCTTGACATGCCGAGTCCGCGCAGGAGACACACAGGACCCATGAATAATCAATAGCATGCTATTTACGCCGAGGCCGAGACAAGCATGTGCCACAACAGGTCATTTCTGCTCGCGATTGCTTGCAGATTAGAGTTGAGATTAGAATTTCAGAGGTGGAGGGGGTCTCTGCGCAAGACGGAGTGAAAACCAAGGGCTGCAGAGGAGAAGAAATTAGAATAGAGACACTGAGACACATGTGGGCTTCTAGATAGTTAATTAGCTGGCTTTCATTTTCCCCGCTAAAGAAATGTTCCTGAGCACAGAAAAAAAAACACATCACGCTCTCTTTTGTATGGCGAGAGCGCACACGTCACACACACACACACAAGCAAGCGCACACCTACGGATACGAGGACCAAACCCAATTTCATCTGCAAGGGGCAGAAATCAATCTCATATCTCTCTAGTTAATCCGCAATGGCTCTCCACAGATCCTGACACTAATAAGGTATTGAGCAGGTGAGGCCAAGGGATGCAGGAAACAGGCAGCCCGGAGGAGGAGGGGGGCCGAGTCTGGCTCTATTCCAGTTCAATTATGTGACTTGTGTACAGGAGAGTGGAGTGCAGGAGACAGAAGAGAGAGCGAGAGAGAGAGAAAGAAAGAGGGGAGAGGGGAGCATAGAGAAGAAGGGCCACGAGATGAGAGGCAGAGGAGAGCTAGGTGAAAGACTTTAGAGAAGGGGGTTGAGAAAGGCATGTAAGGTTGGTGGAGAAGGAGAGAAAGAATGAGTGCGACCCGAAGAGCGGGGGGGTTAAAATCGATCCCATCTGTGGTATGATGGTTAATTAAAGCAGCTCTCGAGTAGACTAAGGATGAGAGGTTTGGCTGGGATCCTGCAGGCAGGGCTCTGATTGCTCCGAGAATGGCTGCTTTCTCAGCTTTGAGAGCAGGAGGGCTGCCGCTGGCATCCACAGACTCGGCCGCTCTCTCCTACGGAAATGAACAAATGTATGTTTGAACAAACAGGCATACAGACGGCCGCAGATTCAAGTTCACCTAAGGATGTCGCTTGAAAAGACTTCGATAAGCACAAGAGGTTCGTTCCCAAGTAAATCTCTGACCTCTCCCATGGCCATCACGATTTGTTGGATTCGCCTTTCATGCCATATTTCCACGTTTTTATGGATATGCACTGTAAAAAGCTTTTTTCTTTTGTATTAATAAAATAGACTAAGTGAAAGCAGGTAGATAACACATTAAAGGTCTCAAGGATAGCCATAAAAAGGCTTGTCTGGTCACATTGACATCTATGGTTATTGAAACAGTATGTCGTATGTCAACATTTCCTGCTGTTTGATGTGCTACTTTATACAGAGCTTCGATCATTATTTCATCATTTTAATTAAGAAAGTACTAGAGTTTTTAAAATGAAAAAAAAAAAAAAGAATAATATTTCTTCCTACTAACACAAAAAATGTATCTAAAAACATTAGAAAAAAAATTTTAATAAAACAAATTTGTGGACTTTTTTGTGTATGGAATACAAAATGCTTATGATTCCTAACCCAGTCTCACGGCAATTTGTACATATTTTATGAGGTGGCTAATTCATACAAATTCATATGACCTCACTTACACATATGAATTCATATGATTTTTACTAAATCATATTTTGCATCGTATCGTACGTATTTTACAGGTTGCCAGTTTATATGAATTTGTACGAATGACCTACACTTAACCCCACTCCTAAAACTACCCATCACTGGGGTTTAGAGAAATCATACAAAATCATGAGGTCGTACAAATTTGTACGAATTAGCACGATTTTGCCACCTCATATGATTACGTAAGAATTGGTCATGAGAATGTGTTAGATATCCATGTTTAACTGAACCTAATTAATAGCAAAAAGCGTAAATATACTCTTGGGGTAATGGGGTAATTACATTTTTTCACTAAAAGGAACATGCTTGATGTGTATTTCAGGGTATATTTTGATTTGAGAACAATTTCCCTTACAAATCGATTAGTTTTGTAAGCTGGCCTTTTAGCATTGTTAATGTTGTTTGAATGCACAAAAGCCTGACTTTCTGTCAGGTGCCTACTTGTACGACAAAAGACATGATTAGCATTATCATGTCAAGATTAGCCAACCAATATACATCCAATCCACACCAGAACAGACAATGGCAAGATTTAAAGGTTTAAGTTAGGGCATGTCTACTTCTTAATCTACTTATTCATTAACTTTCCACTGTTGATGTGACAGGCAAGCTGGTGACCACCCGCCTGTTGCATTGTAGCCTGTGTGCTACTGCTATTTCTGAACCCAAAATTCTGTTGTCACTTACTTCCCACCCAAATAATTTTCTATCCCCAAATTGAGAAGAATGGTCAATCTTTATCATGTAAATAATTATGGACAAGAGTTGTCAAGCTACAAAAAATATGCTAAACCACCATAATTTCTTGCAGTGATGCCATAGAAGAACCTTTTTTTGTTCCTGAAAGTTCCTTAAAATAACCATTGTTGTTCAAGGTTCTTAATGGAAAGCCAATAAAAAGCATTTATTTTTAAGAGTGTAATTCTGGACCATATGACCTTAAATTATGGTCTTTTCCATGCATAGCTATTTTACAGTATAGGTTTAAAGGATTTGGAGTATCACAAATTAGTCATATGGACCATTTTAAGGATACGCCAATGGTAATTTTCAAACTTTCTGCCATTTGAAAGCTTTCTATTTGAGTACAAAAGCTAAAATGGGCATCCCATGTCAAGAAGACTTGAGCCTACTGCCCAAATGACTGAAATTGCTCATAAAGCCGAACTGTTTAGTAAATCCCAAGAAACTATAAAAGAAGAGGACCATTTTCTTATGAAGTGACGGCAAACCACGCAGATTAATCTGTAATCATACTCTTCATGTTGCAGAAGTGTGGAAATAGAGCACATCCCTTCACAGGTGTATGAATTATGTATATGGAGATGATTTGATGGGTGTGAAAGAGAGCGTGTCTGATTGAAATCCCGTATGTCGCGCATTACGCCGTCTCCTCGCTCCCTCCGCGTGCAACGTCGGGGTCAGAGCCCCGCGCTAATTTGCGAAGGGCCAACTGCTTGTGAGGGAAATGAGAAAATTATACATTCCAGCAGGAATCAGCTGTGGTTCTTCAGGATCCGTGCACTATGCCGTCTGCAGCCGGCTTTATGTGGCACACACCTGCCAGCTTCTCAATGGCTTGAATCTACATGCCTGAAACTCATATACAAACACGCCCACACCTAGAAGTACATCAAGAGAAATTACCACATCAAAAGCCTGAGCTGAGAAATTTGATGTATCTCAACACTTCATTGAGCAGCATGTAACATAGAAGCTGTGGAATATGTTTCAAATAGTAAGTTTCTGGGAAAATTGAGAATACATGAGCTAAACGATCTGGTTGAATGCTTGAATCTTATTTCATAGTTGGCTATGCTAGTTTCATGTCTCTTGTATCGCATCATGGCCCCCTTTTAAAATAATAATAGACCCTTTTCAGATTGATATTTTATACAGGGATGTGCCAAACAACATTTTCATCACGCCATCAGCATTTTCGGGTCTAAAATGCACACTTTAAAAATGAAAAAGTTTTGTGCAAAAGTGCATTGAGTAGAAGAATTTGAATATGCACAGGAACATAGTTTCTTTTCTAGCCTGGCATGCATAATACAGTGTTTTAGTAGTTTTTGTGGATGCTTTTGACTACTTTTTTTATCTGTGCGCAAAACTTTTCTTGCATGCATGTCAACCTGTTGTTGGGGACATCCAAAACCAAAATACCTTTCATAACCCATAATAGGGGCGCTTCAACGACTGTAAAAGTGGATTGTATCAGTGTTGCAGTGGCTTATTGTGTAACACTTCCTCAAGATTTACTTTTGTGCTTAATTTTCCAGTTAGTTGCCTTTCAAAAAGTCAACCAGTGTGACCCATCCTAGTAACCAGAAATAGAGCATCATGATCAATAATCCTCTACACAAACATGTTTTTTTCCCCCAGAAATGATCAGCTGACTACACATTACATCTTCTCTAGGGTACCAGACATGTAAAGCTTTACCTTAAAAGCTCGACAGTAGTGTTTGACCCAAATGAAGCTTCACGTTAGAGGTCATCACAAGCTTTAACTCTGACAACGATTAACTCTTTCTTATATGCTTCCGACAAGTTCCCACTTGAGTCGCCGCTCCTGAGCACCAGCCCCTGTCTGTCTACAGTATGTGAGCGGAGAAAAGAACATGCAGGACCATTTCACCAAGTGGAAGAGTGGAGAGGTCTTCAGGGAGGATTTTAAGAGGAGAAAAGCGCTAAGTCGAGCATAGGGTGAGCGTTGAGCATTCTCGAAAGGGCATAGCACTCTATTTGCGCACTCACAATAATAATTGTCACTTCCATTGGTTTTAATTGCCGAGTTTTTCACCCTTGCGCGCCATTCAACCCAGTGCACTGATCCCTCCTTTAGATACTTACGGGTTGCTAAGACAACGAAGGATCGGAGCAGCACGGCATTCTGGCTTTCCTTTAGCTCTCGTCCAGAAACAAATAAACACTCATGTACAATTTGACCCTCAATTTGTGTTTCACACAGTTCACCGTGTGATATTTCTCATAGGGTTTCTTCTTAATTAACAGCACTTTACGAATATAAAAGCATTGTTTTTAATAACATATTCTATCTTCAATCATTGGTGAACTAAAGTATACCACAAAAAAAACTGCCCAATTATTCACTCCAAAGGTGACATTCCTCCTGGCCACAGTCACACCCTACAAACATCTATACAACAAAGCCTTGCCCCAGTTTTTGTTTTCGCTCTCACTCGCCGGTTTACTGATAATCTTGAGTAAATATCATTAACTGTTTGCTCCTATCGGCTGCAAAGAGCGTGGCAGTGACTCTTTTGTGCTGCTATCAGGAGTTTAAAGAGGTTTCATGCCATAAAGCAGTGCCAGTCCTTTCAAGTGGCGATTCACCCGCTGAACTCTCCTGCACATGGATCAGAAATTAGACTTATATAAAGTCTGAGCCTCTAAACACTGCTGAGATTAGAAAGTATATCCACAGGAAGTCTGCAAGTTCAGTATCCTGTCCAGCTCCAGGGTAATAGGACTGAGGGTTGATTTGTGGAGAGAAAATGTACTCGGCTCTGTTTGGCCTGAGCTAACACAGGTCAGAGGAGCCCACGGCCGAGATTAAAGGAGGTGATTTAAGAGAGAGTCGACCTGTCTCGCTTCCTGCACTATGCTTGATGGGATTGACATCAACACACATACACACATGCGCACACACACACCTACTCAACACAAAAGAAAAGAAGCGGCACTGCTCTAAAACCCCATTTATCAAATATTTTCTAAATATTTCCTTAAATTTCAAATAATTGTGAGCTGTCTTGATTTCTACAGCCTATATAGGTGAGCTGCCTTCTAAGTGAAATGTAACCTCACAACTGACTGATTGGAACACAGTTTTTAGCACTCTTTACACGCAGGTAATAACACCATAATCTAATCATAGATTAGGTTCATCACAATGTTATTAATTTGCATTCTGAAGATGAACTTCTTATAGGTTTTGGAATGAAATTAGGGTTAATAATATATGACAGAATTTCAATTTTGGGGTGAACTATCCCTTTAAGAGATTTAACTAATACTTTTAGCAAATGCAGAATCATCTTACATTGATGATAAACTGAATTATGAAAATCCTCTGTTGCAGATAATCAAGTTCATTTGAAAGATAACCTGCAGAAAAATTTGGCCCAAATTTGGATATGGATGCATACAATAAAAAATAAGCGATTTTTTTGTATACAATTTAGTGCTGTCAAATGATTATTTGCATCAGTTTGTTTACATAATATATGTAAGTGTGCTATCTATATTTATAATGTATATATATAAATGCACATGCATGTTTATATTTCAGAAAAATAATGTATATACATTAAATATATTTATTTATAATATTCTATTAATATAAATAAAAACAAATAGATGTAAATATTAAAAAATGTATACTGTATGTGTATGTATTTATATATATACATAATAATAATGCTGTACACAGAACACACACACATGCAAACAAAAACTTTTATTTTGCATGTGATTAATCGCGATTAATAATTTGACAGTACTAAAAATTCAGGCAAAAAAGGACCTTGTAGGTAGCGCTTTAAAAAAGAGATTCAACTCAGACTGAACTATATTTATCAACACTTTTAGATTCATTCATAATAACATTTCCATACAGATCCAGCATAATAACTACCTTTTGGAACAGCCTTAGTGGTGTGATCTACAGTGCCTCAAAACGCTTTCCAAGTTAGTTTTGGAACAGAACCTGCATTCTGTGGTAAAGTGCTCATGCTCATATATCATTATGTTCACAACAGACACAATTTATCTGCCTCTGATCTGACCTCCATCAAAAAGGTCAAGGAGAAGTATACATCTGATTGTCCATCACAGACACCACAGCAAAGAGAAAAAGACCCAGTGATAGACGGAGAGGGAGTGTTAGAGGAAGTGTAGGTCTGATCACAACCCCTACAGTGGTGAGTAAATACAGTCTAATGGCCACTGATTAATTCTTCATTGCTCTCATCGGCCCAGTAAAGAGAGATGTAATGACCTGCCTGTGTCTGTCATTCTCTTCTTCTCCCTCTCCCTCCCGACTCCCTCTCCCGCTCAATTTTTGATTATAAATTAAAAGGGATTGTAAATGGTGTAATGCTGGTTTGAGGTTCCTGATTGCTGTATTTGATTAGAGAATGTCAGTGCACGCATTTTCCCCTCTCTCTTGCACTTCAATAGCTGCAACACTCAGCAATGCACAAAGAACACAATGGACCAACTGCTTAACACTACCAACTAAACCATAACCAGCACTAGCTGCAATCAAACACATTCTTTTAGCCTCCCCTTTCTCTTTCCGAACGCTTTCTCTTAGAGGGGCTCTTTGGTGACTTTTCGGAGTTTGTTTCAGGTGTGCAAAACACCAACAAGTGAAAATCACCAGCAATTAAAAAGCATTCACTCATGCAGGTATGAGGAACGTACCAGCCTTTGTCTCTCTCCATTATGGTGTTGTTTCTCCCAGCATACAATGTCAGGTGTTTCATGATAATAGGTGTTCAGAAGGATTTAGGATTCAGAGAGGAGGGTGATGATGACAGACTAAATTATCATTCAAAAACTAAATGTTAGTACTTTTTAGTGTGAAATATTATAACTTGCAGGGAAAGGGAGATCACATATTTTTTTAAAAACTTATGATGATAGGACGTTTTTTTTATAGGAAATAAAGGTTCAGGGTCAGCAAGGTTTTTTTTTCTATATTAAAAGAAATACTTTGATTCAGCAAGGACAGTTTAATTTAACAAAAGATTTCTATCTCAAATAAACGCTGTTAAAACCACAACTGTTTTCAACATTGATAATAATAGGCTAAATATTTCTCCAGTTTCTCAAGGTTTTTTCTATCAGCATAATAGAAAAAGATTTCTGAAAGAACAGGTGACGTTGTAATAGCTGCAGAAAATTCGGCTTTGCTATCACCAGATCCCGTTTAAATTTTACATAAATAGACAATAGTAATGTTTTGATCAAATAAATGCAGCCCCGCAGGGTTGGGGCCATTCATGAATTGAATTGAGAATGAATAGTAAATTCCAATTCACTTCCTGGAAGGGAATTGGAACTGCACGCAGCTGATAGGAAATGGAATTGGAATTACAGGAAGTGTAATTCAATTCAGGAAGAATTCCACTGAATTCTGTTTATTGCTGAGCGTTTATTTGTCATTGCATTTAAAGACATACATTTGAACTTTATTTATGTTGATTTACAAATATCATGCAATGTAAGAA
>JAUMHP010000025.1:2694336-2710602 GCA_032361065.1 Enteromius trimaculatus
TATATATAAACTATAATACTGTGAACAAAAATAAAAGCTTATGGGCGTGGAGTGAGAACATTAAATTACAGAATTATTACTAATAATTAAATAGCAAAAAGCTGGATACTCTGGAATAGACTGAAACTTGTAGAAATTTTGTAGCATTTTATTGATAATTAATTAGCAAATATTACAAAAAATATTATTATTATTACTACTACAAAAATATATTGTTATTGATAACAAAAGTGTGAAATGTTAAATAAAAAATATAAAAAAACTTTATCATTAATAATAATAAATCGACAACAACAATATTTATTATTATTATATGTGACTGTAAAAGGAAATATTAATCATTTTATAATAATAAGAAGAAGAATTTATACATCCTCAATGGCAGTTCTATGTATTGGCCAATAGCAAAAAATAAATAAATAAAAAATGCATACAGATCTTCCAAATGTATTCTTCTCTGTTACAATAACAGTATATAAGTTTGATGACATAAGGGTTGAGTGCATTAAATTAGAATTTTTAAATTAAAGTGAGCTGTCCTTTTAAAGGGCACCACACACGAAAAGTCACTGTCCCTGATGATTTTCTGCTTGTGGACATTCATGTCATATAATGTGGAAACCAGGACAGCCACTAACTGGGAGTGCTGACTTTATATCCTGTCACTGCCATCACGTCCCATCATCTTCATTCTCCATTTTGTTTACCATTACATTTTTTGTTTTACATTTTCTCTATAAGTGTCACGCACGCGACTGTTCAGAGCAAAACTGCAGTTGACAAAGCACAAAGTATCAGCATCTTTCACAGCGCCGTAGTTCTGAAATAGTTTCGCAGCTCTCTGTCGCCCCTCTGTGGTCTGATTGTGCAACTGCAGGTGTATTTCAACCTGTACTGTAGGTGTTTGGCGATTTATTACTGATGGCAAAAGGTCCTCTAAAGATCAACGGCCACAGCCGTTCGGCACACAAGTAACACGGCAGTGATTAAAGCAGAGTGAAAACAAATAATGCATGTCATTAATTTACTAAAAGGGATTTCCACGGTTTATTGCAGCGTGTGTGTGTGTGAGGTGAGGACACGTGCTTATAATGATTCTTATGGTCAATTACACCAACTCAAGCAGCAAAGTTTTCTATCACAGAGAGCAGATATATTGTCTATAAATATAGAGACATGTCATGTTTACTGTGAAATAAATTTGCCTGGTTCACTGTACATGAAAACAGTTTAGTGCATGCTAATGTTTTATTAAATGAACTTGAAAACTGTGCCCTCATTTACTCACCCGTTAGTCCCGTTTAGTCCCTTGCTACCATGGAAAACAAATTAGAATTTTTCTTTCATAACACTACAGTAGCTATCATTAAATATTATAAAAGCGGTTCATATTGCTTGAGTGTTATTTTCCAAGTTTAAGAAATGTAATAAGCAGAAATGTGAGCATGTTATGCTATTATTCGCTAATAATCTTACACTCTGATAAAGCTTAACCACTGTGACTGTAAATCACATTCAAAATCTTCACACACAGAAATTCATCAGTCTTTGAAAGCAATTCATTTTAGGGGATAGTTCACCAAAAAGTACAATTATATTGTAATTTAATTTTCCACAGACTGTTGATCTGAGTTTCAGTGCAAAAGAAGATATTTTGAAGAATGTTGATAACCAAACATTGACTTCAATAGTAAATCATGACATCATTTTCATTTTTGGGTTCTGAAACGTATTTAATATAGAACGTAGAAAGCTCTTGTATTTCATAAAAAATATCTTGATCTGTGTATAGGTTTGGAGGGTGACGAGGGTGAGTAATTAATCACAGAACTTTCATTTTTGGGTAAACTGTCCCTTTAAATAATAGTTCTCATAATTACAGAAACACACTGCATAGTCGCCTGTAGTCTATAGTGAGTTTGTTTATTGAATTAATAATTACTTGAATTTCTAGTATGGTTGGTGTAAGCGTTAGGTTAAAAAAACTATCTACTTTAATTCTAGTTTGAATTTTGATGTTTTGTTTGTTGTGGAGTTTGATAGCCTCAGCATTTTCAATGAAGTATTTTTTATTTGATTAAAATGAAATCAATATATTTTTTCACTCCGATTAAAATTTGGACCGTTAAAGTCATTTCATGTTTTCTTTGATTTATGAAAATTTTAAGAGGAAAAAAAAAACCTGTGGTCTCTATCCTTTTGGAAATAATATGACTAATTCTAATGAGATATTAGAGATTAATCAAGCACAGATAATAAACATGACAAAACTCTCAGTTGTTTAAAAAGTATTTATTGTGCTGCAAAGAAACAAAATAATACAAGAAACTGGAAAAAATCTGCTGTGCTACAGGAATTCTGAGTCAACTTTTCATCTACCCTTTTTATAAATCTGCAGTATCATGACCCATGTTGACATTATTATTTTTTTTACATTAACATTAAACACCAGTAGTATACAAACTCCAGAAGGGTTGATATTGTATGTAGAAAGAAAGAATGAGAGGGTGGAGAGGGGAAACGGGGACACATGTCTAGAAGCTCATTGGGCTTCAATTTCTTGGAACAAATAAACTCGCTTAGCATCCTTTTGAAAAACGGACATCGGTGTGCTCTCAGAAGAACCAAAATAATAAAAAAATAAAGAACAAACGGACACTCTATGAAGTCTTGAACTCTGAAACACTCTTTGAGAGATCGATACAACCCAAGCATCCGTGATTTGAGCCAGGTCCTCTGCTAAGTTCCGTTTTTCTGCTCAACAATAAATTATTAAGGTCATAGACAATATATTACATCTCTAATTCTTTTTCTCTCCAAACCTTTTTTCTATTTTTTTTATTCAACTTTTTTTTGTAAGTTTTGGCGAGTGACACTCAAGTATTTACAACAATACTTAGAGAACGCACAAAAAAATAAAATAAAATCAAGACTACACCCCGTAAGACCCAAATAAATGTGCAGGTCTGCCTGAATGTTGGTTTTCGTCCGTGAACTCAAGCACAGTGTGTTCAGAGGCAGTGAGGAGGAAATGTTGTTTTGTGTGTGGAAATTGCATTTCAACTTGAAAGTGGGCTATGCACAGATTTCACGTCGCTCATTAAATATGGATGACATCTTGCTGAAATGCTGTTGAGTTTATTTTTGTAAAGGTGGTTGGGTCCTCCAGAGCAACGCTCTCTCAGGCGATCCATTAATAATTCTTGTTTACCCCGTGACTACCAATCAATTGTTTCTTTTCCACTAAACAGAAACAAGAGTGAAGGTCCAAGTCTCTAATTAGCCTCATATTCTCAAAAGCAATTGCTTGTTATGAGTTAAAATCTCAATTATATCTACACATTTACGTGCTGGAATCAAGGCTAAAACGCAACTTTGTGGTCATAATACATGATATTGCGAACACATGCCAAAGTATTTATTACAGAATTGGATGTTGTAGTTATAAAGTTATGAAACAAGTTGTATGAGTTCTCTCTCTCTTAAAAAACCCCAAAAAACATCAGTCTAACATTACAAAAATGTTATAATTCATGACAATTAAGCACATTTTCCATCGCAACTATCATTACCGCAATACAAAAAACTTCTAAAATTAACGGGAAAAAAAAAAAGTAAAAAATATATTTGTAAAAAAACAAACAAACTTCTATTTATCCGCATTTAATAGACAACAACAAAGGAAAAGTAATAACAAGAAGTGTGCTGGAGAACTTGTGCTTAATTGTCGTGAAGAATAATGTTATAATGCAAACTGCATCTTAAAAATAGGCTTGATTTTCTTACTTCAGAATATAATATCTTTTTTTTGCATTTGATTTAGGGGTGAAATGTGACTTGGAAATGTTGTCATGAGATTCACCGGTTTACTCCTGCACAGGGTCCAACAAGGGTTTAGAAACAAACAAACAAACAAACAAAATACAAAAGAAGGGCAAACGCTGTCTACTAAAAAGATTAGTTAGAAAACAAACAAAACAAGAAAGAAACACAAAGGTTACTTCTCTCTATATAAAAGTGCCAAGTTGTATAGCTCTACAAACAATATCACATATAGATAAAGATACAACCAAGACAAACTATCACAAATAACCAGCCCCACCCATTCCCCTCCCGTTGCCCCGCCCTTGCCCCGCCCCCTCACTTCAACAGCTTATGTCCATCAACATTCCAGTAGTTCTGACACCTGAAGGGACTCATGAAAGAAACGATCAAACGAGAGCTTCATCGTTCAGCTGAAAGATGGCGACGTGACATTGATTCACGTACAGAAACGAAGGCTTTGTTGCGCACAAATTCGTTTTTTAATCCGATCTTTAAAATTGGCTGTCCATGCTGTCTTTTGTAAAAATTAGAGTTCTCTTGGTCTAATATTTCACACTACAAAAAAACGATTTCAAAGTTGGATAAGCCAAAACGCAATAATTTTTTGCCTGTCTAAACAAAGCCAAAGTGACTCTTATGGGCCCCAAAACGTTAAACTGAGCAAAGCTCCATATTTGAAAACGCGAGGAAAAAAATACACACAAAAATAAGGATAGAATGAGATGTTTGTCTTTCTTTCTGTATCATCATCCGCTGTGCTTTTTTAATCACCACCAAACAAGAAAGGCAATGGAATGCCTGTCATCATCAGTTTGCCATTTATATAAATCTCTTATTTTGCTCAATCATAAATACATTCATTAGGAAAATGAACTAAGAACCTTACTGATGAAGAAAGTCATGTGTGCGTACGTGTGCACACTCGTACGTACATGCCAACACATATACATACACACATACATTTGTACTCACATAATATTTCAGGTCTTTTCATTTTAGCAATAATATGTACATAAATGTTCCTATATTAGCTTTGGATTTTTGAAGCCAAATTCGTTCTCAGCTAGAAAACCAGAACACAAAGGTGCTTCAGTAATGTTTCAAAGCTTCCAGAAGGGAGGCAGTTTCATGAACAGTACAAATAAACAAAACGGAAAACATTTAACCGAAAACTGTAAAGGTTTCTTTCGGATCCCCTACCAAAAGTTCGGAATTTGATCATTTTTTAGACCTAATTCAAAAAACGCTGGCACAATTTCTGTGTAAATCGCTTGAAAATGGGAGACAATTTGCAACGTTTTGTGTCAATTCTTCGTAGAACTACTAGTAATAAATTGTAAGATCATTATCAGTGTACTTTTCAGATTGTTAGTAAACACACTCGTAAATTTTTGATAACTTAGAACTTGTGTAAGTAGTTACTACTACTAGTATGTATCATAAGGCAATGCAGAATCTCCACAGATTACAACGTTTGTGTAAATTATTCACAGAATAATCGTGTATTAGTGTTTAGAAATCATGTATAGGATTGATAGGTAAATTGTCATAAATTTTGTATTTTGTTTATTCATTTTTCATTCGTCTATGAAACGTCATAAAATGGATAGTTTGGTTTAAAGCTGTTGTAAATTAATCTACAAACACAAACCTCTTTGTTTCTTTGTCTGTGTGTTTCTCAGCAACTACTTTGCAACCACAACTGTTTCCGAGGGACTACATTGTTTGGCGGAGTATTGTTTTTTTTGATAACATTATATTTTATTATTATTTTTATTATTATTATATATTTTTTTGCTTTGTTTTATTTCGTTAAACCTTGCTACGTATATGGACAAACTGTTTATAAAAGCAATAAGCCCTGTGAAACCATGAATTATAACAACTAACAAATAGTTATAAGAACTATCAATGCTCCTTAGCTATTACAAATTCACTCTAAACCATGACATCTTGGGGCTTGTTGCTTTTACAAACAATTATTTTTAAATGTTACAAGTAGTATAACGATACACTAAAAACTTGAACTCACCATTTGTTTTCGGTACAGTGGGGGAAAAAGTTACGTTTTTTTTAATTAAACAGTGATACTGAGCAATATTTAGGGCCCCGAGCACCGCTGTGCGAAGGCCCTCTTGTTTTTTCTAAGGATTATTTATTTATTGTTTTTTTTATCTACTATCTGGGTTTTTTTGGGGCCTTAAAATACTCAAAAACTCTTGAAAATCTGCACACACATTGGAATCTGCGGTCATTAGGACGCCGCAGAGAGTGGGCCCCAGGCGTGGCACAGGGGGGCTCTATGGTGCCCCCTGGAATACCGTCACAAACCTGGCTGAATAGCTCACACATACATGTTTTCATATGAAACTCGGTACGCATATAGATCTCATTAAACCGAACAATTATGTGCACTGACAGTCAGTGCCCGCTATTCAGGCCTGTTTAAAAAACACATGCTGTGGAATTTGATATAATCCTCTGATGATTTCCACCAGATTGCCATCAAACTCGATGAACATGATCTCACGACGTTTCGAATGCTAAATTGCGAAGGGTTTTTTGATGTCTCAAACGGTTTGCCCGTGGTGAGTCGATGAAGTTATGGCGAGAAATGAGAAACAGGAAGCGTCTAAGAGTGTCCACATAAATAGTCTGATTTTGATCAAACATCAGGGGTGTCCGTTGTGTGATGCCGATCGCATAGATGTGACTATTAGGAGTTACAGCGCCACCAACTGGCAGCAGGAAGTCATTTTCAGAATGCTTTGAATTCAGCATCTTATTTTTACTCGATTTGCTTCAAACCTATTTATAATAATGACAAATGGCTGATCTAAAAACATTGAGGGAATATTGTTACGGTAAATGCTGTTGCCATGGGAACGTGTCAAACTTTAACATTTGTTTTCTGTGCTTTGCCAGAACACCCTTTAACAAAATCATACGGCTCCATGAAGAAACAAGTAATTCACACCAAATTTTGTAAACATGAAGTCAGTATGCAAGATGTTAAATTGCGAACAGATTTAAGATCTCTCGAAAAAAATTTAAATGGCAATTTTTTAAAAGAGATAAATCTCTCTTGTGCTGATGAAAACACGTCTGAAGTGCATTAATTTGAAAAGAGGGAAATTAGCGTAGTGAAACATTTGATATAAAGCATGTCTCATGATTAGGACATGTTTTTCCACAGCAGCTCACTCTGTGCTCTGCGTTTAATTGCATTCTCAACATCAAAGTATATCGACATAAATGGTACTTCATTTGAAAATATATAAGTATACCTTCACATTTTTTAAATGCTCACACATGCAGTGATGCCCTGAACCAAAAGAACTGTACTGAAAATGTTTGGTGCGAATATGTGTACCATTAGACCCCTAGTAATAAAATTCACACAAACATTACTAAATGAAACGTACAAATGTTTTTACAAGCGATTTACACAAAAACCAATTCTGCTCGCATTTCAGGAACAAGGTTCTTGGATTCTGTTTTCTTTGTAAATGTTTCTTAAAGACGCAAAACAATCATCACTACTGGTTTTCATCCCTACAAAATGAGGTTTAAAGAATCAAATCAAAAAAAGCAGCACTTGTAAAGCATAGCCTCAAATCCAAACCACTATCGCTATGTTCCTGCATCTCGCTTCACAATCCTCGGATTCGTTTCATGAAAATATATATTTGCTAGGAGTGTCAATCTGCCCTTAGTTGTGGGAGAAAGAGCAAATGGTGTTTGTATGATTAAATGGGAAAACGCTCGTACATATAAGCAGAAATACAACATAGAGACCCCACACATCCATCAACAGGAAGAACTCATGTCCACAGAGCAGTTTACTCTGCTTTCCTCCTTTTGTCTTTAAAAGAGAAATAAAATGGCCAAACTCACCCACAACACTGGGGAAATCACAATCTTACAGTAGCTTCTTCTACAAAAATGCATCTGCTGCAACAACAGATTTTCTTTTGTCTGATTATCCCTCTTTTTTTCCTCTACCCATCTCTCTGCTGTGCTCCGTTCACACAGTCCAGCGCCTCCTCTGTCTCGGGGAAGTGAATGTCCCTCCTCGGCCTCTCGCCCGATCTGGGCATATCAGGTTTCGTAGACAGAGAAGCTTTGGTTCAGCGTTAAGTGTTCTCACAAGCACTTGTGTCAAAAAGTTATCACTCCTAAAATAATTTCTCTCTTTTCCAACAGAAAAAGTTAGGAATGCAGGAAAAAATTATTGTTGAAAACAAACAAACAAACACACAAAAAAAAAACCCACACCCCAGTTGTCCTAATCCCAAAAACGTTCATTTGACTTCACGACTACCTTCAACTTGTGCCTGAACATCCACGAAATCTCACGCTTACACACAAAAGATGCTCAACCTACCATACCTCTGATTCACAAAAATATTCTGGAAGAGTCCTCTCCAATTTAACAATCACACTCCGTAATGGTTCAGTTACATAGGTGCTGCTTTCATCTCGTGATGAGACTTTCGGGTGTCAACGTGTGATATATTTTTTCGATTCGCTTGGAGTGACTTATGTGAATATTATAATTGTTATTCGGTATCAGGGTCTCTTCTCTGACCACTTGGTTTGGTGGTTTTGTCCGTCTCTACAGTTTTTTAGTAGGTGTCCATGTGCTGCAAAGGTTTGGCAGCTGAACACAGGCTCAGTCTCTCTCTTTCTCGTTCACTCACTCTCTCTCTCTCTCCTGTGTCTCACGCGGTCTGGTAGAAGTTGTCAGCTTGCAGGTTGGTGTGTTTCTGCATGCTGTAGTAACCGCTGTATCTTGAGTCAGGATCTGCAATGCGGAGCATGCGTTGGGAACTGTCCACCTGGACCTTTGTCCCCTTCTGGCAGTCCACATACACCAGCTGGTTATTGAGACATGTGGGCTATACAGGACAACAAAAAGTACAGTGAGTCTTGGACGATGAAGAAAATGTTCTAATGCTTACGCAGCTAAATGCTGGAGTACACTACACAACTTTTGCTGGTCAGCAATAAAATAAGAAAAGAATAAATAAATACAGTAGAACAAACAAATAAGACATGCTACTTATACTGCATATTCTTCACTGTGTAAATTAAATATATATTTCTTCTTATTAAAGTTAAAAAGTGATTTAGTCAAAAGCAGTGAGAGATTTTCTTTCTTTTGTTGTTTGATTAACATGAATGACAGACAGCAGGAATTTTAGACTGCTGTCACTTTAAGAGCTGCCGGATCCAATACTGTTACATGTCTTTTCCTTCTCAATTGCTGTTACTTAAAGGGCTAGTTCATCCAAAAATAAAAATTTTCTCATTAATTAATACCCTCATGCCGTTCTAAACCCATAAGACCTTTGAGGTAAATTGTTATTCCTTTCAGCTGTCTTCTGTTAATCTTATAGCGAGTCTTTGCTGAAGTAAGTGCTGTTTATTTCCTCTGTTCTTTCAGACGCGAGCGGCACAGTGCGCCACGACACGATATAATACATCAGAACCTATTCTGCTGTCTAGACTGGATGCGGCGCAGTACAGCGCAACACGACAGAAAATTAGTGCTGCATTCTATTTAGGACGTATTGACACAAATTTCAAATAGTTTTCAACGGGATGTATACTGGGACAATATAATGTGGATGGGTACCTTATTGGGTGTGCGGTAGCAAGGCACAGGGATCCACTGCTTACGCTGATTGACCAACAGCAGGGCGGCGATAGTGAGCATCATCATTAGGATGGGCAGTGCCACCCAGGCCCAGTGCAGACCAGTATCCTCACTCGGCAATGGTGTTTTTCCATCTAGGTAGGGCATCTGCAGACTTCCGAAGTCACCTGGAACAAACCCACAACCACACGTTTGCACCTGGCAGCCTTGACTCATTGAGCAGTGACTCACTAGGGCGATGTAGAACAATTCAGAATTAAATTGTGCCATTTTGAAATGCAAAGTGGGCTTGATTGTAAAAGCAGGTAATGTCAGGCATCCATGTCAGCAATTAAGGTAAATGCCAGAGACTTGACAGACAGACACCCACTCGCATCAGCCTTAACAAAAGCAACACATGGAAAATCAAGAAGAAATTACAGATTGCTAACAGGGAAAATCAAAAGGAAACAAACAGCCAGCTTCGTGAACGTAAAGTTTGATTAAAATTACTTCAGAAGTTACAGAATTTTCTCAGTAATTCTCTACCACAAGCACATAAAACTGCTCAGCGGAATGAAATCAGAAGTCATAGACATGCTAACAGCTTAAATTTGCTTGAAGTTAGTATCTTAAAACGTCTCAAATGAATTCTCTTCAAAATGTTGCTCTTCCATGAGATTTGAGTGGTCTGACTTATTTCTACTTCATATACAGTACAGCATGCAAAAAACAGTAAGATAAAATATTATGAATGTAAAAAAAGTAAACCGATAGTATGTCCGAATTCATATTATTTGAAAAATGAGTAGACAAAGAGCACCTAGATGGCCTTCTACTTCCACCGAGATTCTGGAGTGTGCATTCAATAGACTCTTTACTATCTCATGAAACCAAGGTAGTGTATTTGTGAATGGCAGGTAAACGATACAACTGACACTGATAGGTCACATGACAGTACCAACATGATGGATGTAATACTTCCAAATTTCATTTAATACTATCCTTATTCATATTCTAAAGAACATAGTTTTTAACAATTGTGAACTAAGTTTCAAACCAACTTTAGTATGAATCAGACTGGTTGTGCTGTGGATTATTTTGTCAAATGTTGTATTTCTGCTTAGTCTTGCCCCAATATATCGTCCCAAGTACCTCTGAACTGTGGCATAATATCGTTTTCGCTATGAGTCGGCCAGGCAGGTTGTCTCTGCTTGTCTCCTCGTTGGTCCGTCTTCTCGATGGGCACATTTGTGGGAGCGTAACTCTCTGTAATTAAAACATCAGAGACGCAGGGACACAAAGAAAGAAACAAAGAGAGAAGAACAGCTCGTTACAGAAAAACACACACCAAGGCACATAATGCAAATTGTAACTACATGAAGAGGAGTCGAGAAGTGCCCACTCAGAACAAACAAGATTCGGGTCAGCGTGAAATTGCGGGCTGCAGGCTAATTAAAAGCTCATCTTCAGAGCTGCGTCTTTGAGTGGGAAAGCACCAAAGTGTGAGTGATTACCCAGAGTGCACACGACACCACTCTCAACCCTCTCATTGATCCAGAGCCAAGTGACACAGCAATAAAGAGGGCCGTGATCAATGACATTATCTCCCAAATGCAAAGAGAGCTAATTTAGCCTCTGTCCGGCTTCGACTTAATCAATCCTTTTAAATGATTCATCTCAACGAGTCCGTATTTAGACGAAAGACCCATTCAATTAGAGAGAAGGTTCTAAGCAAACACTGCTTTATGAGACCCAGACAGAGAGAGAGACAACGAGATTAAGAGAGAGCGTGAAAGAGAGAGAGAGAGAAACGTGTGACAGAACTACACAGAGCAAAACAGCAGGGATCAGTGATACTGCCATTAATGTTAGTCATTGTGAAGTAGTCTATGGCTATGTTTCCATCCACTTTAAATACAAACCAAATGAAAATAAAGCAGAATTGAATACTCTTAACAGTAGTGGGCTGTACACTGCACAAAATGCTTTCTAAGACAAGATTTTTTGTCTTGTTTCCAGCTAAAATATCTAAAAACTCTCAAATCAAGAAGGATTTTCTAGACAAGAAATAATTATTGTCTTGTTTTCAGAAAAACAATCTAAAATTAAGCGAGTTTTTACTTGAAACAAGCAAAATAATCTGCCAATGGGGTAAGCTAAATAATCTTGTTTTCTGTTTGAAATAAGAATAATTTGCTTACCCCATTGGCAGATTATTTAGCTTGTTCTACGTAAAAACTCACTTAATTTTAGCTTGTTTTTTTCTGAAAAAAAAAAAAAAGACAGCAATTGTTTCTTGTCTAGAAAATTCTTCTTGATTTCGGAATTTTTAGATATTTTGGCTGAAAACAAGACAAAAAATCTTGTCTAAGAAAGTATTTTTTGCAGTGTACATTAGAATTAATGGAATATTAAATGGGAAACAATAGGACATAGGTTTGGTATTATCAATCAGGATTTAATTAGGGAGTAAAAAGGACTTTTATTGGTTAAGCTTATTTTGTCCGTTTTAAAGCCAGACAAATTTCTATGCTTCATTTTGTTTTTAAATTTTACATAAACAAATCTACAATTTTATTATTTTTATTTAATTTAATCTTTTACATGAAACAACGTCTTATATCAAACTGTTTAATTATAATTATTTAATGTTTAATAATTATTATTATTATCTATTGCAATACGAGTATAGTAAAATTATAAATTATAATAAATGTGTATTATCTTATAACATTTCTATTATTATATAACGAATAACAAATTATGGTTATAACTTATTTAACAAATATTTAAGTATTTTTTGGTTTTTATTAATTCCAGCACTTGTTTTTCATCTAATATTAGTTTTATTTTTTAAAGTTTATTTAGACATTGACCCCCAGTTTCACAGGCAAGGCTTAAGCTAGTCCCAGACTAAATTGCATGTTTGAGCTATCTCCGATGAAAATATCTGGCCCTGACAAATCTTAAAACATGTCAGTGTCATTGTTTTGTGTTGTGATGCACACCTGTAATATTTTCTTATGAGGCATTTTTGTAAAAGTATATTAATTTAACTAATGCCTAGTCCTGGCTTAGGCTAAGCCATGTTTGTGTTGTTTTAGTCAAACACTATTTTCAAATGGCTAAATATTTAACAAAAAGCTAAATGTTTCACTAAAACACATTTGTTAGCTAAGTTCTGGTAAAGGTAGTACATTGTTTATGATGTCACCTGGTTAAATATTTTATCCATATTTTTAAAATATTTTATTTATATAAAGTATTTATAAACTAAGCATAGGATGTAGCATATCTGTTTTGTATTTGCCATGCAGATTCACTGTGCCTTATTCTGTTCCACTCTGATCTAATCTCTATGTGACCACACAGCACATAAATCCTGACCTGGACACATAGGGCAGCAGCTGCCCTCCACGGTGACCGGCTGATGGCAGGGTAAGACAGGACAGCTGACAGTCGAGCAGAGGGTCTGGCCTTGCAGGCAGTAGCAGTGTGTGCAGCTGTCAATGTCCCATCGCTCCTCGTCCATGTACGTCTTTGCGTTGAAATGACACACTGCCCTCGGCGTGGCATCTGGTGAAGAGGTGGGAGAAATGCTCGGTCATAGGTCGTGTCATTAACACCCACATACGGTCAGAATGCAATACGATCTTCAAGTGTGCTCCGATTTACATACCTAGACAGTACGGGCAACACTGGCCCTTCCTAAGCACGGGCCTGGCACAGTTGACCGGTGGGCAGGCTTCAGAGAAGCAGCTGATGGCTCCGTCTAGACATACGCAGCTGGAGCAGACATTGGGTTTCCAGGACTCAGCGGCCAAGAAGATATCACCATCCTCGTTCCTGCAGTAGCTGGGCATGCTGTCGTTACTAGGCATCTGAGGGGTGACTGGATCATCTGAAACAAGAGTGAACAGATTTCTATCATGACAACTCTCAAGATTGTAGCATGGTAATGAACATGGCAATGTCCATGTATTTGGTCTAGATCTGCTACGCTGCTAAATTGCTGTTGTAGATTACATCTGCTGCTGCAAAGCAAGAACAGACAATACATACAGCAATACAGTGCTGTGAATAACTGACATACTGGCACAACACAAATAACATAAAATAACCCATAGCAGATCTATACAGGTGGAGCTGGGGAAGGTGAAGTGTTTCAGATGAACTCTGAAGCGCTCTAGTAAATAATAACCAATTGATTGTTGCTTGACATCAAAGTATGGTGAGAGTGTTTCGAAAGCATGGAGCCATCTGCTCTGCTCTCTAGCTACTTTGATGTCATACATCGATTGATTGGCATAGCGCAAACAACCGACACCTGGGTATTTTAGGCAATTTAGAGATCTTATGCAGAATGTGTCCCTGGGAAGTGGCTGTGTATGCATGAACCAATCAGCTTCTGCCAAGTAGTTTTAAAATGCTGAGAATATCATTAGTTAGCATTAACACCCCATCAGCCTGTGCCATCTAGAGTTTAATGACGAAACTATAAATCCTTAGATTCTTCACAATAAGACTAGAAACGTATTAACGAAGTAAACAGTTTTGATGTCGACCTCAGTGACATCCGGTTTAACAGCTAAAATGAAACCAACAGTCTACGAATTTCTAATAGTCTCCAATTAAGCATGTGACACTTCGTCTTTGAATTCAAGCTTTGAAATTTGCATATAAGTTCGCCATATTTCTCTGGGGCCGTACTTGCTCCATATTATAGTGAGAGTGAGTAGTTTCTCTTGTAAACTAACTAAAGAGTGGAAAGTCAGCACAGATGACTCAAAAACATAAATATTCAAAGGAACTCAAACAATCCAATCTTAAACAACAAATCTACATTTCCCTCTTTCATTTAGAAAGCCGAAAATGATTTCAGTTGGCACTGAGAACATTATACAGATCAGCGTTATAGTTGAGTTGCTAAAACATGCCCTGAAATGTACATCCATTCTATTCCTCTGTCATCTTTGCAGCTCAGACTGTTGATCATGCACTCCTGCGCCCATTAAGTATTCATCATTTCCACCAAACACATGCATTATGCACATTCACATTTTGTTAACTTTTCTCCTGTTGAAGGCGTCTCTCGCCTCTATGCTTTAAAAGTCCTTACAATAATGAATCTTTTAAAATATGATGTTTTTCTGCCTCCCTTGACTGTACAATACTTGTACAAGGTCCAAATATCACAGCTACTTGCTTCTCCATGGCTTTCAATGTGCTTCTAAACTAAAGTTTTGGTGAGTTAGAGCAGCAAATCCTTTCGTTGATAGCGCACCTGGACAGTGAGGGCAGCAGGAATCCTGTGTTCTGATTGGACTGTGGCAGAGCAGGGGCGGGCACACCTCCGTCTCACAGAGCACACGGCCGCTGTGGCAGGTGCACTGAGTGCAGGAGTCAATGTTCCACGTCTCTCCCTCCACAAAGTACTCTCCACCCGGAGCCAAACACACAGATACCTCACTCAACTCCGGTTTATGAGAACTGGACTCTTCTGAAAGATATAATAAGTAGTTTACCGTGTAAAATCCATTCTGAAGTATCATAATGAAAGTATGTTGCAGTATGGGCTCACCTGGACAGGTGGGGCAGCAGTGGCCAGGTCGAATGGTGGGGTTATCACAGGGGGGAACTGGACAAGAAATAAGGGCACACATTTCTCTCCCAGCATGGCAGTAACAGTCCCTGCATCCGTCATGCCAGCTCTGCCCATTCTCGTGTCTGCGGCCGTCCATAGACAAGCAGGAGCCCAGTTTCACTGCTGGAGCCACAGACGACGAGCTCTGATCTGCATGGAGTAATTAGTGAATGAACAATAAACACATCACCTGAAATCTGAGAGCTGAAAGCATCAACTCTGAACAACCTAAACCAGTCGTCACTATTTCGAATTCTATCCTCAAATCCCACTTCTGTAAAAGATTCGCACTTGAAATGCCTCCAAACACAGTAGCTTGATCCCATGCCAAGAAAATGTTGTGCTCCACACAGTAAAAGTAAATTAATTTAGTTGAAAAAAAAAAAAATATATCAACGGTTAAATTCAGTTTTTCTATTGTACCACAGCAGTACAACCCCATTCTTTGTTGTGTTCCCATCATTTTACTGATGACTGAGTACTAGGCGGGATTCACAAAACACTCTCTTGAAAGACGGCTTAGTACCCAGTTTATTTGGACCAGCTGGCTCCACTGAATCACAACCTCTAAGTATGATAAATAGTAGATGTTTGTATATTCTGTTGAGCACTCAAAATATGAAACTATGGCAATTGGCGTATCATTTTTGACATATGGGCTATATACAGTATGGTAGACCAATCACAACAGACTGGGCCATCTGACCAATGAGATTAAAATACTTTACGAAAAGGAGGGGTTCAGAGAGACTGAATCTTAGAACTGCTTTGAATTAATTGTTTGAGAATCATTGTAAAAATTACGTAATTTACATCCATTTTTAGCTATTGTAGGAGACTCCCAAAACAATACGAAGGACCTTAAAAATAGCCTTGACTATATTTAAGATTTAGCTGTCCAAAAAGAAAAAAAAAAACCTATCAGTGTTTTTCCATAAAGTTTTTCTTGTATATATGTCACAAAAGGGAGGAAAAGACTTCCATTTCTTGCTAAATTTAACATTATCATTTCAAGTGTTCACGCTTCCTCATATAATATTGATAAGCGGGTTTGGCGTGCTGTCCAGGGAGCGGGACGGGAGAACGGCGGGCTCGAACCCTAGCGATTAGAACCCTAGCAAGGGTAAGGGCTCGGCGTCCGGCTCGAACTCCG
>JAUMHP010000025.1:2742709-2756599 GCA_032361065.1 Enteromius trimaculatus
GTTTTCTCAATACTGAGCGAATCAGGGCTCTCAGGCATAAGACCCAGTCTGTCGATACGACATACGTCGTAGTGTACAGTACGACAGACAAGGGAACTATATTATTTGGAACATTATGAGAGAAAATTATTTTTAAAAATATTACCTATTTGTAGGTCGGGTTTGATAAAAGTATCTGCTAAATGAATAAATGTAATGTCAGCAGTTCAGTTTATGGCCCATATCAACACAATTGCATATGTGATTTTGATATTATATAGTGTTCAATAAACAAAAGGGAAATTAAGTGACTTACATTTTTGAGCACAGTTTTTGTCAATATTGTCTGTTTTTGAATTGGTTAAGTAAACAATACAATGACTTATTCATAAAGAAAATCACTTTTTTGTTCCCTAATTAATCAACTATTTTGAGCAAACTGTGACAATGACTTCATGTCACCTACTGCCAGATTTAGTTTCATTTTATGCCCCATCATTTCATATTTCTATATTTAAAATGTTTTATTTAAAACATTAATCAAACCACATGATCAATTAAATTGTAACTGCCAAATGTGTATTTTTAATATAACTGAATTTTATTCAGTTCAAGGTTTTAAAAACACACAAAAAAAATGTAAATAAATAAAAATGAAAGATTGTGTGTGTGTTTTGTAGAAGTGAGAGTTTTCAGAAAGAAAATAA
This sequence comes from Enteromius trimaculatus, assembly GCA_032361065.1. Taxonomy (NCBI): domain Eukaryota; kingdom Metazoa; phylum Chordata; class Actinopteri; order Cypriniformes; family Cyprinidae; genus Enteromius; species Enteromius trimaculatus. The sequence continues at coordinate 2,743,396 of JAUMHP010000025.1, forward strand.
AATTAAGACTTAAATTAACTAAAAATAACTCAAATTAATTAACTCAAAAAGTGTGTTTTAAGGTTTGAAAAAAAAAAAATACATGGGATTTTGAATGCATTGGTGCAAACAGATGACCAGCATCAATTCCTATGTCATCACGCCTGCCATTTTCATACGCATCCTTATCTTTCACTACTCTCTGGATGAGAGCGGTTGGTGCATTAAAGCTCTTTACTTCACAACTCTTTGGGCTTTACAGATAAAGAGCTCTTTTAGAATGGACCATCGCCAAATGCGTAGGGAGGATATAGCAAAGCCCCTGAAAATGTACATGTAATGTCTGTGGGATGCTAGAGGGGTGTTTGCTGGATTGGAATGAGTACAGCTGGTCATATGGAACTGACCCTGAAGGAATCACGGGGAAATATGCAAAGCTGTCCCATCGTGAGGCTGAAGAGCGTTTCTCTTGACACTAATCTCTTAGCTTTTCATGCAAAATAAACCATGGCCTGTTCCCTGCAGGATTTTACAGTTTGTCAGTCTAACCTGACCCCTGCTAAAACATGCTGACCCCAGCTGCCTGTGCATTAAGCCACATTCTGGAAATCATTGTGCATATAGCTTCAGTTTCAAGGTGATTTTTTGACGATGTCAGTTCTCCTCGAGTTCACACAGGTTACTCTGCTTGAACACCTGTCTACCAGTAACAACAACGACAAAAACTATATGAGGATGTTCAAATGAACTTCATTCCACTATGTCAACTAACATTTCATATATATATATATAAACACATTACTGACCAAATTTTGAACAATGGTGCCAATTACATTTACATAATACATTTTTTTAACATAATAATTTTTTTCCCCATTTGAAATAATATTGCTTTATGTTTTAAATGCAATGAAAGTAATGCAAATTTGCTGAAGGTGCTACCAGAAAGGGCTTCTTTACATCTACATAAGTGCACAAATCCTTCCCAATTGCATTGAAACTTATTCAAACACACTGAATCACACCCTCTCCATCTGAATCATCTGCTCAGCCTCCCCTGATTTTAGACAGAGCTTTTAGATTGTCTCTGAGGGAATGACACGCTTCCTCAGCCAACTTGATATTAAAAGCTCAACCATCCCTGCAGGCATGTATCCAGAGAGAAACCCCACTGTGGCAGAGCTGTTTGCTATCCCTGGCATGTGCTTCTCTCACGACACTCATCTAGACGTCCTCCCCTGCCATCACCAGAACAGACCTTCATTTGCCGGAGAACATTTGTCTCTATTTCCCACTTTCAATTATCACAGAATTGTGAGAGATCTCAGATAAGTGAAGCCTTTCAAGGTGTATTCAGTTAATTTTTTATTAAGCTTATTTTTACCTCCAGTTTTCATTACCATAAAGCAAAATAAATAAATAAATATAATAATAATAACTGAAATTAAAAAAAAAAAGAATGATATATAAACTGTAAAATGGCAGCATAAATTATTCACAATGGGTCCTGCAGAATGTAGGAAGAGGTTACAGAATTCAGTTCTAATCCACCTTGTTTCAATTAGGTCATTCCTACCTTGTGGGCCATGAGAAAGCTCTGGTATTTGAACAGAATGTAGACAATCTCTAGATAAAGGAGACCATAGAACATGTTCCTCCTCTCAAGAGAGAGTCAAGGTTCTACAGCCATTATTATCATTCTGAAGAAGGATGGGGGAATTGCGTCCAATCATAGATCTGCATTATTAAACACTGCTATAAAAGGTTTTGGTTCAAGATGCCTACTATCAATCATATTGTGTCTCAAATCAGGTCCAAGGACTGGTTTGTCTTGATAGATCACTAGGATGCATTATTCCACGTAACTAATCTTCCTCATCACAGGAAGTTCCTCAGAATTGTTTTTGGAAGTGAAGTGGGTACTTCCGTTCAGCATGTTGCTCTCACCCAGCACTTTCACCAAGTGTGTGGATGGTGCCCTGGGTTTGTTGTGACTGCAACTGAAAATTTAACTACTCAGTCTTGCAGTTCTCAGTAAACTTGAGAGACTGATTCATTTAGTAGACTATTTAGCAGCGTGGAAATTTCTGCCAAATGGAAAAAAAAACATTGTATTCTGTTTGGCTTTCCGTCCACCATGTTTCAACAGGGTGATTTCCATTCTGGTGGACACCGAGCAGGTTCTGGTAGTGGAACAAAAAGTAGACACTCTGGAGGATGGAGGCCATCAAGATGGTCCCTTCTCAATAATAATGACACTACAGGTTCTATATCCGGCGCTCCATCCATCCAAAGAAGTATGAAAGGTTGCATCCTATTTTAGATCTGCATTATTTGGACCTCTCAGTCATGTGAGTAAAGTTCAGGATGGTCTCTGTCAAGCATGTTGTGCCTCAGACTAGGTCTGGGGACCCATTTGTCAGAATGATCTCTTTCCATTACATGAAGATCCTGAGGTTTGCTTTAGGGGCAAATCCTACCAAAACTGTGTTCTTCTTTTTGGCCTTTCATGTCGCACTTTCACAAAGTGTGTGGATGCTGCTCTGGCTCCTTTGTGAATAAAGGGCATCTGCATGTTCAATCACACATGTACCATCAACCAGAACAGATGGCAGTTCAACATCAAGATTTCGCTCTCTTCACACAAAATAGTTGGGGTTAAAGGGTTCTGACAAGGGCTCAGAAGTGACCTCCATGGCAGGACAAGGGGAGGGCTCAATGGTGCAAACTGATAGTCCTGGGGGCTGTGCAGCCACCAGCGGAAACACCAGAGATTCTACGGCCGAAGCCAACATCTCTGGGAGTTATGCAGCCACTGGCAGAACCTCCGGGGACTCTACTACATCTACCGACACCTCTGGGGTCAGTGCAGCCACCGGCGTTGACTAGAACACAAACACCTCTTTAAATACACACGAGAACGAGATGATAAGAGAGGAGGAGCTAATAAAAACCATAGTGAAAAACAAGGGGGTGGAAATACAAGGGAACAGACATTTTCAACATAAAAGTCCACAACTAATTAGACAGGAACACTGACAGTCTGGGGTGATCTGATGGAGTTCGAGGGCACTCCAGCTGCCTCAGCGATATGATACAAAACAATAAAACACATTACAAATGAGGCATTTGTTGCATCTACAGTAGTGTTCACATAATTACTAATTTAAATTACTTAGTACTGTCTTTTTACCTGTTGCATCAAAGAAATTCTGGTTTTAATAAAACTGTGATGTTTTCCTGTGAGACGTGATCATTTTATCAAATTAACATTTGTATAGGAGCTCAATTTTCATGTTGGTACAACCCTCTGAATGCAATTCAAATTCAATTCAATTCAAATTTATTTGTATAGCGCTTTTAGCGATACATATCATTGCAAAGCAGCTTTACACAAAAGTAATGTTTTACAGTATATGTCGTAATAGCTTGTACATGGACATGTGGCATAGATGTGAGGTAAAGATCAATTAATGACGTAATCGAACAGACAAGGAACATTATAAATTAATAGCACAATGCACTGTGTTTCTGCCTTTAAAAGCCTTGTTATAAGTCCTGTCAAAAAAAATTAAATATTCTGCAACCCTGATTATGGTTTATAGCAAAGAAATTAATTAATTCATATTCTGCCATGGCTGATTCTTTTTAAAGGGCTTTTAAAAGTTTGTTGTCACTTAGTGTAGCGTTAGAAGATCCCGAAACAATCTGTGCCACTCAAACTGTTAAGATCAGACTGGAAGTATTAGTAAAATGTGTGCATTGTAAGTAAATCACCTGCAGAACTTTCCCTTCCAACTAGCACTTTTATGGAATTGTGCCCTGATATATGCCCAGTTTAGAAATTTAGAAAAAGTGTTTATTGGGTATGGTAAGGTGTGGGTAGGTTTTATTATCCCAGTACAAGGTGGCATCTATTTAATAATTTTGTAAATAAATGATTCACACTTGCAAAATACTATTTTATAATGAAAACTATTACTGAAGTTCAGATATCTGCCATTGTTTTCTCTAATTGCATCCAACTACATGTATTGCAAAGAAAATGCTGATAATTTTATATAGTGCAAAAAGGATCATTATTCGATTTGTGTAAACAGTGTAAAATAGCATCTTCTGTTAAGAAAATATGTTATTTTTACTTATTTAAGCATCTATTTCTATTTGCACTTAGAGCAAATACCCGCCGTCTTTCAATTAACTTTTTGAGAGAGCCGTGGAGGACACTTTAAGCTCTGAAAGTTACAATATGTTTTCATAGCACATCAAGTTCTTTTATCTCAAAAGATCAAGGAAGATTAGATTTCTCATATAACCCCCTGTAACCACAAGAGAGGAAGGAGAGTTGTTTCATTAAGCAGGTTAATTAAAAGTATGCTCAGGTTCTGATGACTTTGAATTCTAAATCAACTGTAGAAACTCAAAAAAAAGGCTGAAGAGAAAATAGTTGCCCTTCTCAGCATGAAAACTCCCTTTCTGTCTCTCCCTATAGCACTTCATCTCTACCTCTATCCACTTCTCCTTAACTTAACCTTTATTCTCTTTTGTTTTATCTATCTGTCTGACATGATCGACAGCCGGTTCTGGGGGTGGAGCGTGGGGATGCTGATTATGTAGGTTGAGCAGAAACAGTAAAGGAAAAGTGCAAATGTCAGTGAAACTGTCTGCTTCATTTACCCAGAACCAAAAACGTGGCTTATTACAAAAGATTGATTGAGGATAGAGCGTTCAGGAGACCTTGAGTATCTGCAATGAAGGACTTCATGCAGTAGAGCAAAGCATCCTCACAGAACAATCTCTTAATAGAATAGAATAGAATAGAATAGAATAGAATAGAATAGAATAGAATAGAATAGAATAGAAGAACCTCAAAGTTTTTTTTGCGTTTGTCTTAAAGTGGTATTGCAAAAAAAACTGATAAATAGCGCAGAAACTAAAAGGCTAGTACATCAAAGAAAGAAAGACAGAAAGAAAATAATTCCTTATGATTGTATGTCATCGTTTTAACTCCTTTTGTATGTGAGACACAAATCAAGCTATTTTAAACACGTTAACTATATGCTGACATATGAGTAGTAAATAAAGTTAATACAGAGATCTCACAAATCTAAAATATACATGACCATAACAGTTCATTTTAATTCGGACATAACTGAGAAAAAAAAGACTCACATGACTCGCATATTATCATTTTGTGTGACCCCTTTAAATGAGGAACAAAAATAAAGTGATTTTGAACAAAATGTTAATTGCAGGCTGTCATAGGACCGAGTAAATAGACTGAAATCTTACAAACCGGAAATTGTGGGTTCATTTTGAATCACTGAAAAATGACTCGCATTACTTTTTTCTGTATCATCATTTGAATTAACAGCTCTGAATGTTGCATTGACTGAGTGAGTCTGATTCAAACTGCAAATGTACAAACAAGTGTGAGAACAATCTGTGAATCATTCGAAATAACTCAATTAACTAATGTCACCACACAAGATGATATCTGACGAGAACACATTTTTTTACCCCGTTTTTGAGTTTACATTTACTCATTACTTTTTACACTTAACAATTATCATAATTAAACATGTCACATCATTTCAATTTATTTCATAATTAATGTCAATATTATGATTGTCAAAATTATGATTTCATAATTTAAAATTTATTTTTGTCTATTATATTATCACCTCATGTCGTAATGTCATATCCTAATTTATAATGACTCAACTAATATCACTTAATATTTACTTTTATTATATTTGACTAATTTAGACTTTTAAAGCTGTAATTATCTGGTTGAAATGTGCATACATGAATGAAATTACAGATTTTTGTTTATTGTTATATGAATTATTCATAAAAAAAGACATCATGACAAGAATGTGCATTCTTATTATGCAGTGCAATGTTGCCCTTTTTGAAGAAATTCATGCACATTCTAGAATATATGAAAACTCACAAAGGAACATTGATTGCATTAAATGCACCTGATTCAGTCTTCCTAAATATACCAGCAATGTACAGCAATCTTCAAAACAAACTATTCCTGTGAGAATGCTGCATGTGCTATTGTGGATCCCCCAGCAGGTTTAGCAGTTGGCAACAGATGTGAAACGACAGCATTTCTTAGCTGTCCTCAAACAAAAATCTGTCATGGTGGAGAAATGATGACACATCACACCATACTGGGCAATGTGATTTTGTTCTTTGGATTTGAATGTAAGCAATTTGCCGAATGGCAGCCCTGCCACAAATTCCCCAACTCCATGAAGTTGACAGTGACAGTTTGAGATTTGGATGAGTTTTACGAAAGAGCTGGTTATGTCCATTTGAAAGTATCTGAAAACATGAGCATGTACTGTACGTAATTCTGTGGAATACATCAAATTTAAGGTGTGTGTTTTTTATTCATGTATGCAAGACACTTAATTTGATCACACTTAAAAAAGCTCTTTATTTTACATGTTTAGTAGTTGACATATGTACTTACAATTTTAGCATCACCTTCTTACCTCTATTCCCTCACGTGGTTGCTCTGTTTCTCACATGTCACAGTGTTAGTTGTCACACCTCTTCTGTTGCTCACATTCACTAATTGGCAATCACTGTGACTGAACTTTGTTTGCCGGAGGTATCAAATCTCTAAAAAAATATATTTTTTTAGTTTTGCTTCAGCAAGTAAGCTAGATATCTATTTAGAAAATATATAGGTTACAGATTATAGGTAAATACATAGGTTACTTCTGTAACCCAGGTTCCCTGAGACACGGGAACGAGTACTGCATCTGCTAAGATGCCACATCTGACAAGACGCTATGGGAAAATTCCTTTTTTTTTTCTCCTAACTGAAGTAGAGCCCTGCATTTTAGCAGAGAAAATTAAGGCGAAGGCTATAAAATCCAAGTGCTGGCATCCTGCAGAACGTGCTTTACAGCATCACCATCATGTCACACATTTATTCTTCTAATGTTTAACATTTAAACATTGTTATACATCAAACAGGATCGCCACAGGATTGAAGTTACTTCGACTGAAGCAACGGAAGCTTTCGCCATGGCATGAAACGCAGTACTCATCAGGGAACCTAGGATACAGAAGTAACTTATTTGTTCCGTGTCGACACTTCACTCAAACTGTGTCTGCTAAGACTCTGCTACTGACTAAACGCTATGGGAACACAGTTAAATCGACATAAGACAGTGCCCAGGCAGACAGCCGGGGAATACAGTCACATAAGCATGCAGAGAAATGTTCTGATCTTCCTCACACCACCTAGTGTGCAGATTTAAGCTCGACTTTGGGCGTGTTCCGGCCAAACGCGTCAAGCTTGTAGTGATAGCCCTTATACAGAGAGGACCCTTATACAATGTGGACGGCAAGGACCAGCTGGCCGCCTCACAAATCTCTGACAGGAAAATGCTGCTAGACCACGCCCATGACAAGGCGATGCCTCTAGTTGAATGCCTTAATGTTGTAAGCCTTAATGGTGGAGGGGGAAGGGCCCATGTCCAGCAGGTGTTGTAAGAACGATCGTTGATACATCGCATGACGAGGGGTTTTGCTCTGTGCACCACCTCAAAAAAACAGACCATTTCATAGCATATACACATCTCATGGACGGGGCTATAGTCTGAGAAATGGTGTTCAGGACACGCTCAGCGAGGTGAGAAGGCTCCTGTCGAGCGACCATAAGTGAAGGGCCCAGTTGCCATATCGAGCCCTCTGCCTGAGAAAAAAGGTATCGTCTTTGGGGAATGGGCCACGGGGCTGCTGTCAGCATCGTGGATAGGTCAGCGATCCATGGATAGTTCCTCCAAAAGGGGACGACAAAGGGGACCCTGTGACCTTCTTCTCTAAATCAGCTGATTACTTGAGAGATCAGTGCGAATGGGGGAAACACAGAGTCCTGTGCCAGCGCATCCATCTCCTTTGTAAAATAGGCTGGGAAGTGAATGTTGCTGTCTGAAGTGATAAGATCTACTTCTGCTCAGCCAAACTTCTCCCAGATAAGCTGGGTAGTTCGCAGGTGGAGAGTCCATTCTTCTGACCTTCTGGAGAAGGACTCCTTTCTGCAGCCATCAATGTTTCCCCATACATTCCCCAACTGAGCGCCGCAAACATGTTTCAGCACATCAGTCAGAGTCATAGAGCAGAAGCAGATGAATGTCTTCGTCATGTAATGGTAAAATTTTTTGTTGTTTGAATAAATGCAACACTGTCTTTATGAAATAAACACTAGTATGTCTATAAAGGTTCATATAATGTATCACCACACTGGTGTTGACGTAGTGATGTGATGTCACTGTCTTAATGATGGACAAATTGCACACATTCGCTGGTTATGGCTGAATGTGCTGATGTGTGTAAATTAAATGATCATTTCATCATATTATACAGCCTATGGTAACACAGCATGGTAGGTTAAAGTTTACGATGCTATTATATTATGCATGTGTTTGCTGGCTAGATGAAAAAAAAAAAAAAAAATCTAGTATTGTATACTCCCCGCTCGTCTTCATATGTATAAACATAGAAAAACATGGTTTACTACTGTAATAAATAATAATAAAAAAAAAAAAACTTTACCCAATGAGAGTCATCAGGCCACTGTGCATTTTATATATTTTATCATGCAGAATGTAATCTGCATGTATGGGGTTGGGGGGGTGTCCTTTTTTCAGTTTCAGCACATGCCCCTCAAAAGGTCTGTGCACAGCCCTGGCCCTGAGTAACATGCGTCCATGAAGCCACGCTCAAGGTGGCATCCGTGCTTTTAACCATGACTGCAGAGGCCACATCCGTAGAAGGCCAAGCTGCAGCACCGTTGAGGCTGCAGCCATTAGACCCAACATTCCGGTGGGTTCCGGTGAGATTGATGCTCTCATTCGCATTGAGTCTATTACTGTCCCCAGGAACGTTATCTGTTGGCCAGGTGATAGTAAGCTCTTGGTGAAGTTGACCCTGAGTCCCTGTTGGTCTAAATGGCTGAGAAGAATCGCTCTGCGTCTCTCCATCTCCTCTTATGTTTTGGCCAGAATGAACCAGTTTTCGAGATAATTCAAAATGCAGATTCCCATCTGGCTCAGAGGGGAGAGCACCACGTCCATACACTTTGTAAAAGTGTGTGGGGCCAGGAAGAGACCAAAGGGCAGGACCATGTATTGATATGCTGTCCCCTCGAAGGCGAATCTCAAGAATGGCCTGTGATGAAGAGCTATTTGTACATTGAAGTACGCATCTTTCAGGTCCAGTGAAAACAGTGAATGAGTGCTGAACTGCTCTCTTAGTGAGTTTGTGGGTATATCAGCGCGCTGCATGGGCTCTTTTACGGACCTAACATTTGCAGCTATTACAGTGATAACATTAAGGATAGCGTTCCCTTTAACCCGCCTAAAATATCAAAAACCACTCATAGAAGAGGGGTACTGATGATCAATGTGTGCAAAACTACAAGCAGATCAAAAGCACTGAAGCAGACGGAGGAGACGGGGCCGCGACCGCAGCAGAGTACCGCATGAATATCACTCAGCCATGATAACTCAACCTTGCAAACTCATCCTTTCTTCCATTTTATTTCTGCCTGGGGAAACTCAGACAGCGATGTACAAGTTCACTAGTGATAGTTAGTATCTTCAGAACTTACCTATTAGAAGTAAGCTCTCTAGATTCAAATTTGCCTTTTAGATTCACCGGATGGCGGCAGGGGAATTCTCCAACTGCAGAGGCGTTGTCTAGACGATGAGGCTTCCAGTCAGGACTAGCAAGGTGTTTAGTCGCTAAAGGAGAAGAAATCTGAATCCTGTTGCGAAGCAGCCATTTATATATACATGGCTCCGCCCATTCAGGCATGCTTCGGCGGGAGCTGCAACTGATTGGTTCGTTTTCATAGCACTGCACGAACCAATGGCCGCACAGTGTTACTGCGTGATTGAATAAGGCTTCAGTTAGGAGGGAAAAAATTATTTTTCTCATAGCGTCTTGTCAGACCCAGTACGAGTGAAGTGTTAACAGGGTACTCTGTATTACTTTGTGTTGCCTGTGAAACAAATAGTATAAGCTAATTTGTGATGGATCCATATTAATGATTACAAAATCTGCATATATTTTCCACTGTTTTTTCTTAATGTGTTCTGTACAGCCATTTGTGAGTGTGAATAATTATATATCAAGTAGCAATACAATTAAGAAATCTCAAACTCGCTGTCATGCATCTTAATATCAGAAAAGCTATGCTCACCTACAGCATGGTGCTTTTATACAACTATTCAGTAAACAAGAAGTTAACACCGAGTAACTTACATTTTAGACAAAATATTGCCAGTACATTATAGTTTTATGAACTAATAAAAACAAAACCAAAGCTGATGGATTGGTCAATTTGTCTAAAAAGAAAGTAGCAGTGTTTTGTAAATAAATACCTGCCTGGTCTCATAACATAAACATACCTGGGTGCACTTTTTGCCGAGACACAAAATACGCACCAATAAGTCCATATCACTGAAGTTTCCAAAAGAAATGAACACTAGAGGCAGTAAAACTCCTTTTATTCCTTTCAACACAAGGTTTTGATTAATAAAGCGTAATTTTCACACAGTTACTTGAAAAATATCAAATCCAGCTTCACATCTATTAATATAGTTTTCATAGATGTAGGTTTGTTCAGTAGCTCACAGTGTACAGAGATGTACTTGAGAGGTAAGGAGCTCTGGTTTGAATCCCGTGTAACTACTGTTTGACAAAACAGTTCAAATATGTAAAACGGTTTCAACAGCAAATGCATGCAGGTAAGTTTAGGTTGGATTTGGTGTTGGGCATATTTCCATGCTAGAGCAGTAGTTTTCAAACATGTCCTACAAGCACCCCCTGCCTTGCACATTTTGTATTGCTGCATCCGAAATAGCATACTGCTTAAGTAGGTACTACATTTAAAATTGAACGTACTATCTGACCGTTAAAAAGTATGTTCTATATAATATGAATGTGGGTAGTATGAATGTAATTCAGATGCTCTGCATTCGCCATATTGATGTTGTCATGTGTCATGCGTCGTCACAACAAAGCGAAAATTTAAACTTTCAATTACTCATCTGTTTATTTAGATTGTGTTAAACAAGTGTAATTTAATCACAATAAACAACATTTTTTTCCTAAGGTACTTACACTTGAAATGAGCCGCATCTCCTCTTTCCACCATTTTTCGAATATGACGTGTCTCCCGGAGCCTCATGGGATAGGAAAGTGTCCATGGTATGCATACTACAGAATTTGGGCGGATGCAGTATGCCTACTGAATTTTGAATACTATGAAATCGAACATGCTACACATCTCACATACTGTTTTTCACATACTATATTAGGGAAGTATGCAATTTCAGGCGCAGCATCTGTCTTTCTTGTCATACACACCTGATTCATGTCTTGCAGTCTCTACTAATGAGCTGATGAGATGACTCAGGCGTGTCTGATAAGGGAGGAATGCAAATTATACAGGGAAGGGGTAATTGTAGGACAGGATTTTTTTAATAAACCGCAGATTTATGTTTTAAACAACTACATGCTGACCTGAAATACTCTTAAAACTGCATTACATGGCACAATGACAGCAATATTTTTAAAATTTTAAAATTTCAGTGCACGAGACTGAAGCCTCCTGGCAGAAGCCCCTCTCATGACGCGAATTCTCGTCTGATGCTATGTTGATTTTTAAACGCAAATTAAGCGAATTTCATGCGCGAATGAAGCGAGTAAGCTATAAATGTCCAAGCGTCTAACTACAAGCGAATAGCGCAAGTCGCGTCTGTGAGGAATCGTCAGACTCGGAGGGATCGTGTAGACGTGACAAGGCATCTGCTTTTTGGTTCTTAGAGCCTGGCCATATGTGAGTTAGTTACGGCTGAGACTTTCTGGTCGTCCATAGCCACCCCTTCTTGACTGATGACATAGCCCAGGAAAGTCGTCTTTGTCTGATGGAACTGACATTTTGACATCTTGGTGCAAAGCTGATGGGTTATCAATGTCTTTAGGACTTGACGGACATGCTGCACATGGCTGGGGTAGTCTGGAGAATATATAAGGATGTCATCAATATACACGATGACGAACTTGTTTAACATCTCTCTGAAGACATCATTAATGAAGGCTTTGAAGACGGCTGGACTGTTAGCTAGGCCGAAGGGCATCACTAGATACTCATAATGCCCATTGGTGGTTGAAAAGGCGGTTTTCCATTCGTCCCCCTCCCGTATACGAATTAGGTTGTAGGCGCTCCTTAAGTCCAGTTTGGTGAAGAAGCGCACAGTTCTAAGTTGTTCCAGAGCTGCGGGGACCAGGGGTAGTGGGTAGAGGAACTTGACCGTTATGTCGTTCAGAGACCGGTAATCGATGCATGGACGTAATCCGCCATCTCTCTTTTTTACGAGAGACGCCATCGTGGGGGAACATGCAAGGAGAGGAAGATGATGTTTAGAAACAAAGTCTCATCTATGAAGTTTCCAGCAGCCCCGGAATCCAAAAGAGCTTCAGTGACAATCTCAATTTTATTGACATACAGCTGAACATCAATCTTCATGACAGGACTGATAGAGACAGCACTCACCCGGTAGATCTTAGGCAGTGGCGGACGAGTGGGGCAGGAGGCAGATGACCAGCCAGTCCACAGTAGAGGCAGAGATTATTTTGCAGGCGACGATCACGCTCCTCTCGTGACAGTTGAGTGGAGCCGATCTGCATAGGTTCTACAGGTGGTAGATAGGCCTGGGCCGGTGCAGGGTTTGAGGCGGGCCGACGAGGACGGCGCGATCGCAAGATGTGGTCAATCTTTATGGCCAAATCCATAAATTCTGTGAGGCTCCGATCTTGATCGCGGCTAGCGAGTTCAGTTTGTAAGTCCTTTCTTAGCCCTCGGCGATATATTGTAAGTAGGGGATCCTTGCTTTCATCGGTAGCATAAAGATGCGGTTGCTGATTCATGCATATATTACATTGCATAAGGAAACCCTCGCACTTGCCTGCTGCTCTGTCGTATTTCTCCGGTAGCGAAACTCGAGCCGGGGCGTTGGGTAGAGCGGTGGCCGCCGGCGGTGGCTGTGAGACGGGAGGAATGGGTGGCGAGGTCGCGGCTTGAGTCAGAGCCGCGGTTGCTGTGGTTAGCGCTTGGATCGAGCGCACAAGTTCATCGGTGAGCCCTGTCAGCTTTTCCAACTGGGTCTGATGTGATGATAGCATGGAT
>JAUMHP010000025.1:2767440-2787043 GCA_032361065.1 Enteromius trimaculatus
GTGAACAAATTAACCATTAATTAATGCTTAACTAATGCATTATTTTGGACCCCTATTCTGAAGTGTTACCAAAAAGTTTAATTACTTAAAATAAAATGGAAAAGTAATAAACTGTATAAAAAAATCGAACATATTTATTAAACGTATTCTTATTTGAATTCTTATTTTGAAGTTGAAGTACTAAAATAACTTTGCAACACAAAATAAATAAATAAAAATAATGAATAAGGAGCTCGATAGATAAATAAATAAAAACTTTAAAATGATGTTTAAGCAGAATATCTAAATAAAAAAAACAAAACAAAACCTTAAAGCGCCTCTATCATTATATTGCCATAACTGAATGACAGCACAGGGTACAGCGTCTTCTTGACATGATGTAATCCACGTGGAAATTGTACTGTTTGTGGGCGGGACAAGTTTTTCATTTTTTCATTCGTTTTTAATTTAATTTAATTTTAATTTAATTTATCGTGCACTGTCGGCATCACAACATTACAGATAGTTTATGTTCACATATTTCTACATGACAGACTGCATGAAAGATCACATCTGAAAAGGCATAACCGGGGAACTTTAAATAGTTTATCAGTGATACTAAATCTTAAATAAAGAAAGAAAGAAAGAAATAATAAATAGTACAAACTTTTGTGACCTTCAGGGGCAAGTCCTGGATTACATGGATATTACTAAATATAACTTAATTTCAACCAAAGAGTAATTTAGGAAAGTATTTCTTGGCTCATTGCATTGCCCTGCTCACTCTACAGTGGGTTTCTGTGGCTAAGATAAGAGCACACATATCTCATGCATATGTTTCTGTCTCACTGAATGCTGTGGTGTTTTGCGTTAGATCAGCTTTCACTTGTGGATTAAAACTTGAAACAGGATATTCAGCCGAGTTGTGACCTTTTCACCCAGAGTTTGATCTGAAGTGACAAAGGCCTCATCCTCATGAGACACTGATTCATAAGAAAACTGAAGCTACAGTTGCTGAGCTCTTAGAAAAGCTGCAAGGGCTTTTACTGTGACTCATGGAGAGGGTAACAAGTTGCAAATGTTACTTTAAAAAGCGTCTGTTACATAACGACTAGGGTGATATTAAGAAGTCAAGCTGAAAGTTAATACAATTCAAATATGCTCACCTGGTGTTCAGTGATTGACCTGCATTATGTGTGTTTTTTTTTTTTTTTTTTGCGGTAACCGTTGTGTTTTGGCCGTACTCTGGGTGGTGAGTGTGTTATCAGCCTGAGGCAAAGCTCTCGTGTGCTACTGCTTGACCCCACCTGGTATTCTCTCATGATCTGTGTTTATAGACTGTCAGCTGCTGCAGGAGCCTTTGAGATGACACATCATCAGCTTACAGATACAAGTGTTTCCTTCAAATCAGAGGAGCCTTCAGTTTCAATAATTGTGGTGGTCACTGTACCCATACTAGTGAAATATCCCAAATTGTAATACTAATTGCTAAACGATACAACAGCAATTAGACACACACACACATTAAATATTTAATGTGTGTGAGTGTGCAAGATATATATATATATAGTCTATATTAGCGCTGTCAAAAAATTAATTGCAAATAATCGCATTCAAAATGAATGTTTTTGTTCACATAATATATGTGCTTGTGCTGTGTATTATATGTGTGATTGAACTTTTTTTTATTTGGTTGCAATTAACTACGATTCATTATTTGACAGCACTAATATATATCTATATATATGCATGCATGTATATATTTATGCAAAATATGTTACACATATACAATATATTAAATATATAATATGTAATATACATATAATATAAACCAAATATTATTACACATATAAATTTAGGCTAATATAATAAATTATTATTATTAAGTAAAATAAATATTTAAATATAAAATTGTATATATGTAACATTCTCCAATAATCTTTGCTATTGGAGTTTTTTACAAGAAAATACTTTTTTATAATTTCATAATGTTATTAATTTAATATGCTACTTTTTTGATTACTAAAATCCTTTTTGCAGCAAACTTTTATTTTGATATACAGTAAATTAAAGTAGATAAAATCTAAAACAAAATATAATTTCAATAATAATAAATAATATAGTATTAAATATTGAATAATATTAATATTATTTTAATGTGAAATGTATATAAAACACACACACACACACACACACTTTTTTGTCAAATGTAGCCTGTTTCCCAAATCAATCAGAATAAAAAAGAAAATACTAAATGTATAACTTCAACTGAATAAAGTTATATTTAATTCTTGTATTAGACTGAGCCAAATTGAGAAAATTGAGAATCCGTTGTAGAAAAACGACTAATCTGAATATTGGGTGTGTATGTGTATGTTTGTGTGTGTGTGTGTCTATGCTAGTCACGGCTATCTTGTCACAACATCCTGAGTATTGACTAGAAATTGCTCCACCAAGGTTAGACTCATTCAACACTCGGGCTCCCCCTCTAAAAACAGAAGCCCTGCTGTCTCATGCAGTTCACTGTAGTAACTTCCCTCCTGTTTCTGGTCACATGACCAGCTCACAGCTCTTTGGTAAATAATGCAAAAGTCTAGTATAAAACACACTAGCTCTTTTGTCGGGACTTGCTCGGATAACACAAAAGCAAGGCCAGAGAAGACTCAACAGGATGAAACTAGATCCGGCCCTCTCTTGATTCTTTAATGACAGTGGCAGGATGCATATGGGGAGGTCAAAATATGCTTGCAGTCATCTCCGTGCAACTTCCTTGTGTGTGCATCTGGGTGTAACGTGAAAAGAGAGCGGGAGGAGGGTGGAGCGGTGGATAATTGTTTAGCTAAAAACAACCTCAGCTGACCCAGTTTGTCTACAGAGCGCTTATTATGTCCCCTGAATGGTGCACCGTGGGCCTCATGCAGCGCCGTGTGTCACTGAAACGGCTGTGGGAAAATGCATCGACTGAACCTCTCCACAACAGGGCAGAAACGATGGACTGATTTCCATTAAGCTTCATTGTGATCGTCAGTGGCGAGCGTTCACGCGGTCATGGTGTGATTTCCATTGGCAGAGAAAGAGGAAAAGTTGGTCGATGCGGTAATAGATGAGAACACAAGAAGAGAGATAAAAGAGAGCGAGATGAGGTATTCATAGAGAAGGCAGAAACAATAGGTCTCTGTAAATAGCTCTCCTGTGATGTATTTACGATGCGTTTCGGTGAGAACTCAGCCCGGCAGGGACATACAAGGTTTTTAATGTGTGGGAGGCAGCTAGAAGGGGAGAACATTGTGACATTTAAAAAAAAAACATTTTAACTGACAGACTACTCTAAATATACCTGCTATCTTTAGGTATAGGAAACCTTTGAAACAAGTTTGGGGTCAAAAAGTCTCTTATGCTGCATACATTGGATCAAAAATCAATTTTAGGAATAATACTGTGTGGAAAAGCATTACATTTTAAATCAGCCTTTCTATTCTATTCTATTTTCTATTTATTGTTAATTAAAACCAAAAAATGCTTAATAAAATAAATATTAAACTATATTTAATATGAAATAGTATTAAATACTAGGTTTCAAAAATATTAATAATATTTCAGCTTGCTGCTGATACAACATTTCTCATTTTTTATTTAGTTAAAGTACTAAAATAACTATAATAAAAACCTATACAAATATATATTTTTAAAATAATAACAAAAATGAAAATAATACATATAATAACACAATATAATACATATATTATATTCTTAATACATATAGTATTGCTTAAAATAATTAATATTCATGAATGTTTTTCTCCTCCATATTGTACTCATTCTTTACATTTCAGGAATGCCTTAAAAGCCAAAGTCCTTAAAGCAGCACCAGTATTATAATGATTTAAAAGCTAAATAACAAGCTATTAAGTTCTACAGGGTGGGCCATTTATATGGATACACCTTAATAAAATTGTAATGGTTGGTGATATTAACTTCCTGTTTGTGGCACATTAGTATATGTGAGGGGGGGGAACTTTTCAAGATGGGTGGTGACCATGGTGGCCATTTTGAAGTCGGACATTTTGGATCCAACTTTTATTTTTTTAATAGGCAAATGGTCATTTGACACATCAAACTTATTAGGAATTTCACAAGAAAAACTATGGCGTGCTTGGTTTTAACTTAACTTTATACTTTCATGATTTATTTACAAGTTTCTGACCACTTATAAAATGTGTTCAATGTGCTACCCATTGTGTTGGATTGTCAATGCAACCCTCTTCTCCCACTCTTTACACACTGATAGCAACACCGCAGGAGAAATGCTAGCACAGGCTTCACAGTATAGACAATTGCCTTCAGATGACCCCAAAGATAAAGGTCTAAGGGGGTCAGATTGGAAGACCTTGGGGGCCATTCAACTGGTCTGACACTAACCCACATTGAATAGATCCCTCCAAGACTGCTGGAACAAAAAAAAATGATGGTATGGTGTGGTATATGGGGTACAAAGATAGTGAGGCCATTCTTCTTCAATGGAATCCTCAAGGCCACTGGATATTTGAAATTGCTACATGATGATGTGCTTTCCTCCTTATGCACTGAAGCTGGCATGTTCCCTGAGTTTTTCCAGCAAGATGGTTCACCACCACATTATGGGTGTGAGGTCAGAGCATTCCTAGATGAACAGTTTCCTAGAAAGTGGATTGGTCATCGTGGGCCAGTTGAATGGCCCCCAAGGTCTCCTGATCTGACCCTCTTAGACTTTAATGTTTGGGGTCATCTGAAGGCAGTTGTCTATGCTGTGAAGATACAAGATGTGCAGCACCTGAAACTACGGATACTGGAAACCTGTGCTAGCATTTCTCCTGCGGTGTTGCTATCAGCGTGTAAAGAGTGGGAGAAGAGGGTTTCATTGACAATTGACAGTGAAATTCCCAATATGTTTGATGTGTCACATGACCCTCTTCCTATTGAAAAAACAAAAGCTGGATCCAAAATGGCCGACTTCAAAATGGCCACTATAGTCACCACCCATCTTGAAAAATTTCCCCCCTCACATATACTAATGTGCCACAAACAGGAAGTTAATATCACCAACCATTCCCATTTTATTTAGGGGTATCCATATAAATGGCTCACCCTGTATATTTAGCTATATATTTTACTGTAATGTTTATTGCATAATGTAAAAAATCAAAAGTCACATAACTGAGTTACCTCATGTTTTATTAGCAGGTGCATTAAATGCATTGCTGCTTAAGGAAAATCTAGTAGATCGACTTAGAATAAAACATTGATTATTCAATGATGGTTGTTTTACGTGCAACGTTGTTCAGCAATAAATTTGATGGGAAGGCTGCCATTCTAGAAATCTGAAGCCAGTTCGATCATGTAATAATTGGCCCTGACCGCTCAGCAATAATAAAGTCCTGTCATAACTTAATCTTGATCACGGTCTGTGTAAGTGTCATCACGCTCGTCTGTTTGAGATTGCAAAATGCAAAATATCTTGTGTTACAGTTGCTTCAAATCTCCCCTACTGAGGGCAGAGAGGATAGTAAACACACAGAGCAACTAATATTGTCTTGGGAAATTCTATAGTGGTTTTCTTCTTCCCCTCCCCTGAGGCGAATGCTAGTGAATACAGCGGCTCAGAGCGTTTGACTAAGAGAGAAAGAGCATGTGGAGGGAGGAAGGGCAGCGTGACATGACGGCACGTCCTGTTTCCTGTGTTTGTCCACACTTTTTATGCACTTCCTGCTGGCCGAGAAAAGCCATGGAAACTCTCAGCTGGTTTAACCTAAAGGTAAAACTCAAAAGTTTCCAAACGTACCCAAGGGTGTGAATTTCGCAACATGAATTTCGCAAAGTGATATGAACAGCTACTGTAGTGAAAAAGAGTCTGCATTAATGAACTGTTAAGGTTCATTCCAGACCTGACTCAGAGAGGACTTGTAAATGCTATTGAAATCAAGGAGTTTTACACCATGTGTTACATAAATGAAACAAGGACTCAGCACAGCAATGCAAGTATCACTATCGTCATCTTACATAACCCAGCAACACACTATTGGAATACCTCAGAGCCGTTTAGAATCAGAGTTGCGACACCCCCATAGGCTTCCATAGGAACTGAGGAATAGCGTGGAAGTAAAGCGTGTCATGGAGCAGCCAATAGTTCCAAGCAACCAATAGTTCCAGCACTGAAGCTTATTCATTTCAGTGTTTCTCAAACACATTCTCCAGAAAGTTGAGGAAATTACAGCAAATTTTAGCATTTTTATGCATTAGTTTACCTTTCGAAAATGTGGCCAGTAGTTGTATTTTATAAAACGCGTTATAGTTAATGCTTATTTTTAGATAATAGGCAGTTTTTTTTAACAACTCACATTTTGACGCTTGGTCAAGACCCTTTTGCGTCGCTTTCTGAAGCTCGAGGTACCCCTTTTTTGTCACTTCTCAACGTGAAGGGTCCTCGATTGCTTTTAGTTGTTTGGCTTGATGTAATAATTTGCATGCATATATAAATTTATTATAGAATTTTTTACTTTTATTGGAGCACCAAACCCCACCCCTACCCTAAACCTACCCACCTCTGAACAATATAAACACACACATATTTATTGCAAACCCTAACTAATCATAAACAAGCAGTATAAATACATTACAAACAAGTCGTGTCACATTCCAAGTCTTCTGAAGCCATACAAAGTCTTTATGCGAAGAAGGGAGTAAAATACAAGGTTTTAATCTCTCAAAATGATCGGTAAATCGCACCACAGAATGATGCATTCGATCACGAGACACAAAGAGCCAATGGCATTTCTCAACCAACCTTGACTTAAGGATTCTTGAAGCAGCATTTTTTTAAATTCCCGCACAGACTGCAGCAGCGCACAGGAGGTATACTAAAGACAGTGACTGCTTCTATTCCTGTTCCTGTCACAAATCAATCGTTTTGCCTCAAAAGACTTGGAATATTAATATCTGTCAAATAAATGATGACAGTGGTTGCATCTGCCTGCTGCAACGCAAAAGGGTTTTGCCCAAGCGTCAAAATGTGACGAGTTGGAGTGAGACTGTGTTGTTTTTTGAGCGCTCCTTTTGTTCGCACCACTTTCATGCACACACACAAACTCACTCAAGTTATTAGAACAGTCAGTTCTAACAAATAAAGTATGAAGTGGAGGTGAACTTGGAATTATTTTAAAAATGCATATTTTAGCTAATAATTCTGACATTTGCTAAATTATTGTTCACCCTGTGTTCGATGCTGCCTCACGCACTGAAGCAATTAGTCACCCTTTTTCCACACAAGAAACATTTTTGTAAAGGTCATAAACAATTAACCAGGCTTTACACTGGCACTGGCATTGCTGAACTTGGGGTGGAGCCTTCAAACCATAAAACCAGCTGCCTCTTCTCTCCACAGTCTCTCAGTTTACAATTTCAATAAACTCTTAATGGAAACCTTTTGTCTTTTATCAAAGAGGTCATGAATGGATGATAGTATTAAGTTATGGCCAACTTTTTTTGTCTTCAGTTGACTTTTCTAGACGAAAGATTTTTTACTATTTTTGACAAAAAATGAAAAGAAATATGGATTTAGATCAACAGATTTCTTGAGGCACATCAATCAAAAATATAATTTAAGGAAGCGTAAGATACATTTTGTTTTATGCTATATGTCCTAATATATTTTTATTGTTTGTTACTAAGCTGTCTGTTTTGAAAGTATATGTGATTTTAAAAGCTGATTTTACGGTATGAATTATGTATCATATTTCGTACACTTAGGCTTTGTGTTCTTCGCCCCATGTTGATTCTCATCTGTTGACAGCACGCAGTCCAGGCCTAGTCTAATAATTTCCATACATAGCAATGAGATCACAAAACTCACAAACACTAAATCAAAACCTGAGCCACATCGGGTCTTTAATAAACCCGTACATGGACGGTCCATACAGGCATAAAAGAAAACTGAGCCCATATAAAATCAGAATGTTTTTCCGAAATCATATTTATTATTGCAATAGCTACACGTATAGCTTTGATAATCATAACTGGGAATAAATAACTGACACTATACACATTTGATTGTATGTATGCAAACATGTATGCATACATACATACATATGTACGAAAAAAGTGCAATTCACTGAAAAAAGTGCTACCCGATTAACCCTTAGTTTTATGGTATAATGTAAATGAATCAGTGTTATTTAATGTTATAATAATATTATAATTATTATTATTATTATTATTATCATCATTATATAAGAAAAAAAAGGTAGAACTATCACAAAATTAAAAAGCGTTAATGTTAAAGACCTGTTAGATAGGACATGTGTTTAAATGTCTTTACCAAACCAGACATAAGCTCCATTTTAGTTTGGCAAAGTCCAGATAATGGGAGAGAGAGCGCCACTTGTATCGTCCTATTCTTCTATCATGGGCTGTACTATCTTAAAGCATCGGTCATTATCTGTGAATCGGAAGAGTGAAAATGACCGGCACAGACAGATAGCAGATATAGTTCTCTTATTTAATAATTTGACGGGAGTAGGTGTGCTGTGAAATAATAATCAACTATATAGAATCACTGGGCTATATGCACATAAACAGATAATCGGTTTGAAAACCTGCAGGCGCCAGTTTAACGCGTTTATTTATCATTTCTGATTATTTGTATAATGCGGCATAAAGACTGAAACTGTATTTGTCACAGGTATTAGCTTTATTTTAAACCAGCCTTGTAAAACAACCAACAAACCACAAAGACCTGACAGTACTGGTCCATTTTATTTCTAAATGAATGCGTGAAGCTGAACGTACACAGGTTAAGTTACCTGTGAGATTATTGAGGAAAAAAAAGTTGCTATCCTGTTTACCCTCTTATTCAAAACGACATGATCCAAAGAATAAGACAATAACGCCACAAATATGGTTTGGATGCAGATTATGTCATCCCTATTTTTAACAAAGGCGTTACATTAATTCATTCCTATATACTTTTAATATATAGATTAATATTGGACAAAAAATTCATTTTAATTTGACATATTATACTCATAAAAGAGATTTTAAAACGTTGCATCGGCCTTTTCAGACTTCGGTCATTTTTAGTGAAGTGCAAACAGTGATAAAATTCAAGACATTTATCCTTTATATATAATAATTACATTTATTTTTTCCCAAATGAATAGAGCCTCATAGCAAAGAAGGGAGTCAAAATATGTATTATAAATATGCAATTTCATTATGTTTAATTGTTATTATTGTGCGTCTGCTGCATTTTAACTGTACAGGATAAAAAGTAAACCCTATTGCCATTGTAATATCTGACCCTAAATCACAAGTCACGAAGAAAGAAAGAAAGAAAGAAAGGTCAACAAGGGTGCGATCTGAATAACTGAGTATTTTAGAAAAAGGTTTTTTTTATTTTTTTTATCTCTTCCTCCCTCTCAAGTAACCGAGTCTTAAATCGAGCTGTAATATCTTTCTTCTAATATCATGCATTTGGAAGAAACCACCATTTACTTTCACATTAGTAAAACTATTCAAGAGTTTTTAAATTAAAACAACTTGGAATTACCGATATGCATTGCAGCAGCCATTTAGCAACGGGCTGCAATCTTTTGCATTAATCTTACAATACTTTTTAATTTAATTAAAGTCGGTAGAGCTCTATGCGATGAACCTGCATACCTGAGAATCCCGTGCGAGACACCAATGGAGTGAGTTCGTCGTCTGCATGATCACAAATGTTCTCGTGAAGCACATTTCGATAGCCGTTTTTCCCTGCTAACCTCTTATACACAACATCTGACTACAAAGTGTAATTGCCGACTTTATCCAGAGGAGGGAGACTTTTGGCTCTCTGGTCTCAATATGTCCCTTGTTAACAAGTTTTGACCACGACTTAAACCTGTGGGAGTTTTTTTTTTTTTTTTTGAAGGGATCATTTTTGACACGGCAACGAACCCCTGTTCAACACATCCTGCTATATAATAGTGATGTCAATTAATAATGGCACTGTTTTGAGACGCTAGGCTCTTCGCACACTTTATCTTGTGTTGTCACACTACACCAGCAGACTTTTGCGCATTGATTTCGTTGCACTACCCTATGTATTTTCCATAAATGTGTGATGACCTCGAAAGATGTTCTCCATGTGTTGAAGTTATGGAGACTTGTGATCTACACACATGTACGGATAGTGACACCGCTTCTTGTTCTATTGGGTCGTCTGTAAACTTTTACAAGTGACATTTTGTGAGCTAATAAACTATACCTTCTTTACTTCCACAGGAAACTCTGTGAGCATGCTGTGATAGTGTTGGCCTTTGGAATTCAGTCAATACCCATATATTTTAGTATTCATGAGACAAATATCCTTGCATTGGTTCTCATTTGGAACATGTGTGCTGATAAATTAGGTTGGCTACGTTTCTTTGTAATGTGCAATAGCTACAAGTGCTTATTAATGAATTATTATTAAAATATGTTTTATAAAATTGTGTCTGCTTAATTGCTAGTTATTTTTTAGACACCAGAAGTATGTAACACGAATGAAGAGCTTGGTCTCGCATCTTATTCTTATTTGGTAAAGGCGCATGGCTAAATCATCAAGCTTTCACTTGGTGTACGATTTTTGCTCTGCATAGGCGCACTTTATTCATAAAAGCACATTTGGCATGAAAGCAAAATACACGTGCTACTCTCATAACACAAGTCTCATTTTCACAGCATACACTTTTCGGAACCTAGATGACTAAACAAGTTCTCTGATCCCCAGACCAACCCCTTCCATATTCCATAACAGCATATAAAATATAGGCTAATGTATCATCACTGTTAGAAATGCGTTAGTTTTAAACGAAGCTTTGCTTTTTCCTACTGATCTGAATCAATATATCTAAAAGGTTAAATTGTGCATTTTGGATACACGCACACGTGCAGCCTACCCGAGGAATCCTGGACCAATGAAATCAACCCATAGCTCTCCGCGTAACCAGTCAGATTGACGTGTAGGACGCGTCAAATTGACTCCAGAGAACTTCACCCTGCGGGATCAGACAAATCCCTCTTTAACGGGAGAGGATCACTCGTATCCCATTCTACCATAGACAAGTTTGGCATGTAGAAGTTTTGCAGGCGGAATAGACAAAAGTTTGTCGAAGTCTTCTAAACAACACAAATCTTCTGCATGCTGCAGCGTTCAGCCATCGAGGGAAAACTTTTAAAGACACGCAGCGCAAGAGCAAATGGGTGAGATCTCTTTCACATCTGCACGTTTATTTTGCAGAGAGATGTTTTGTTTAGACCAGAAATAACTGAGCCTCGAACTGAATTGTCAAATGTTTGCTTTGGTTATGAGTAGGCTATTTAAATAATTCAAATAAAGCCGCTCTGCGGTGCATATACCATACAACGATTGTCTTATTAGGCCAATAATAGTCATTATTTCTACTGAAAATGTGGAGCGTTGAAAATGTGGGAGAATGGAAAAATCTTGTATTTGCTAAAGTCCCTCAATCTGTACATGATGTGTCATGCTGTTTTACGACATTCGTTTTCCACAGCATAAGTTTAATGTCTTTTGTTTCTTACAGAGCAAACCTACGGGGAGGTGAACCAGCTGGGGGGAGTTTTCGTCAATGGACGTCCTTTGCCCAATGCAATAAGATTACGAATCGTGGAGTTAGCCCAGCTTGGCATCAGACCCTGTGACATAAGCAGACAGCTCCGGGTCTCCCATGGCTGTGTGAGTAAAATCCTTGCGAGATACAACGAAACTGGGTCCATTTTGCCAGGCGCAATTGGTGGCAGCAAACCACGAGTTACGACGCCGAATGTAGTGAAAAACATACGGGACTACAAACAAGGAGACCCGGGAATTTTTGCATGGGAGATCCGGGACCGTCTTCTCGCGGACGGAGTATGTGACAAGTACAATGTTCCCTCGGTCAGCTCTATCAGCCGGATATTAAGGAACAAGATTGGAAACCTCTCTCAGCCTAACCAATATGAAAATGGCAAACAAGCACCTCCGCAGTCCAGCATCTCTTACAATCATATATACCCGTATTCATACCCCAATGCGATGTCTCCTTCCGGGACCAAAATGAGCAATCCTCCCGGTGTCCCTGTCACGGGTGGACATGTAAGCATTTCACGTGGTTGGCCTTCAGCGCACACGGTCAGCAATATACTGGGTATTCGGGCTTTCATGGATCCTTCAGGTGAGACCCGTTGTACAGCAATAGGTTTTGACAACTGTTAACTGTTAACAACAAACGGTCACATATAGGCCTCAGCCTCACTACAGCTTGATGTGCCAGGCATACGCGAAGCAAAGGGAAGAGGCCAATGCAGTCAACAAATGTGTAGCCTATTGCAAACACTGCAAGTGTTTTAAAGTTGGATTAATTTTGAAACTAAAGATTTTACATGGAATTTAGAAAACAGCATAAGATATAGAGCTATAATCTAGTAGGCCTTCTGGTTGTCGGTACTGAAAAAATGGTAACCTGTAATTGTTGTCTTACATAGCTGTTTCTAATTGATTAAACCCAGAAAACGATTTTGAAAATGTGTTTTGTATTAATGGTGGCTAAATCATGCAAAATAATATTTTAGGCTAAATGATTTTCAGGCCATTGTTCGGTCTAAATTGAGCACATGATATTGTTTTAGATATTAAAAACAAGTTCATTAATGATGCATCAAATACTTTTATTCCTTGATCGTAAATTATAACGAATAAATGCACACATTAAGCGACCCAATATATATTATAATAACTTCATTATCATTCAGTTTTAGACTATGTTTTTTTATAGCCTGGAATACATACCACATATTGTCACTTGGAGTTACTGATGATAATATATTTATTTAAAATCCATTTAAGCAAGTATGCATGCATCATTTTCGCTTAATGTGTGGGCTTTTTAAATGTGCTGCACGGAATGTTTTAAAATATATCGTTTAACTCATTCAGTTAGAAGGGAGTATATCGCTGAAGTTGGTTAATTCTATAAGTAATGCTTTATTCTACTTGGAAACATTTTGATTTAGTCTGCTGCAAAGTAAAGCAAAAACAGAAAGTTAAATGCATTTCATTTATTTTGTTTTAGCTATTGCTAGCGCTGAGGGATACGCACCAAAAATGGAGGACTGGGGAACTGTGAACAGAGCGACATTTTCCTCTGCTCACGGAGTCAATGGAATAGACAAATCAGCTATTGATGCAGACATAAAATACCCTCAGGTATCGTAGCAAATATTTCATTGTTACTGATAGAAATTCTGCACATTAATCATTTGGATGACTTTGGATGTCACAGTTATCTTTCATTTTATTTTGTAATTACATAATTACTGTTTAAGTAACTACAATATTATTTTTATAGAACTGCTTATACACTTAGAAATTCTGTTGCACACCTTTTTATATATAACAAAAAAACGCAATTACAAAGTGTTACCTTATCATGTATTGTTTGTATGCTGTATGTATAATGTGTGTTTGTGTGTATACGCTTGCTTTGTGTTTATGTGCTTGTTTTTCCTCCTGTTTCTTCAGCCTTCGTCGACTTTGTCTAGTTATGTCCCAGCATGCGCCTACTCTCCCTCCAATCAGTATGGTGTGTACAGTGGCCCGGCAGGCAGTTACGTGAGCCCAGGGCATCACTGGCAAGCGCAGGGCACCAGCCTCTCCCACCCTGGTGGTGGCGTAGCGATGCACCCGAGTGACATCCATTCTTCTATGGCGTTCAAACATGCAGTGCGAGATGGTATGCATAATAATACTTTGATATCGGTTACACTTCAACTGCCGTCTATTATCAATGAGATTTGAGTATTATTACTTATAGAGCGAGTTATTCAAGGGCATCTTTACTGGTTTTTTTTTTTTTTTTTAAGATAATTTATAGACTTCTTAAACGCCGATCATTTTATATTAGCATTCACTTTATAATAGCTAGAAACAACACATGGAGAAACAAACAAACGAATGAATGAAAGCAGTATTTGTATCCAAGTTATATTTCAAAAACGTTGAACCTATTTTAGAATATTTTTAGTAAAGATATTTTACAGTGGCCTATTTTAGAAAATCGAATGGTGTGTTTTTTTTAACATGCCCCGATCCCATAGATCTACATTAGACAGAAAACGCGCGATTGAATGTGACGAGAGTTACGACTTGTTTTCTCTCTAAATATGTTCTCCTGTTTGTCCTCCGCAGGAGACAGAAAACCACCGAGTCCCATAAGCAAGCAGCAGCACGAAGCCTTGAGCAACATACACGGACTCAGCCTTTCTACCTCATCCTCGTAACAACACAGAACACAGAAAGCCTACACCAGTTTAGAAATGATCGCATTTCAAGAAAGCAAACCGTAAGTTCAACCAATGCACATCTTTCGGCGGTGTTGTGCTGTTCCAGCCCGTGGCCAGCGCTCCGGGAGAATACGATGTTTGTAAAGCCGAATGAATGTATCCGACTTTGTTCTTTACTGTAACTATAAATGTGTCAAGGATTCGTTGTCTGCTGGTTTGCTGTTCAACCATTATACTGTCATACTGGGGTTGTCTGTGCTATTTATTACAGAGACAGCATAGCGGATGCAAACATGAGAAAATAATTTTTAAGGAATGGCAATAGACGTGTACAATAAATAAACCCTATGTGAACAAATAAATAAATTGTTAATGTAAATATGAAGAAAGCTTTAGTTATATATTTTTATAAATTCTTGTGTAAATATGCTAAATAAAGGTATTGCATAAAAAGCATCTCAAGTCAATATCGTTATTGTCTTTTATGAAAACTTAAACATATGGCAATTTCTACAGCAAGCTGCTTTTTCATGCTGCCTAGAGTTTTCAGTGCATTTTTTCCATTCTAAATTAGCAGCAAAAAGTGCTTTAACATCTGAATTATTTCTGGATTTTCAGTAAGAGAGTGTTTCACGCAATATGCTCTGAACGGAGCGATAAGACCATTTAGCTGTTTTCTCATGTGCGCGCTACTGAGTGTAATGGTGCTTGTCCGCATTTGGCGCCTCCAGTGATGCTATCTGTGTTGATGCTGGACCGTTGCCACACGGTGCAAAACGTTTTACGATATATATGTGATTATTTAAATATCTATATATAGATAATCCTCGATTGGGAAAGTTGATTAAAACGGTTCTACAGTTATTTTACTCAAAGCATTTGTGATGACATGGTTGATGTTTGTTTGCATCCTTGCGGAAGATGCAGGCTCGACATACAGATACGGATGTTGGAGTACAGGCCTATGCGCATTATAAAAATAAACGTTTGCAGTATACTCGGCGCTTTTATTATGGCATACTACGTTTTATATTAATTAAGTAATTGTAAAACCGTTCTAATGGCTAGAAGAGAGTGATCGTTGTTTTCTCTTTATTAAGGATCTGGGTCGCATTTCTCAAAAGCATCATAAGTTAAAAAAGATAGTAGAAATAATAATTGCAGTCACCTTGTTTCCCGAAATCATGGTTAAACTGTAAACAGGAGCTACCAGTAAATCATCGTATATTTACGAGTGTTCTCTGTAACAGGCGTAGAATTTTAGGTGCATGGTAACTCAGTTTCTGGCAATTACCTGCATTACAACAGTGAAAGTACAGTTAAATGTAGCTAATGCAACTAAAGTTATGGCTTTATTATCATAATACTTTATAACCTACGTCCACTTTTTGTAATGCATACATACAATAAATTAAATAGTTTAAAAAACAAATCCATACGAAAAATTATATATTTCTTATTTAAAATATAATTAGTAAAAACAAAAAAAAGTTAGTAGTATGCACACTGGGGCGCAGGGTTAGCTTGTCATGACGTCGCCATTGTTTTGCTCCTCTCCCCAGTCTTGTCTGATACCCAAAAGCGTCCCGCCCGCTCTGGAGTCTCGTGCATTAAAATCCCCATCACCGCGGAGGAGTAAAGAGCACCTCTTGATTCGCGGACACTGGCATTTCCTTAACTAGAAACGTGCACATGGAAAACTGAGACTGTAAAAATACATAATTGAATGCATTTAAAGCTAATTTCAGAACTGTAGGTTATTTAATCAATTGGAAATTAATTGCTGAGAAAATAACTTCAAATGTTTCCCAAGAAATATTCATTAAAAACATCTTAAACAAACAAATAAACAAACAGGACATAATGTTACAATGACAAACAACTTCTCAGATGCGTGAAAATGAAAAGAAAAGAAACGAACGCTGGCACACTGACACCAAAAGAACGGAAAGACAGATATAGGCCTACATCAATACCGGTGTGATATTTGTTTGTAGCTGTCATATAGATATAATGCAAAAATGAATTGCAACCTAAACATCTATAACATTATTTTTTTTTTTTTTTAAATGAATGAACACTATTGCTCTTTTCGGAGCAAAATCATTATAGTAAGAAAATAAAAAAAGAAGATATGATTTAATTTGTTAGTCTTGTTGAGCAATCAATGCTGAGACAATGCTTGATATCGCCTATTAGTATAGTACCATCAATACTGACACTTATCCACGACCATTGCGATAGAGTTTCCTAAACAATCTTTTCAGAATATTGCGCAAACGACAGTATTCGCAACAAAATATCCCCATTATTATCCACTATAACATATCAGCAACTACTAAAAAAGGCTACATGAACGCATAGAATATACACATACATACACGAACGACTGAATGATCGATCTAAATGTCAAAAGCTTAATAAACGGTCTAATCGAGGATTTAAGAATGCAGTGCAAATATTAATATAAGTAATCTTTTATGGCGTAGGATCACTGATCAACGTGGAACATACACTGACGCAAGTTTGTAAAATGTGGTTCTTCTAGTTCTGCACGGTTGTTGTTAGTGGAAAACAGAAAAAAAAAATGTCACAAATGTTCCCTGAATAAGGATGAAAGTAAAAGATCGGTGGCACTGATGGATGCTTTTCAGTCCATTTAATTTTCGTAAAAGGTGATGTTTTTCACAGCCAAATGAACAGTTAAAATGTTAGTTCTAGTTCAAGTTCTGTTAGGCTATGTTCATTTCATTTCTATGTTCATTTCTTCTGTATAAGAGACTCAGCCTGATTATTTCACGACGGAAAGATCTCTGTTACACTCTGTCCCTGAAACATTGCTGACACTCTATGAATGCATGTACTGTACTTTCCTGCCGTATAAGGCATAGAAATATTTCAATGACACCATAGACATTAGACTGGTAGTGAGCAACATAACTATAACTATCGTATGGTAAGAAATGCATCGTTTCCCAGTTTTCAGCTCTTTCAACATTTTTCTAAGAACAGATTTATTTATATTTTCTAGTTATTACGATAATTGAAAAACAAAATGTTTTATTATATTATTGTTCTTCTGAAACAGCAACAACAAAACAAACAAACAAAAAACGAATCGAATCCTCTTTTTGAACATGAACCGATCCTGAATTAAAACTCTGGGAATAATTGAATGAATTCGTTAACATAAAGTTAAAATCACATATATGTATAAAGTTAAAACAATGTATAGACATATGCTAAATTTTTTCAACATTCTAATATGGAAATTATATGGAAATTTCGCAAAATGACTTATCCAATTAAATACCCTTATAGGACAAATGTGTGTGTTTGTGTGTGTGTAATATGTCTGTGAGTTGCTAATATACATTGTATTTTTTAATATCTTCTGCAAATTTACGACCTTAATAAAAACCCTAATTGTTAGACAGGTGGAGAAGAAACAACATTTCTGCCTATGTGATGTCTGTTTAGACAAAACCATTTAGCAGCACTCGATTGAGATCTGATTTAATGATGTAAAGCACAACTTCTGCAAGATTTTTTACTTCCTCGCTTTAAATTAGTTACTTCCTTAAACGTATAAAGACATATTCCCACGCTGACCAGCTTTAACCTGCTATAACTGTCACCCAATATCTTTTATCATTTAATGCAATTGTCTGCAAAATAAAGATCAGGTCAACAACCACACAGACTTTTGTGCTAACAGTCGAGATGCTGCTGTAAACGTTTGTTAATATTGCTGTTATAGCAAGGTCATGGTTCTTTAACCTTAACTAACAAAAAAAAAAAAAAAAAAAACAATTTGAATGAAATACTACTGAATGTGAAGTCTCACACGGGGATTTCAGGAAGTGTCTTTTTTTTACTGTAAATTATGAAATAACTTTATTTTTACCTTTAGAAACTGTATGCATAGCGCAAAAACAATGAATCGTCCCAGAACTCACTGTTATTGCTATAACATTATCTCCAGGGTATCTGTTAAATAGTCTTATCAAATAGAAGATTAGGACTGTATCTGATAGGCATGCATTGAGGACCTCAGAAAGGACACTATGGTTAAATATCTAACATAACATTTTCATAAAACAGTGTATTTGGTTAAACAGATTTACTGATTTTTTATAGACTGGCTGTTAGTAAGTAATTAAAACCACTAATAGCAGAAATAACAGTTGTTGAAGGTGATTGAAATGAATACAATTTTTTTTTTTTTTTTGCTTTAGCTGCTACATTTAGCCAAAGTCAAGTCCAGTTAAAGGTTCTCCTTGACTATAAAGAACTCAGTTCAAGAGTTGACTCCACACATCTCTCCATCTAGTGGTGTTTTTACAAATTGTATCTTCACTATTAGTGTTTTGATGGTAATATCTTAAAATCCTATATATGCACTGTAAATCTCTACAGTGAAGAACGTTGTTCTCCTACAGGCAGCCTTGGAGCAACAAGCTTAAACAGATACTCAGTGGTGAAACAAATCTCATCTGTTAAGCCAAACAATAGTAAGAGGTATGCTTTTACCGAGTCAGATCAGTACTCCTATCCTGAAAGTGAGTGATTTGTCATTGTCTCTGTTGTGTAAAGGAAAGATAGGACTGGCTTTGTGAAAACAAGTGCTCATCACCAGCCATTGGAAGTGATGCAGCGGCTTCACATTATAATGTTAAGGTCTGTCTGTGTGACTAAATTTTGCGCTTTCTGAAGGCAAGGATTAGTTAAGCATGTTTTAGAACTTCTGAAGCATCTCAAACTGGATCTTGTCATATCCTAAATGCTGCTTGTTGTCCTTTAATATAACAGATGATTCAGTTTTCAAGTCGTTGTAACCATTCACCACATTAACCAGTCACTATGAAAGCTGAGACACACAGATTGGACAGTGGCATTCATCTTCTTTAATTAAAACATAACATGTTTGTGCCCTGTCTGGCTTCCTCCTCCCTACAGACATGATTCTTGGATGAATGATTTGCTTTGGAGACAAAGGCTGTGCAGCCTTAAATGTGCAAAAAAACAAGTTTCTCTTTGATCATAGTACCTAAATACGTGATGAATAATGACTGCAATCAAATTACTAGGGCTACAGCAGCACAAAATTTACATTGACAGTTTCTGCATTGGATTACAATGATATTTCACCCAGCATGCAAATTCTGTCATCATTTATTCACCCTCAAGTTTTTCCAAACAACACTTTCTCGATTCTGCCAAGCATAAAATAATATGGTGTAACCAAATAGTTACTGACTGCCATAATCTAAAAAAAATGCTTAAA
>JAUMHP010000025.1:2790956-2801332 GCA_032361065.1 Enteromius trimaculatus
TGCTGTAGTTTTGTTTGGTTTGGTTTTGAAGAAAAGCCCAACTGAAAAGGCAAAACAACTTCAACAGAAACTGACCACTGATGGTCACAAATGATTTCCGTGGTATGGACAGATCACCGTTTACATTTACATTACATCTACATTCCCTTCCTTGGTGAAAAAAAAAAAAATCATGTTTTTAGTGTAATGAGGGGTAGATGAGTTCGATGAAGATTTCTAATATTTATTTGTTTGATTTAGAAAACTGAAGCAGCCCTCGTTTAAGTAGACATGCACACTTCTGTTCTAAACATATTCTGAACATAGACTCTGATGGCAGCGTTTTACTTCATTTTTGATGAATTGTAGCAAGTGTGCGTTACTATCTTTACATACCTGCACAATAGCAGTTGTTGCGTTTAGCTTTTTCTGTTTTTGTGCTTTGTTAAAAACTGCTTTTGTCAGATTTCCCCAGACAAATGAAGGTAAATGTGATAGAACCTTTTTACCTGTTACCTCATACCGCCCTGTCAGCATGAATATGATTCATAATAGAACTGCACCTGCACTCATTGTGTCTATTCTGAGGTTGAAGAACTGGAGCAACATTACTTTGAAGTTCACTCTGGAGCATAAAGTGAAAACACAACAAGACCTGTTTAGTCATGTGAAAGTCATTCACTCATCCCGCTATTTGGAATAAACTGTATGCCTACTTGTACAAGTCATTAGGAAGATGTTTGTCCGCGGGCTTCTCTTGGATGTCTTGAAGATGCTGATCAAAGAGCAAACATGTTTCAAACTTGATTTGTAGTTATTGTCATTCAGTTATGTGTTAAAAAATAAATTAATAAAAAAAGATTTATAACACAATTCTTTGCAATGTTTTATTACATTAATTTTGTTTTGGAAAAAAAAAAAAAAAGCAAAGAAAAAGCCTCAAATTAAACCAAAACTAGAAATGTGGTGCAGGGTTTTTCTCTTTAAACTTTACAGGAATTTTTCATTAACCGTTTAACAGGTTTTTACCGTAGCATTTTCAATTTTTTGAGTTAAAATCACAATAGCACAATAGAAAGCTAGTTTTGTAAAATAATATTGTTTTTATTGAATTATTAATATTATCATTGATCCCTTTAAATTTTTACTTTGCATAAAGTATTTTTGTCTGTTAAAATTAATACGTGTGGTGATGTATATCATGTTGTCACTTACCATTTTAAAAAAGTACAATATAAATGTAATTTGGTAAAATGATATTAATATAAAATTATTATGATTATTAATAAACAAATAGAATGAACCCATAAGAGCAAGATTGGTCTGTCTGGTTCTGGTGTATTTCCATACCAACAAATTGGTCTTGTGTTTGCTGAGTTATTGAGGATCTGTTGACAATTTCCTCTTCAACAAATTGTATTTGGACAACAGTATATTTCGCTGATGTCTTTTGCCGTGGTCGAGGCCAAGGTCAGTTTTGTATTCTACTGAAATCATAAAATGACACTCGAGATAAACAGAATGTTTACCCTCCCTGTGTGAGCTGAGGCAGATATGTAAATTTAGCCTTATTGTTTCATCAAATTTGCATTTGCCCTCTTAACCAAACACTATAGGGCTCCAATTCAAACAACTTTAATGATGGCCGCCCCTTTACGAGCGATTTCTGTATCAGGAAAAGGGGAAGAGCAATTTAGATTGGAATGAATGGAGAAAAGCGTCCGAGCTATCGCCCACCAGCTGACAATAATTGGATCAACTTTGCAGAGAATTGGCTGTGTTTTGATGCTCTAGTGGCAGACTGGTGATCGCCTGCCTTTTTTGCCTATTTATCATTCGTCTTTTATCTACTGCTAGCAGACCTTTCCATGGTGCCATTCTGGGCCCCACTAATCAAACAACTTTTTAATAAGAGGGAACGGCAGCTCCACAGCCTGTGCAGGGATTCGCCACTCTCGCTGGCTGGGAATGTAGGGATGAATATCAATGAAGACTCTCTCTCTCACACACACACACACAGTTATCTTGAAAGGTTTCGTTGTATTGATTTGCAGTTGATTATGTCTCTCTCTGTGATCAAATTCAAATTTCTACACATCCAAAATGCACATGTGGAAAGATATATTAATGCCATCTGTACATAAGCGTGATACCCTTTCTTGCAAATTATGTTTCCTTATCGTTTGTGGTGATAGTAGATAAATAAATGTTTTCAAGCAGAAGTGGTAAAACATTGATCAGGTCAAATTTGAATGGTTTTTTCACATAGCACTTTTCACAGTGCACATAAAGATCAAACATGTATAACTTGACGTATAAAGTTCAGTTTCATACATACAAGATTATATTTAGAGCCCTAGTAAAAAAAAAAGGAATAAATGCACTTATTTACGAACACATCGTGCAACTGATATTAAAATTATAATTATAATTTGGAATACTAATTGTGCTTAATGCACATTTCTTAATATTAACCTAAAATCATTCAGGAGGATTTTATGATCTTTGAATAAAATCAGTGTTTAAATACAAAATATTTAAAATGTACCTTATAGCACAATCAGATAAAGGGGTATATCTCTAGCTGGATTCAGCACTATACTGTACATCCTCACAATTAAGTACACAATTAGCTTGTTACACGTTTAGTAAACTAAAAGTATAATTGCGGGTATATGTATTAATCGCAGTTGTATATGTAGTATACTTGGCTTGAAATTAAACGTGTTTCAAATATATTTTTCAATAGTAATCAGATTTTGTGAATATATCCCTATATATATATATATATATATATATATATATATATATCCTAAAAATTTGAATGTCCAACAGTTTGTATATCCAACTTTATATAAAGAGATGTGTGATATTATTGTAACATTATATATTGAGAATTAGGAGTTAACACTGTTACATTTACAAAAAACAGCAGAGGTTTTCTGTGCAGTAGACCTACCGATATATTGATTTAAATGAGTGTACTTTGCAACTATTATGTATGCTATGAATTGCGTATGGAAAAAATTGGATACATAGCCGTCTAATAATATGGTGTGAATTTTATTTAATTTTTTTAAAGTATATTTTGACAGTGCCTTCTTTCCAGACTGTTAACATTTCTGGATATATTGTCGACGTTTCTCTGCGGCCACCGCTCATTTTGAATACTGATGCCTCGAGGGTCCCGGCGAGCTGTACAGCTGCTGGGGCCGGTGCGGCCTGCGAGAAGTTAACAAGTTC
This sequence comes from Enteromius trimaculatus, assembly GCA_032361065.1. Lineage (NCBI taxonomy): Eukaryota > Metazoa > Chordata > Actinopteri > Cypriniformes > Cyprinidae > Enteromius > Enteromius trimaculatus. The sequence goes on from JAUMHP010000025.1 coordinate 2,794,179, forward strand.
AAAACAAAAGTAGCGACAAAATGGCACAAAAGGGAGGGGGTGGGTTTCAAAGTCTGTGTTTAAGGAGCATCCCCCTGTTCTCTATCACTCGCTCTAGACGGACAGAGGGGATAAAAAGAACTGTGGTGTGGGCCTTTGCTAGGGAACTGAGGGTCAGTTGTTTGGAATGTGCCTCCCTTTAGATCTGCGATTTCCCCCTCTGTAAGTCGGCCGACTCCGGAGCGCCTTATTTCTCCCAGTTTGTCAAAGATAAATGTATGATTATTCCCAAAGTCTTGTTTGCAGTCCAAATCATGGCTTTTTCCACGTGTCTGTCAAATTGCTATCTAATGGTAGCAGTTCTGGCTGGGGGAGAGGAGATCTGCTTTTCTCTCTCTCTCTCTCTCGCTGGCTGCCGGCGGCCCTGCCATTCACAAAGCCAGGGGATGCCACACACATTCTGTTTGTTCTACATGAGCAAACAGATTGTAAACTGGCTGATAATTTTTGTACTGACAATGTCATTTACGGCTGTCAGCCTTTTGTCTTCTCTGTTTGCTTTATTCAAATATGAACCGAGTGGACCTCCCCTCTGCTGCGCTCTTCTGCATTAAAATCACATCAATTCTCTTCCATTTCTTCTTATCTGAAATTCATTGGAGGCAATCACTTGCTTGAATGCTCTGGGGTTTCCATGGAGACCAAAGGTCCCGCGCGGACTACAGAAGGATTAGAGACTTGTAAGATTTAAGTCTTGAAGTACACAGTTGCTTTGTTATGTCTCCCTTTGATACCTAGTCGAGAGAATTGTCCTTTTATTCTTTGATTTAGGGAGAAAAATACGTATTGACTATTAGGAGTGTTACTTAAAGGAAAGATTGATTCTAAATGTTTTGGAGCTTGTTTTACGGCAGTAGTCATTCCTGTACTTTGCATTCACGCAAGTCTTAATTGTGCAACGGCGCACTTTAGGAGGTGTTTGTTTTTTTTGTGGCTCCTGCGACGCTCTCCTGGGATTGCACATCTTTGCACGGCAGCTATGACAGTCGCGGTGGTATGCGGTGCTGGGTGCCCCGATGGCACCGCTTTCACCCGGATCGGGGACAATAAATCCCGCTCACCGGTCCCGCTCCGGGGGCTCCCCGCTCCTCTGCTAGGCACCCCCCCTTTGTTCTCCAGAGGTCAGGGCAGGCTGAGAGTTGAGTTATTCACATCCCAACTGTCTGTCTGGAAGCGTCTGCAGATGTTACTGTGCTTTTTTTTCTTTCTGCTGCTTCTCGGCGCTGCCAGGCCCATTTTTAAAGCGCTTGGAAGAAAAAGAATGGCCTCTGAACTGCCTCTTTCTCTGTCTTCCTCGCCAGCCAAAAGTACTAAGTAAACAGCCTGAAGTAAATGGATTAATTTTTAGTTTCAGCGTGGCATTCTGTGTGCGGCTTGAGGCTCCTCCTTTTTGTCCTTTTCCCCGTAATTATTTCCATCTATTCTGCTGCATTGTTGCAAGTGACAAGCGTTTGTCCTAATGTGTTTCATATACACAAACACAACATTCCTGTTGTCATTGAAGAATTTATGGATTCATTTTTGTTTGTGTCGTTTTTGAAGAAAAAATAAACAAGATTTTTTTTTTCTGGATTTTTACAGCAGTATAATGTGCACAGCGAAAGAGAGGTCACGGAGAGGATTCAAATATTTCACACAGTAAAATATGAAACTGACAACAATTAACAGCATTGTTTTTTGACTTCACAGACCTCACAATAAAGATTCATCCAGTGTCACTGTCTGAACACGGAAAACCTCATCAATGGATCAACACTCTTTAATGCATTTTCAACATTTTCTAAAATTTGGGGAGTAAACAAATGTGACCTCCAACGGCATGCTGTCACCAAGAACATCTAAACAATCAATGACCATTTGCAACTTGCTATTTGCCGTATTGTTTGTATCCTTGACTGGCTGTCAGGGTTGAGATATTACACAAGGGTGATCGCATAGATCAAGGGCGTATCATTCATGGAACATTTCATTAAACGTTCTTTTGTTCACCTGAAGAAGAAAAGCAAAGCCTCACTGGTAGCAGACTATTCTGAGGTGTATTTCTAAACCAAGTCCAAATGTTTCATTTAAAAATGATGGCAAATTTTTTTAACAATATTTAAAGACAATATTGTTTGACCATCATTAGTAATAAATGTTTTATAAATGAAGGGAAAAGGCAGCAAATTGAATACAATTTAATTAGTGCCTTCATAAATACAGAAATGTAAACTAAAAAGAATAGGTTCATAATTCTATAAGGAGCAAGCTTAAAATCTTAAATAAAGTATGGGATTTCTACCAACACCCCCTCACGATTAGGTAATTCATACAGATTCCTACAACCTCACTTGTACGGTTTTGTATGATTTTTCTAAAGCCCCATGACTGGTAGGTTTAGGGGCGGAGTTAGGTGTAGGTCATTCGTACAAATTCATACGAATTGCCAACTCGTAAAATACATCCAATTTATTTTGACAATTATCATAAATACTGCTGCGGACATTTCTAAAGTGGCAGGCTGAGACAATGACATGACTATTAATGAACGAAGCCATCTGTTGCCGCCCAAGTTATGTCCTGTCCAACTTATCTCTCCGTTTCTCAAGAAAGAACGTATTCAGTCTTGAACATGGCATAACTCACAAAGGCTTGTCTCTTAAAAAGCCTGGAAGGTGATCTTGTCCATGCCTGTTGGGACGATATTCTGTGTATGAGTGGAGGATTATTCCCAAATACCAGTCCTGGGTTAACAAAGAGACCTGATGATAGCAAATTAGGCTTTGGGTTTTGTGTAAGGAGAAAGAAAAAAATAGGATGAAAACTTTCTTCAAAGGTTTAACAAACCTGGTGGTCTTTTAGTGCCGCAATTGTCTTTGCATGCCACTAATTTAACAGTGATTAATATGCATTACATAAGACCTTAGGGAGTGTATGTTCCGTTGAGATGCCTCATTCTAGTTGTGATGCTATTTTGTCCAGAACAAATTTAGCTGCCAATGGCGCCAAAGTAAAATCGTTTTATTTAAGTATTTATTTCTGACACGCGCATTTGCCAACATTCAGTTTAAATGTTCTCTAAACGTTTAACATGTTCATCTGAATGTTCTCTAAAAGTTCTGAAACAAATGTCCTTATTAAGGACTAGATCATTTCGAACAAACCTTCATTCTATCGTTACAGAAATAATGTTGTTTTTTTTTAAGCTTTAAGATGATAGGTTTTGTGTATGAAAGTCACACTTCAGACAATCACTTCAGAGAAGACTCATCAGGAAGGATGCTATTGTACAAACTCTCCAACCGCTGAAAAAGATTTCTCTCCACCGACGTTTCTCATGTCTACACCGCATGTGTGACTTTGTATAGGTGCATGTCACCACTCGAGCCTCTGCCAGAACATCTGCAGTTTGTTTAGGTAGTTGAGATGGATCTGCGCAGGCCTCGGTTGCATGGCTTGTTGGTTTTAGGCCTAGGTGGAGCAGCTCTCGGGAGTTTGGCACATGTCCTCCCATTGCTCAGAACATTCCATGTGTGACATCTCTCAGTCATTAGCAGGCACTGGTTCACATTGTCTCTGCGAGGGAGTCCATTTTGATAGGATTAGCCGTAGCTAGGAGCTGTGTTATTGCAGATTTAGGTTGCTAAACTTAGCTTGTATTGTACTCTTAAGGGAGAGCCACGGCCACCCAGGTTTTCAGAGCCACAAGCTCAGGGAAATAGTCACACCCATTGGGAAATGGGAAGCAGAACTACCACAGAAATGCCAGACATTTTCATGTGAAAGTTGTACAAAACAATACTGGGTGGCAGAAACCCCGAGATAATACAACTATCATTTTTCACTAAGTGTGTCTTGTTGTTTAAACAGAAATGTTCATTATCAAGAATACTTTCATTCTTTTTAGAAGTCGACACCCTCTAGAAGATTACTAATGGGATCCTGTCCTTGTCTCCCATGTCAATTAGCATTCAATGCCCTCAAATAATCAAGTGATTGTGTTGATAGTGTATGCTTTTTGTGTCTTCATGCTGTGAGGGACGGCTTGAGCAAGGTAGCCAGGGATTCTCCTCGTGGTTCTTTTGTTTGCAAGCCAGCTACTTTATCATGTTGGACTGGTGCAGTCAGCAGGAGGCCACATAAGATCATCTCAGAGAGAGGGAACCCTGCTGTGTGGGATGTCCCCTTCGGACCGGCACCCCTCCGTGTGGGCATTGTGACAAGTCCAAATCCCAGCATGTTTGCTCAGGTCACAATTGCTAATTTGGTTATAATAATGCCAAGTCTCTAACTGAAATGAAAGAAATGGCAATGACAATCAGTGGGCTTTACCATTTGGCAACCCATCAATAGCGTATTTTTCTTTTTGGACCTTCTTTTTTCTCATTGTTGCTGGTCTGGGGACATCTTGTAACCCCTGTGAGCACGCAGAAGGATTAAATGGGGAATCTTCAACAATTTGAAAGCGTACTGATCTCCTATAATACGGCCCCTCGCCATTACCTTTGGTGTTGCTCAGTGGTTTTTGGATCAAGGAATGTTGGATTGCTTTGCTACTTTTCACATGCATTCATAAGTGTTCGTACCCCCTGCGGTTGCTTTAATCTAATCTGCAGAGGACAAATCTGATATTATTTATAACTGATGTGTGCATATGGATTTTGAGAGGTAGCATGAGGCTCACCATTGTGGCCAGCTTTGGAATGCACAGCCCAAACCCAAACAGCCAGGTCACACTCATCTCTGTGGTATATCTGAACACAAATGACACTGGAATGTCAGACTTCATCCTTACATTCAGTGGAGCTCCTTTATTTAGTTATTTTTGTGTTTTTATGTGGCAGTAATTGTGTCAAAGCTTCTTTATTTGCACATGCGCTTTCTCAAAGAGCTCATTTTCATAACTAGACAGAGAGTAATTGTAAATGAATGCATAGCTATGGAAATTAGCACATGAATTGCCAGTGTAAATATGAATCTGTTTCTCCTCTACCAACAAATCTCAGTGCCTGTTTTCTGTGAAGGTGACTTGACAAAAAAAAATGGTAACATCCAAATTAAAAAATACTAATAAACAATCAGGCATGATGATAAGCTATTGGTTCATAGTAAGAATTGGTTTCTATACTAAAGTGTTACCAAATTTTATTTTCTTCTTTTCTTTCCGAAAAATGTTAATAATTTTTATTGCATTGACAAAAACTTTTTTTTTTTACCTTGTTAGCGGAATTTACGGTCAGAAATGATTTCTCTTTTTGCTTAAAAGTTTCTTCTTGTGCTAAATTATTACCAGTTCTTGGATTATATTTTTAAAGCCGGTTGATTTTTTTCTTTCATTAGCATAGGTTTTGCATTTGTTTTTAGAAATTATTGATTGTTGGCCTCATTGTTCTGAGCTTATGCATATCAGTTATCGAGTTAACATTGCAAAAATTATCCACAATTTTGTTTTTTGTTTTATTGTTCAAATATGAAGTGCATAAGCTTCATAGAATCTCTTAGAAGACAAAAGAAATGCAAAACCTGTTCTTACTGAAAGAAAACAAGCTGACAAAAATATTTAATCCCAGATTTGGTGGTAATAATGCAAGTGAAGAGACTATTTTAAAAGGCCATGGATTTCTGACCAGGGTTAACAACAACAAATAGATGTACATGAATGTAGCTATGTATATATGTATGTTTTTATCTTTACACTCTCTGTTTTGATGATCTTGGGCACGTTCTTCTAATAAGAGCTTGAGATTGTGAACATCTGAAATATCTAATACAAAAAAAACCAAAATAAAAACAAATAATCAGCAAAAACAGTTAGCATGCTGCTTTAATCTTTTTGGAAGATTTTTTTTTTCTTCTGAAATTCTTGATTAATAATCTGAAAGGGTCTACTTTCAACACACACAATAACCCTAATAACAGAATTGAAGGCCGTCTGCAGATTCGTGTCAGATCAATATTTTGTTCGAGCCTCATTGCCGGTCTGTTTACCTTGGCTAGTGCTGCTTACATGCCGAGCCTCTGCTCTTTGTTTGAACATGTGACTCTGTAATAATGGCAGGTAGAAGAACTAATAGGCACTGCAATATCTGCAGTTTGACCCCATGTGGCTTTTCCTAATTGATCCATAGATTAGCATCGGACTCATCAGTTAGAGGATGATCTGGCCTGCTCATTGCTCAGTCTTTTCTCTGCCTCCTCAAGCAGTTTGTCAAAGGGCGGCTTGTTCACGCTTCTTGAAAATCAAATGAATGTTTGAAAAAATAAGGGTATAGAAAGACGATAACCATGTCTTTGTATAACCTGATTAAAATGGGTCTGAATGGAAGCCCAGATTGATCGAGGGTTGTATGATGTGTTTTTCTTTTCCATTCTGGTTTGCATGCAGATTAATGTTATGTTACGTGATTCTGCGAGCCAGCTAGTGTCCATCTGACCTTTACATCCAACCCCTTTGTCAATACCACCATCCCAAAGTCTGACGCTGACCCCCTCCACCCTTCAAAAATGGTCAGCGCAGACCCCTCCACTCCATGTCCTATATGTACATTTGACCAAGCTATGTAAACTTCCACATGTGGGTGTCATTCTTGCCCATATTTGCAATGGGCTTTATTGGGACACGATTAGTTTCCAGAGCAAATTTGGAATGAAAGAAAACATCGCCTGCGGCATGTGAGCCAACAAACTGTGCCACTGCGTGTCATTGTATATTTACATGGCTCCAGCTTTGTTTTGATAAACCTTTACCCGCAGGTAAAGCTATTAGAACTATTAGAGGTAAACCTAGCAGAAAATGGCCAAGAGCAGGTGATGCCTCATTGGCAAGTTACAGCATTTCTTTTTTTTTTGCATGAACTGCAGCATGGAAATTATTTTAAATTGTATATTCTAGTCGCAGACTTTCTTTTGTAAACGATTGCTTCATGCTGTGTGAACGTTTGGTTTCATGATCAATGAATGCAAATAGTTTTCACCCGAATTACTAGTCAAAAGTTAATAATAAAATAGTTTAAAGGTCTCACAGACTACATTTATTTGATCAAAGATCAGTAATATTGTGAAGCATTTCTATTGATCTGTTTCAAAAAGAGTAAGACTACTTCATGTTTTTGTGAGAAACAGTGACTAAAATATAT
>JAUMHP010000025.1:2801432-2830366 GCA_032361065.1 Enteromius trimaculatus
TCAGATAGATAGATAGATAGATAGATAGATAGATAGATAGATAGATAGATAGATAGATAGATAGATAGATAGTAAAAGTAAGGCAGCAGGATTTCATTCAATTCCCTGCTGTTATTTGCAGGAATGTGTTACTTGGAGCTCCTCTTTCAAAGCTTTTAAAGCACAAAAGAGGCCTTTAAACCAAACTATGTTTGTTCTAATTTCTTCTTTTTTTGGCATTTGCACTTTTACCCCATCATTTATCTGATGGAACACAAAAGGGCCAGCAGGTTAAGCTCACGATTCATCTGTGTGAAACCGATAACTGGATCTCTTTCTTTTCAAATAAAAGATGCAAAAATGTTTGCCGCACAGTGTCTGTGGCGACAGTAAACATTCCGGAGCGAGACAGGAGTTTGTTCTGGCTATTATCTGGCACAGCTGTGACAACTCCTGTTGGCTGCAGGTTTGTGGCCAACCAAAGCATGTTTACCTGGAAATGAATCTCAAAAGTAGTGCGACGGGGAATGCACACAACGGCGACTGGATGCAGAGGGGGAGCCAAAAAAACCCGCAGCCCCGCCATTGAAATGCCATTCAAAGCCAAAGGGGTGGTATACGGAAGATATTGCACAGGGGCATGGGCGCAAACAGTGGCGTAAATGGGCCAAAGGACTTCCTCAAATACACACATTTTGATATTGAGAAGCATTCGCAGAGGACTGCCCCATAGCGCGCTTCTGTTTGGTCTGTATCCAAGGCCCACTCCAATACGCTTTTGTTGTCATGCTAAAAAGAGCACGGCACAATCATGCATACCTCAAACAAGGTGCCAATCCACATCCAGGCAAGCCCAGCGTACTGAAGGATCTGAATGCACAAAATCAAACATCCCTTCATTTCGCCTAAATGGCCAAACCGGGCAGAAGTTAAACGGGGGGACGGAGGGAACAAAACAAAGCCCTTCGAAGGCTTGAGACGGTAAATCTCTTAATTGATCAGATTAATGCATTATAATGCTTTGGCATGTCTGACAAACTATTACCCCTCTGAGGACAAAAAGGTTCGGATTAGATCCGTTATTTTAATCCTTCCATTTTAATGTATGCCGCGGCAAAAATGTAATATCGCATAACCCTCCATTGCTATTCATCAGTGAGGGAACTGCAAAGTCAACACACATTTTAATTACAAGCCAAAAGCAATTAAACGTGAGGACAAGCGTCAGTATGCTAATTAAATGGCGGGCTCCCGTGGGAAGAGAAGCTCTTAAATATCACTGCTATCAGTCCAGATTGAGCACTACGAGCTGCCATCGTTCACACTCACCTGACACATTTTCACCTCCGAGCTGCAGTAAAGCAAACACAGGCTTGACTCAAATCAATTCATTAGGGAAAGTTATTAAAGAGGTGACAGCGTGTGTAACGTCAAGTTAGTAAGAGATTAGAGTTTCCTGAGCTTTCTTCCATTAAGTAAGGTTAGCAATGGTAATAGAGGAAATGGAGTCCAGCCGAGCTACTTTTGGGGCTTTTAAGACGTATGTTTCTAGAAAGGCCAGAAATCCACACACTGTATCTTGATCGGTAGATACTGCCATTTTTAAATCGGTGTCAATCATTATCAGCGCTTGTGCTGGTTGAGCTGAGTGGTGAAGGCCTTCAGCCCCTTAAGAAATCAGGCACGTTTCAGTTTTACATCAGGCAGAAGGCATTTGACTGTTCCCATTTTCCATTATTCCCATGTCTGCCCAGGCCAGTCTTATCTGTATTCCGGGCTGATAGGTGATAGTGAGTTTGGGATTAAAGTAGCTGGAATGAAGGCTGACCCTAGACAACCATCACAGAGAGCTTTGCTCTGTGTTTCAGCTTCACGTACTCAACTTCTTGTGGGCATTCTCTGTGCGTATTAAATACAATAATTGTTGCAGAATCTAAGCATTTTTTTTTAAGTGTTGCCTTTCTTGGCCAGGGACCATTTGAAAAAGAGACTATAGTCTCAATATGATTCCCCTGGTAAAATAAAGGAATAATAATAATAATAATAAAAAGAATCTAAGCATCTAAATTGGTTTTATTTTAAATGGTTTTATTTATTTAGGCCTAATTGACTAATTCGTACAACCTCACTTGTACGACTTCATACAATTCTTACTAAATCGTACGTTTTTTACGAGTTTGTACAAATAACTTATACCTAACCCCGCCCCTAAACCTACCCATCACTGAGGTGTAAACAAATTGTACAAAACTGTACGAGTGAGGTCGTACGAATTTATGCGAATTAGCCACCTCGTCAAATATGTACGAATTGGTTGTGTGGATTTTTTCTGTGAAGTCTTTACTAATTTTTTTTTTTAAATGAAGTAAACCTAGGAATCATTTTTATATTATTAGTAAATCAAAAGTATTGGGTTGCATTCTATGTTTTGATCATAAAGCTAAGCGTTTAAATATAATTTTACAAAGATAGGCTATATTATGGGGTTACATACAACATTTGTATCACGTAGTGGGCTATTCTGTTATAAATATCTACAATTCCTAGCATATATTTATCAGCATCTATACCAGACTGCATATTTTGATCAGTTTGGCCCTGAGCTGAACTGAGCTGAATCTGAGTTCCATATTCCCACTATATCATATGGTTATTAAAAGCCTGATGTATCAAATGTGATTTTTTTTTAAGATTCTGTCAAAGAATATGGATAAAAGAAAGCTTCTATATTAAAATGGACATCCCTGAGTGTTATTTCATATACTTTCTACAAATGTAATCTTATTGGACGCTTCAACGCTCTGCCATAATAAGGATGCTGATAAACATTGATATCTGCTCGATCACCTGTCCCAGTGTGAGTGTGACTCCTGAGGGAATGTTATTAGAATTCTTCTCTGCAGTTCCTTCCTGCCTCACCTGAAGATCCATCCATATGCAGATGGCTAATTTGTAATGTTTACTGAAAAACAGCATGGGGGAACCGGGGAAGCTCAATCTTTTTGTCATCCCAGCCGTTCATTCAAAGGTCCCCCAGACACCGCCGCCCCAACATCAGTGCCCAATCTGTGTTTGCTTACCCATGAACAGTGGCAGAATTCAAGGAGGGGAGCCCATAAATTCAACCTCGGTTTTACAGGCCTGGCTAGCTAACAAGCTAGCCCGCTAACAAGGAGACTCCAATAGCGAGCCCCTCAACAGATTAGCACCTCATCAGCCTCCCGTGGCTAAGGACAAATATAGCCTTCCCTCCCATAAAACACAATGGGACTGCCGGCGATAAACAACACCCCAGCGGGGGTCCGATTCCCCCTCACTAAACTTCCTGACCTTCCCCTTCTCTCTGCCTCACAGCTGCCTGAGCCACCGAGTCCTGCTCCAGCCCTGTGGCCCAATTGAAGAGTTGTGTGTATTTCAGGTGAGCAAATATTGCCACTTGCTTGAGAGTTCAATGGTTGCCCCTTTCAGAGGTTGCGTATTGCAGTCACTCACTTGAAGGAGGTAGGTGTGAAGCTCTGGGAATTCCTCACAGCACAGCTGGAGTCATCCAATCAGTCCAGTCTCGGATTGACCCTTAGTTTCCAGCCTCTTTGTGGATTCTGTGGGTCTCATTTAACTCTGGCGTATAGAATAGGAAGGGGAAAGTGTCATTTCTTTGAAACCTAGTCTTTGGATGAACCGATTCTGTAGTAACGGTGGGATTTGAGAATTAAACTGATCAAGTAGGTGCTGTTTTTGAGATGCCTTCGGCCTCACTTGAGCACCTACAAACGTGCCAACATCCATTGAACTGAATTGGTGCTGAACTGAAATATTCTCAACGGAAGTAGGAATAGAAATCATGTGCAGCTTGATCAAAGTAGTTTTTGGTGATGTATGCAGAAAATAAATGATATTATGCGCTTTATGCACAGTATTCATAACAGTTTCGGAAGGTACTTAAAGGAGTAGCAGGTTGGGGTGTCAAATGAAAGAATGCTTTAATGCTCTTTTGGTAACTGTTGCAAAGTTATTTATTTACATCAAACAAATGCAATCATTTGTGATGGCTGTTCCCTCATTGCATGGTTTGCTAATGTCAGTTTCAAAACCTTCACACTCACTGCTCCTAACCTTTTTTTAGAATTAACTATTTAGAAACTAACCTAAAATATTTCGAATTTTAGCAGTAATAAATTGGAAAACTATTAAATGAACGTAGAAATATATTTGAGCTTACGCTTTACATTAGTCATGTGGTGCTTGCAAAACCTTGATATTGCTTTTTGCTTCTGGTTTTATTTAACATGTCACTTGGGTAAATGTTTTTTGTTTTGCAGATTTATAATATTACTTAAAGACAGAGAGATGTGCATTCCATAAACTACACTTTTAGCCCGTGGACATTAAAATAAACTTTTATACTCACTTTTTAATTTAAATGTGTCCACCAACAGTGCACATCAATCACAGCATTTTTTTTTTTTCTGAAATTACAAACATTTTGAGCAATTGCCGGACAACGAGTTTTAAGCAATGATTCTTGGGCACTTTTCAGTTGAGAATTGGTAACAGATTTGGATAATTTAGACCGCTCTTGGGCCTTGTGTTTCACTTGGTTGACAGTTTATTGCATTTCCTAAAGTTGCCCAGCAACGTCAAAAACTTGCCCGGTGTATTATTAGCCTAAGCTATGTAAAAATATATAAAAGATTTTTTGAACCAAATATTGAAATGTATATTCATGTTTGTCAGTGACACTACCCTTTAAAGGACAATTGTCGACTTTATATACCTCTTTATAGTAGTACTTAAATACATGCAAGATATGTTACAGAATTGTCTTACTGACAAATGTCTGAGACCAGGGTTAGATAATTTCATCCAAGGTACTTCTGTTATAGCAGTAGTAAATGAGACAAGAATGGGAAATACATATACAGTAATATATGCCCTAGTTAAAGGAACACCAATGTCAATTTATTTTGCAACTTTATATTCCTTTATTTCATGTTAGCATCTTTAGTTCCATAAAGGACATGTAACATTCATAGTCTTTCCAATTGAAGATTCTTTATATTTAAAATATAATAGTTTTTATGATTAATAAAATGTGTCTTCACTAAATGAATCTAAAATAATTGATGTGAAAACAATTTTGGAACCTTTTTTTTTTTTTAAGTTTAAATAAGCATTTTATTTTTAACACTTTATTTTTGGGCCTCTTAGCTAGCATGCATATTACCAGGATATTAGCTATTTATTAATCCTAATTAAGCACACATTAATGGCTTTTTCTGCATTGTTCTACAATTCTAGCAAATTATGGATTTTTTAAGGGAAATAGGACTTCTTCTGACTATTAACTATGTCTTTTGCCTCAATAAACTCCAAATAAACAGAATTGGTCCGTACCTAATATTTCACTCTAGTAACTATAGACCTGATGAGAATGTCTGTGCACGTGCATCCACAGACATCCACAGCCCCATAAATGTGGACTTGTCATCTAAAGCAGCAGCATGTCACGTGAGAAAAGCCAACACAGAACGCCAGCGCTCAAACTCGTGTGGGACAATGCATTCCAACAAGACGTAACGTCATAGGCACACAGCTGGAGAGGGCTATACCTCTGTGCTCAATCAAAGCTCCAGATAGGCTACTCTAGTGGGGGTGTCCATGAAAAAGACCCTCCTCTGCTGCAATCAGCTCTCTCGCACCTCAAATGAATCTGCTCCCTGATCCTGTTTACTCTTTGTGTGTTTGCTTGTTTGTTGGTTTGTTTGTTTGCTATAATGCCTGTCGATGCCTTGCATTGTGAAGACAGACAGCAGCTAGACGTCGCTCCACATGGACCACCCTTGGAGCTGGCTGAAGAATGCTGATGCTAGCCCGAATTATACTTAGAGGGTGGTTTAATATGCATTTATGTTTGATCTGCAGAAAAGTTGTGAAATGGAAAGTAGGTGATGTTGATCAGGCAGATAATATTTCGTATACACAGAACAGCTTAGAGCCCCTAAGCTCCCATACTTCCCTGACAAATGCATTTTATTGATCGCTTGAGGACAGATTTATTCTGACGTCATAAAAGTGAGGTTTTTCAACAGAATACTATTTACAATCTACCGTGAATGTATTCAGTGCGTAGTCCAATATATCAAGACAGAAAATGGACCCCTGAAAGGAAATTCAGGAATTAAGCACTAATGAAAGTATTTGGCAATCAGTAAATAGTTAAGCTGTTAAAATAGCATTCATATGACCCAAAATATTCACGTTAGATGCAAAAATGTGTAACGGGGAAGACCAGATATGATTTTAACATGGAGTGAGTTGTTATACTTCATCAATTTAGCCAAGAGGTGAAAGAACTGTCATACATGACCACCCCTTCCTGACGTGATACAGAACATAATAGAATCTGAAAAAGAGGTAAAAAGAGGTTTCATGGAACCTATATTTCCACAACAAAAATGCATTGCAAATTAAATGCGTATTTAAATTAGGTATAACTTTTAAATTATACCTAAATTCTGTATTAATAAAATGAATGATGTAGCAACTTTTTGTTAACTTGTAAAATTTGGCACGGGTGTTATAGTTCCCAGCATGCATTGCATAGAATGGTTAAGGTGAATAAATGTTAAAAAAATTGAGCATTATTTTATGTGCTTTTTTAGTAATTATAATTGTGTTGAGTAGGCTAGTGGTTGTGCTTAAGTTGTGTTTGGCTGTGATACTGTAATAGTTTACTGTAATAGTAACAATGAGTTGCGTCTTGTTATTAAATAGGTTTAGCATGTATTTCATTAGTTGTGAATTAGTTGCTAGGACCACCACTCAGTCATATATATACATGTTTGTTTGTGTGTTTTTTGTTTTTTTAAGGTGCTGTGTGTAGGATTGGCATGAAAGTATATTGCAGTGAACATTCTAAATATTGGACATGTTTTTTTTTCAGCCAGGACCTCCTCAGACTCAAAAGAAACAAGCGCACATGATGATGAATTAAATTTAATACGCTGTGTTTTCTGCCAACTGGCAACCCGGAGTGACGAAAAACAATTGGGTAAATTGACATGGGGCAGGTTTCACAAACCAAAGGCCAACGTTCTGGCCCGTAACGCACATTTCAACGCTCAAATGTCAAGTATGGTAACTTATCATGTTTCTTAAATATCTGCATATTATGGTATTTTTATGCTTTAGTAGAGCCAAAACCGTACATACTGTACAACACTTTTTAATAATGCATTGAAAATAATGATGACATATACAAGTTCTGTCATGAAACACCTGCGTTTATGTTGCATATGCATTTTTACAATATTATTACCGTAATATTCATAATATTTCAATTTCAATTTAAATGGGAGTGTTTTGCAGTAATAATTGAGCGATAGAATATTTATTTCTAAAGTACATTTGATTAACGTGCATATTTTGTGATGGTGTTAGTCCAGTCCAGTTTGTAGCACTCGTAGAACTTGTACAGTTTAGAAATAATTGTACTTTTCAACTACAGTTTGTAACAAAAATGGGAATATTATATAAACATTTAAGATGCAGAGCACAAACCAAACTTAGAAATGCAGAGTATAGGATTTTTCTGCAAAATCTAATAAGTTGAAGTTGATCATTTTTCTATGATTTGTCTTGCATTCTGACACTCCATGAATTCTTCATTTAAGGTGTTTTTATGTGAAGTGAATCATGTGAAATGACTATTCGGATAGTTTTTAAATGTTATATTTTATATGTTAATACACAAATATGTACTGGATATATTAAATAACTACATGGACTACTATGCAGTTATGTTTTCTGTGGATTAGGGTTGGTTGCTGTTATTAAACTGTGTACTTGTGTAACTGCGTTTATGTTTTTTGTTTTGTTATTTTCCATCTGACATGTAACTAAATATTAAATAAATGTTAAACACAATATGCAAATGTAGCATGATGCAACCTGAGATCAAGCCAATAGTAGAAAGCTTAAAAGCTTATCCTCCTCCAGTGTTAAAATATGCTGCTCTTCTTTTATTTTACAGTATTCAATATATGTATATAAAGAATTTTTCAGTAATTTGAAGAAAAGGGATATTGTTTATTTTTTACTGTAAACGAGCATCTGCAATATGAAATAAAAACAAAACTGTTTACAAGAAGTTACATTGAAAAGACTTTGATATATTGCCATTCCATGCCTTTTCTCTCTCAGAGTCCAGATTCGAACGGGATGACCGATAGCTTTGGCGAAATGAACATTTTAATTGCATATGCTGTAGGTCTACCACAAAGATGCACTGTCCACACGAGGCTTGCGGAGAGTTAGAATGCCCTCTAGTGGTGTAACAATGAAATCAAGTCTGTCCGACCCTTCCAAAAAGAATATGGTGTTTGCAGGAAAGAAGCTTCATTTGTATCGAACTGAGATTCTTTTAACTATATCACTCTGGGTTTTTTTGTAATTATTAGATTTTTTTTATATGGAGCACCACATCATTTTGACACGATCAAATTAGAAAGGTATTAAAAATGATTTTTAAAGTGTTCGTGGACAAGAAATTTGAAAAAGTTATTAATAAAATCATTGTATATGTATATGTATTTTATACCAGTAGGCTAGAGTAGTTTTCAACAGTAGTTATGCATTCACGCAATTCATGCCATTAAGATTAATAAGCATGCAAATGTGTTATCGTGTTTCCCCATAACTGACTGACTGAGCGTTTGATCCCTCAATGGAGTCTATAACAAATGTGTCTATGAAGAGCATAACTGCAGAGGAGAACGAATAAGACCTGAGGGCTCCATTACACGCCGCTTCCCCTTCTGGAGCAGCATCTGGACTTCATTACCCGTATTTACACAATATGTGCATTTAAGCCCGTTTTGATCTCAACGTTTTTTCCCCCCCAATCTTTTCCAGCATTTAATAGACTGCCAAGCCTTACATCTAGAATGAGGCTGAATCTACAGCAGTAAATCTTGTCTCCCGACCGCAAGCGCGCAGCTCTGCCTTTCAGTGCCGCTTGGTTTGTGCTTCTGCTGAACGACAGACAGCTCGAGACAGCGCCAAGCCCTGTGGCTGCAGCCGGCGTGCATGCTAAAGATGCTGCGTTTACAGGCGTTGTGGAAAGCGGGACCACATGTGTGTTCCTATGCAATAAAAATGAATTGTGCGTTCATTCACGATGACTGTGAGCAGACCTTTTCTCTCGGGCACGAGCTCCAGTGACCATATACAGTATATTTTAGCAATAGCATTTAATCTATTTAGAATCAGAACAGGTGATTTGTGAATGAATAGCTTATTGATATAGACTAATCTGTAAATCTGTGTGACAAAATGGATGAAATATTTTGCGATTCAGTTAATTACTCGAGCAGTTCATACCGTGACGAGATACAAAAAGTGCAATGGACGAGGTGATATCTACAAACCAATTGTATAGGGAAAAATCTACCTGATCTCATGATTGTGCGTATAAATAGTACGCCAAATAAAAACAATCGAACAAAAATGGACTTTTTTTGTGAGCGTGTGTGCTGCCCGATGGGTAGGATTAGAGTTGTGGGGCAAGTGCGTAACATATGCACGAGAAAACTGCGTATTATATGCACGCCAAACACGTGATTGTCAAATATATGCCAAAGTTCACTTTTTGCGTATCAATACCACTAATTTTTATTTGACGTACAATTTATACGCATTTTCGTGAGACAGGGTTGGAAAAAAACAAACAAACGATAGCCTAATTTTTATTTTATTTAGCTAAAAAAAAAAAAAAAACTTTATATCTTATGTCATTTTTTTCTTTTAAGTAGGCCGAATTGTGTTTTGATTATTTTTTTTTATTTTTTTTTTTAAATATGTTTACGAAAAGAATATCACATTTTATATTAAAGAAATGCTTCCGGATACAATAAGCAGCTATTGAACTTGCTGCTTTTCTTACAATGTCATCTTCACCCTCATGTCATCCTTATAGCCTTTCTGTTTTGCGCTACAAAAGAAAAGGTTTTACAGAATGTTTGTGAGCAGTTTGGTGACCACTAACTCTAACCGTATAGAGAAAAACTCACTTAGACATTTCTTAAAATCTGTTGTTTTACATTCCACAGAAGAAAACTGCAACATCAACACATCAGTGCAGGTATTTTACGTTTAGCTTTGTTAAGTATTTACCAGTATATAAATAAACAAAAATTCATGCTCTTTCTAGTTTTGTTTTAGCTCATATTATTCGGAGAAAGATTGTCTTGTTTTCAATCTCAAACCTGTAGGTGCCTTATCTAAACCAGCTTATGATAAAACCAAATGTATCCTCTGTTTGCAAGGTCTGGCCATGAAATAAAATGTCAGTAAATTTATCTGCCCAGTTTTCCTGTCTCCTGAAGATGAACACTTATCAGTCAGCCATGTGGCACGGCCGCACATCTTTAAGCCATTTGTGGAAAAGGCAGATAAAGAAGCTCATTCAGAGGTCCCCTTCATCTCAAGGGAAGTGGATGAGACTGGCTCTTAAGAGACCTGCTGTCTCCAGTACCCAGTACAGTTCTGACTGCTCCAATGTCTTTCGATAAATTTAACACCCTTATTAATGTTTGAAAATGTCTTACTCACCAAGCCTGCGTTTAATCAGAACTACAGTAAAACTGCAATATTGTCAAATAAAAAAAAAAAAAAAAAGTTCTTTGGGAGTGGAGGAGGAAATATTCCAAAGCTACTACACTTGACTTTTTGACATCAGAAAAGCATGAATGTGATTGAAGACAGATTTTGCCATTGTAGTAAATTCTTATTAATAGCAAACCTGGAGTAGCATATCTAAACTTGAGGGAGGATATATAGCTATAATCTATATAGCACTTACAGTTTTTATTAGATTTTTTGGAGTGTTTAATATTTTATAGTTTTTTCAATGTAACTTTTTACACTTTAATTCCTCATATTCCTTTACATGATTTTAAGGATTTGACTGCGACACAAATTATCCAAGTTTCCTAATCTTGGAGAAGCATGAAGATACACAGCTCATTTAAATATAAAAGTAAACTTATCCAGTTCTCTTCCGTTTCATAAATGTGAGTGTTGTGAGGAAGGCCACAGCGCCTGATCTCAGCGGTTACATAATTGCATCCAGCTGCTGTTGATTGGAGCTGATTTGTGGTGCCACTGTGTTCAGAGCAGTGAGCCACAGTATAACAATGACACACACCAGTTGTACAGACTCACAACATCAGGCTCCTTGACAAACCATGATGCTTAACCCAGCCAGTAAAAGCTGACATATGAAACCCCACTTAAAAAAAAAGGATAGCTCGAAAGAAAGTATATATATTTAAATGTTAGTTTATCAAAACAGATAATGCAATGCACAGTGATGAACTTCTGAGGCACAAGTTGAAGGTAGATGCTTGTCTAGCTTGTAAAAGGCCTTTCACTTGCAATATAAATGATGACTGATGCATGTGTCCTGTGGAGATGCTACACTTTCACATCCTGTTTTCACCTATTAGGGAAGTGTGCATATTCAGATGCAGCCATAATTGTGAATGTTGATCAGTGCACATATTTGAATTGTATGCTGATGCATTTTGCTATGCAAAAACGTGCAAAGTTGAACGAATAACTGAATTCAAGTATGTTAATTCACAGAGCGCTCACATCTGCATTCACACATGGAAATGCATTTGTAATGTTAACATTTTTGTTTTGTCATTTTGTCAGATCCCTCCTCCACCATCAGCAAAAATTAAAAAAAAATAAACCACCCTAAACACATGGAGTGTATAGCTTTTATTGAACCAGTATGTACTAAAATATACAGAACACTGACACTTGCCAATCCAGCAGCAACATAGAGATCAAGATGTGATGATTAAGAATCCTGTTCTCCCATATTTCTTTTTGTTAGTACAGTTTTCATGGACAATGAAAAGAAACTTTAAAGATGGTTCTTTCCCCTTCATAATTGTTCATTTTTCACTGGGTGATGTGTGTGTGAGAGAGTGTGTGTGTAGAGGGATGTGGGTACAATGTGCCAATTTCTCCAGCTTCATTTTAATATTGTAGCTTTTTACAACAGCAAAAAAAAGTATATTTTTCAGATTTTCCAGTTCTGGGATTTATAGAAAGATTCATTCTTCTGTACAGTCTATACCGTATTACAAAAGTAAAGGAACACAAAGAATATAAAACTGTTCTTCTTTTTCTTCTAAAGGTTGTTAGCAGTTATTTTCAATACATTACTTTTATGTATTAAAAGTGTTTTGCTAATAAGTCAAAGCTTTCTCAGAGTAGGCTTTTGACCAACACATCTTTCTGCACCGCTCAGCTGGTATTAGATTTTAAGACTGCAGTACAAGGAATAAATAAAAAAAAAATGGCTCTGAGGATAAAACAGCTGTAAAACGGCGCAAGAACAAGTCACGATAGACACAGATGTCTTTGGTCCGCTGAAGTTAATATCTCCCATTCCATCTGGCAGATTCAATTCAGAGTTCAAACATACACACATAGCTGTCCTTTCATCCGTCGACACAAGCGCGATTTTCTCGATTCTTCAAGAATGGTGTGCTGTTACATCACATGATTCATTTCATTGTACCAGCTGCAGTGGTTGTATTGTTTAGTGCAAAAAATACAACCCTTTAGAAATCATTCTGCTGTGTAACCTACATCTTAAGACAAAATGAATAAAAAATAAATTAAAAATCATAAAAGAATAGGAATTCATAAAACTTCCAGTTCCAGTTTGATGCTTTCAAAACAAAAGGCTGTGAACACTACTATAAACGACTGCATCGTTCTCCCCAGTGTGTTTTGTTGTACTTCATTCACATGTTACTAACCTTTATATTATTGTAACGTGAGTTTCTAAAACATTCGGAACGCACACCTCGATAAGAAACAAACATAACAGCACCGTTTGGAAAGTCGGAGTCATTAAGACTTCAGAACGCACTCCCAGCGAATATTTCCACATTCTGAAACAGCCCTCATCTTCATTAGCAGCATGGATTTGCAGTTTCCATGACTCTTGTTGACATCCAGAGAGCGGTCGACCTCGTTGGCCTCCGAGTCTCAAAGTCTGCTTCAGATTGCTGATGTGTTTCAATTTCCATAGCAACAGACCATAAGCAGGTTGCTGCTTTCATCTGACCTCGTTTTTCAGTTCGGCTCGCATGGCCACTAGGGGTCCTCGTCCATATCATCGAGGTTTGGGGCCATGATGAAGTGCTTCGGATACACCAGGCTGTGCTCGTAAGCGTACTTTTCCCAGCGTGCATCGTCGCTCTCGTGAGTGATGTAGCGTTCCCCTCGGCGCGTCTCAAACTCTCGCAGATCCAGCCAAGTCTGGTAGTCCTGGAACAGCGCAGACATGGACAAGCTGAGGTATAAAGCTCTAAAACATTCAGAAAAGCCGCTTTACAGGTTTTATGTTCCTCACCTGTAGCCAGGGATGACTGAGTGTCTTGTCCACGCTGTAACGTTTCCTCATCTTGACTTGGAGAAGGTTGTTGATCAGATCTGTAGCTGTAGAGTTAGATTGTGAACAGACTGGTTAATACGTGATCGAGATATTACAGATCCAGGCCGCATTGCCAAAAAGATCAATCTGTACCCTGGCATAAAAAAGAGGTATATTCAAGTGTGCTGCTGGCAGGGTTGCCAACTCATTTTCAGGGGAAGTTGCTGAAGAAAGGTCGACTTATTGCTAAAAGTTGCTCAATGATGTAGTTGTGTCATTGACGTAATTGTGTAATCACGTCGCAAAACTGTCACATCAAATCTCAGCATTGGTTTGAAAAAATAACATGCGTAATGTTAAAACATCACTATTTTTAAATACATTACTAGACACAACAATTAAGCTTTAAGCGGTGTATTAGTAGTTAGCATGTTACACTCCAAGAAAAGACTTTAAAAAGTCTTCAGTGTTGTTTCTTACGGTACAGTATGTATACAGTATGTTGGTCATAACTGTGATAGATAAGGATATTTAGAATGGTAATGTTATGTACGTTTCTTCACACAACAGTAAATGAAACTAGTGTACTGATGAATTCGAGTATAATTGCTCCAACAGAAATAAACCGAACTATAAAACTAAACATGTAATGATGTGAAATGCAGAGACAGAGAAATGACATTTATAGTCTCGTAGAGGAGTGTGACAGACTGAAATTGGGAGAGGCTGATATAATCTTTCAGGTCCTGGGCGGAAAGAACTATTCTAAACAGACGTGGGGGTGGACAGTCTGCTCGCTGTCTGACAGACATCTAGACATCTCCCGCTTTCTTCTTAAGCACAAGACAGACAGATGAATACAACTGAATACACCTTATCTGTTATAAAACCAATGGTTTATTCTCCGCAAAGGCAACTACACTGCAACAAAAACATGGTGGTGTGAAGAAAACGGGTTAGATCTTTAGAAAGCAGCTGGAAATCAGTTAAGCGTGACTGCTTACCTTCTGCAGAGATGTCTTTCCAGGGTGTCGGTGGGTACATGAACGCTGCGTTCTGGATTTGGTCGTTAATGTCCTCGTCCTCGTTAAAGGGGAAGGTGCCACTCAAACTGACATAGATAATGACTCCCACTGACCACATGTCCAGGGAACGGTTGTAGCCTTTACTGCGTAGCACCTCTGGAGCCAGATACGCTGGCGTGCCCACCACTGAGCGCCGGAAAGATTTTTCCCCGATGATCCGAGCAAACCCAAAGTCACACAATTTTACCTGAAACAAGAGAGTGATCTCTACAAATTAAGTTCTCTTGTGTTATATTTTAAATGTTTTAGGGATGCACAATATTATTGGACTAATATCGGAATCAGCCAATATGATACAGTAGGGGTGCTGTTGACTTTTAATTAAATTACAAGTAAAATACCCTTGTAAATTAAATTATTTTATATAAACTGATGCATTCATTTGGTTTTTTTAAACTAATAATAAGCTCTAAAAGATTTTTAAAACTCTGATGCTGTACAAATATTTGTAGATGTAAGCAAAAAAAGTCTGCCAAAAAACTTTCATTATTGTTTATTTAATTTATCAAATAAGTTCTTGTTAAAAATAACCGCATTTTTTAAATTTCTGCACAGGAGAGCCTTGTTTGTTTGCTTGTTTGGTGTTGTTTCTAAATAAAAGGTAATATATCAGTATCGGCCAAAATAAGTTCAAATTTTGGCAAATCAGATATTGGCAATATCGTGCATCTCTAAAATATTTTTATTATAAAATACTGTATTTCTTGTCATTTTGCCATTTTATTAGCATTTCATCAACTCAAACTCCTAGTTTGGGAAACCTGGTGCGCATCACAGTTGATTTTATTACCGATAATGTGTTTTATTCACTGTTGTTTACCTGAGGAAACGGCTCCGCGGATGCCAAGAGCACATTTTCTGGCTTCAGGTCACAGTGAACAATGTTCTTGAAATGGAGATGTCGCAGAGCTACAAGGATCTATGGCAGTAAAGCAATCAATTAATAGCATGCAGGTATCAGCTGGATGGTCTTTAATAAGCTCTAACTGGCCATTAATGTAAAATGCTTTTCTAAATGTAATAAAAAACAGCAACTTTACTTATTGCTGACAGAAAAGTGACAATAAAAACTCATTCAGTTACACATCGAAAAACAAATGTGGATGCAATCACAATCACTAAACATTGCCATTTACTTTCATTAAAACAGAAGCATCTAGCCACATCACAGCAGCTCTGTGGCTTCAGATCCATGACTAATAAATGAGCTGTCCTGGCCCCCAGGGGCCTAACTGCTCAACCCACAGACTCGCCGCTCTAGATGAGATCCAGACTACAGCCTCATCGAACCAAAATACCAGAGATAAAGATTTGAAAAGACAGGAGAAAACAAAGATATTTGCAAACCTGTGTGACAAGAAACTTGGTGATGCGTTCTGGAAGCTTGCTCTTCTCACTGGACAGGATCATCTCCAGCATGTCACCGTGGAGTTTCTCCATGACAACAAAGACTCTCTCTGGGGTCTCAAACATACACTCCAGGTTTACAATGCCAGGATGGTGCAGATTCTGTAAGAAAACATCAGCAGTCGTATTTTAAACATATTTAAGAGGGCCACTTGTCTTCAGGATTAAGGAAGTCATGGTTCTAGAGGTCTCTATATAAACGGTTTCTCAAAAATTACATTAAAAAGACTGATTACCTGTAAAATGGCAACCTCATTTCTCAACTGGCTCTCCTGTTTGGTGGGGAATCTCATCTTGTCTATTACTTTGATGGCCACATCTCTGCCTGTTTTTCTATGCTTCCCTTAAAACAGATAAGTATATACAGTAAAGATCACTTAAGTGATATCCAGAGATTTTATTAAGTTATTTATCATTGGTATAATCACAAAGCATTGCATGATTTATTTTAGAGTGTACCTCCATAAACGATGCCAAACTGTCCAGAACCCAACACTTCATCAGCAAAGATCTGATAGATTGAGCTGATGTCCTAAAGAATGAGCAAAAAATCAAATCTGATACAGCAGTGCATTCAATCCAAATGCAATTCTAAGTCTACAGTTAAATTAATAACCCCAATTGTTTTATTTTCTCTCTCAGTTCTTGACTCTTGTGGTGTGGCTTGGCCGTGGACATGACCGAACATGCAGAAGTGCGAATAAAGAGAGTGTATAGTTGTGAAATATTGTCAGTAAACACTGTCAGACACTCACCACATTTTCCTGGATTTGACTGTTAGATACAGAAATGCTGATGGACAGTTCCTCTGCAACACACACGCACACACAAAACAATACACACACACGTTTAGATAGGCTTTGGCATTTCATCTGGGTAATGTTCAAATCTAGATGTAGGAAAATATGAAGCAGACTACATATTATGAATTGGTGTCGCATCCAAAACATCCAACAAACTGAGAACCATCATGAGGATGGTCATTTAAAAATGTGATTTCCACAGTCCTATTCCTGTGCAAAATGCAAGAATAATTCAAACATATCATATATGGAATATATAATCAATTATTAATTACATTTTGTTCTTTTTATTTTTTGGGTTGGATTTGCCTAGAGATGAACCCTTAATTAATTATGTCACTCATCTCTGGGCTGAATACTGAATCAAAAGTGCGTTTGTTTCATAACTAAACAGCTTTCATTAATCCAGACCTGTCAAACCTCTTTAATCTTCTGTCTCTCAACACAATTAAATAGAGGTGCATCAGGATATTAAATACTTAAGCTCAGCCATTTACTCTCCAGAATAGAGCTGCAAATCTGCCTGAAAGTCACTATTCAGCGCCGTCTCAGTTTGAATCATTGCTTCATCAATGACTGCTTGTTCGAACATTTTAAACTTCCAACTTTCAATGATTTATCACACACATGCTGATCCTTACATCCAAACATCATCAGGACCATGCTGTATGTTATGTTGCATCAGCAGATTGTACAGTATTTTAAATATTGTGTGTTTTTTTTTTTGTTTTTTTTTTTATGTTAATGCTTTGCAAAGTGCAGGGGACTGGTTAAACATTGTATAGAGCAAATTATAATTATTATTGTTATTATTATTATTAGTGGTAGTAGTAAATGTAACTTTTACACTACTGTTCTAAATTTCAGGTTGGTAACATGCCAAGGCTGCATTTATTTGATCAAAAATACAGTAACAATTTTACAAACAATTACAGCTTAAAATAATTGTTTTCTATTTTAATATATTTTATATTTTTATTTAGTCCTCTGATGCAATGCTGAATGCATTCATTTAAAATAGTCACTTTACTGTCTGCAATTTAACGCATCCTTGCTGAACATGAAAAAAAATAAATACTGCTTCATTCATGATATTTATAAAATATCTTAATGGGACATGACCTTTACTCACTATCCTAATGATTTTTGGCTTAAAAGAAAAATCAATAATTGTGACAATTACAATGTATTTTTGGATTTTGCTACAAATATACCCCAGCAACGTAAGACAGGCTTGTGGTCCAGGGTCACATATTTTAGGTTCACCTGCAAATACAACTATCTGACCTGGTGTTAACAGGATGCTAGAGTGTTTAACTAATCACTTGTGTGAATGATCGTGCTAGTGTTGCTTCCTCAAGAAACTTTAATCTCGTAAGTTCAAACATTATAGTGGTTTAACCCCTTCAAGCTCGAGAGATTTCAATGTGGTACTCACACACAGCGATCTGTGTTCTGTGTGCAAAACATCCGTTTTTCTTTAAAAGGCTGACATCAATTGTATATTTATTTACTTCAGTTTACTAAATGTAAACTTGGACGTTTTAAAACACCGTATTTGTGTTCAACAGAAGAAAGAAACTCAGACAGGTCTGGGACACCTTGAGGATAACTGATGTAATAAAAATGCTAATAATTTTTTTTTTTCCTAAAAAATATGTACATTCTGTAAAATATCTCCTTTTCAGTTTCATGGATGGAAACAAAGATTCACTTCATGTCAGAGTTCTGACTTTACTACTCACTGTGATCTTTACTCTGTCCCGCAGCAGCGCCCACGCTGGGCTGTGGTGTTACTGGAACGGGCATCAGGGCCTGCCGAATGGCCCTCTCCCAGCCCTGGGCCACCTCCAGCCCCACGCCACCAGCAGCCAGCACAGGGTTGTGGATATGAAGGTGAGGACCACCAGTGTTCTCCCCTACGTAGTACACCATGGTGGCGGTGATGACCTCGAAGCAGTGCGGATTGCCCCCCAGCGCTAAACTACTGAAGTTGTGCGCAACCTCCACCTGCAAGATCTCTGACAGGGGAATCTCCTGTGGGTCAGACAATGAGTCAGAAAGTTAGACGCTGACTCAGTGGCAGCTAGATAAGATCATTTAACCAATTAAACAACCTCGCATTTGCTCTTTGGGTCTGGAAATGAGTCATTAAATTAATCCATGTGACGCTGAATTAAAACATCCAGTAGAAAGGTAGAGAGTTTATGAACTCTGTCAAAGTGACGAGAAGTTAAGGGCAGTCGCTTTCCAAGTCCATGTGGTTCCTCCAGGTTCAAAAAGATACTCTCAAATGTTCCTTATCACATATATCAAAAAGCACACCAGCAAAAAGCTTGCAGACCAGGTTTAAGCTTCGGTCTTCATCGACGCAGAGCCTAATGTGCCAAGTCTGATTATGACGGTCTCTTAAGAGTCCACCTTCTGCCCAGCCCCCGAACTTGCTCTCAGATGAGACAGGAAAAACAGTAGCAGTGGCCAATCAGCACAAACGCTGCGCCTGCGGTCTACTCTGAATATGAGATGAAGTGCTTGTGGTTTGGTGGGTGAATCATGTGACCCAACCCTATGAAGAGCTCCATGATTACAGGGCAGCGCTCGTGTGCATACGTGTATGAGTGTGTAGGCAAGGCTCACTCTAGCCACCGATACATTATGTAGGAGGTGGTCACACTCAAGGGGGTGGGCTGTGGTTATCCTGAGAAAGGCCTGGAACCCCCTTACCCAAAAACCAAAAGTACAGGGTTTCTATCTTCAAAAGAGAACACTATGATTTCCAAATGTGCAAATCTGACCCGTTCTTTTAAGTTATAAATGAAAATCAAATGCACGATCATGTCTTACACTATACTTTGAGTGTAAAGCACTGGTTGCTTTACTTTACTTTTTGTTTAGTCTTATTGAATACCTCAAAACTGATTATATTTTCTAATTATGCAGTGCTTTAGTAATATTAAATCTAACAAAGCCAAATAAGTTCGCCTGAAATATAGATTCCTGTAAAAATGTCAGTAGTAGTATTTGGTTTAGAGTTTAAGATCCAAGCTGATAATAAAGTGGTGTGTAAAACAGTCTCAAACACACCCTGTAGTCTCACCCAGGGTGGTGAGGTTTCCTGACTTTAGTTTTACAGCTGGGAACACTGGAGCTGCTACAGAAACATTCACAGAAACACACACGTTCTTAACAAACCAATGGCCATTAGAAATATTTAGATTTTCTACTGATTTTATTATGACAATATGACCTTCACATCCCCATATGTGTGAACGTTACTTCAGATATAACCATGGCTCATTTTCTAGCATTTTTCTAGGAGTCAAAATACATACACTACCATTCAAAAGTTTGAGCTGGGTATGTTTTTTCTCTCTAGTGCCCACCAAGGCCGTGTATATTTAATCAGAAATACAGACCAAAAAAAAAAAAAACAGTATTATTGTGAAATATATATCAAAATTATACAATTTAAAAGAACAGTTTTCTGTTTGAAAATATTTTAAAAATATAATTTATTCCTTAGATGTAAAGCTGAATTTTCAATATTATTATTCCAGTCCTCAGTTAAGCGTCTAATGTACAAGCACTTAAATTAATCATTTAATACAATGTACTTATTACTTATTCCTCCGCAGACGAGGCTTTAGCCTAGCCCTAGACTTGACCGTAAGTCTAAACTCTTTTAACTGAACAAAACTTAAAATATATCAGTGCCTTTGTTTAGCCTTAAGATTTATACAAGTAATGTTTCTCCTAAGGCATGACTTAAATGTCCTAATTGAACTATGGCTTAATCCTGGATTAGACTATTGACTATCCTGGATAAGCCATTCTGTGAAACCGGGCCTTAGTGTATCGACACGTTTAAATTAAGCTTTCCACTAATCTTAAAACATAATTGTAAATGTACATAAAGATACTCTGAGCACACACACACACACAAATATAGATACACACACACACAGTTGTGCTCCAATTTATTCCTGCTTTTGGTAAATATGATCAAAGAAAACTGTGAGACCAAGTCCTGGAACTTCAAGCAGAACTGTCTTCTGCGCTCAGATAAAAATAAACAAAAAATTGGCTTTTTAGCAGCAAACACTAAAGATGGGTTTGGTGCACACAGAAAACACTATTCCATGTGTACAATGAAATATACTACTATTCCTCTAATGTCGTGGGCAGAGGTCCTGGATATCTAGTTCAGATAAATGGCATCATGGATCAAATATTCTATCAAATACCAGCAGATAAAAAATGAAAAACTGACTGTCCATGCTAAAAATATTATAATGGGCCATGGTTGAAAGCATACAACAGGACAAGGATCCACAATCTGAATCAGAACAAAAATGGGTAACTAAAATCAAAACCAAGCTTCTGCCTTGTTCATCCCAGTTCCCTGAGCTGATCCCTATAGACAACGAGTGGGGCGAACTGAAGAGGGGAAACATCGTCATAGAGCTGGGAATCTGAAGGGTCTGGAGTGATCCTTCAAAAAGTATTGAATAAAAGGGTATGATATATTGTGACCAACATGTACTAAAGAAAATTTATTTCCCCCCCATTTTGAATTCTGATCCTTCACTGAAAGGTTAGGTTTTTGTAAGATTTTTAAATAAAAGTTCAAAAGGATTAACGATGCGCATTTATTTTCACAGCCTTTTTTGATCATGTTTATCAAGGGTAATATTTGTGGGCAACAGTATATATATATATATATATTTTTTAATGTGAACATAAATGTAGACTCAAAATCTGAAAAAGATCTGCCACCAAATCTGTTGCATAAACGCATACATAGAAATATAGTTTAATAGAGGCTATTAAAGTCCCAGAATAAAATGATTATATTTTGCAATACAGTAAGACAGTTGCTTTAACCGTATAACTACACAGTGTGTTTGATACACTTCCTGCCTCTTACTGAATGGCTTTGAGGTCAAGCTGAAGCAGAGGAGGAGGGGTATTCTGTGGTACTTGCCAGACACCTCAGTGGTGAATGTGAGAGGGGAAAATACTACGGCCTTCAGCTGTGTGAAATGAGCAATTCATTATAATGTTCTGACATTACAAAGATCAAAGGTGGACTGCAGCATAATCAGTTTCATTAGAAGTATATGAGCAATATTATGATTTCTGGGGTTATTCTAAAGGTCGATAACATTAAAATATACACATGAACGTCAATTATTTTCATCAACAGGGAATATAACTTAAACATGAACCCTAATGATTGTTTTAGTAAATAGAAGTCAAATACTTATAATACCTACTTTGTAATATTTGGCTCCGGAGTCATTCTGAAACAGAGTCAGACTCTTGCTGTCCAGTCTCCAGTAGTGTCTCTTTCTCTGAGGACAAAAGAGGTTAGACTCATTTCAAAACTCAGGAAAGTTGTGAGAAAACACATATTGGGCATTTAATGCAAATTAATTATAATAACATCAAGATTTATGAGAAATCTTAGTGTATGGTTTAGGCTACTTATTATATGAAACTACATTTAGCCATCCAGACATAGAAAAAAAGAATAATAATAATTTTAGATTTAAATACACAAAAATGTTACATCAGATTATACAATTTAATAAATTATTGCCGTTATCTGTCTTAATAGTAACAGCATTAAAAATAGCAGTAGACATCAGTACTACAGAACCACATATAACAAAAAAAAAAATGCCACAAAGAGAGCTCTGAGAAGCTTACTGATTACTCATTTTAATCCCTGAATCTGTATTTTTATACCAGTTTAACTGTCCAAACAATCTAATTCACAAAAAAATTTCACACAAAAACTGTCACACAAGATTTTTAATAGAAAAGGTATGTATACCATCATCAAAGAAGCAGTTATAGCTAGTAATGCATCACTGTAATACAGCTACGCCCTCAGCAGATGCTCGGTATACATCAAAATTAATAAAAGAAAGGAAGTAACCAAACATGTGAATATAAAACAATGAAATCTCACAAGATTGTCTCGACTGGTGTAATGCACCATCCATCCTTCTTTGACCACAGTGGAGCTCCTCCTCTTGGTGTGTTTGACGGATTGGACCACACGCATCAGGGGGATATTGGTGCTGGTAGAGGGGCTTAAAGAACATATGAGAAATGGCAGTGACCGATAGTGCTGATGTGAATCATTGATCATGAAGTTTAAACTCCGAACTTCTAAAATTAAAGGTTTAAATTCTGTCATATTTTACTTATCCTCAAGTTACTCCAAACATTTATGATTTTCTAGCTAAACCAAACTAAAGTTGTTACGTCCTCACTGACTTCTACAGTATGAAGGAATACTAGTCAAACCAGAAACTTTTTGGTTACTCATATTCTTCTAAACACCTTCTTTTGACTTCAACCGAAAAAAGAAACATATAGGATTGTAAAAACTTGAGAGTGAATAAATAATGACCTTTGTTCATCTTCTGAACACAAATGAAAACATAAAACCTAAGAGACATCAGACCCTCCATAGACAGCAACACAACTGAAATGATCCCAGATCCAAAAACATCATTGGATCAACTTCAGTTTTGCAAGAACACTTTTTTTTTTGCGCAAAGAAAACAAAAATAACCATTTACTCAAGTTACATCTTCCACCATCTTGGAGATTACTCAAGAAGTATTTGTCATAATCAGAAATGTTTAAGTTCGAGGGGAAAGTGCGCACACGAACATAAGTGTTGTTTACTGATCTAGTCTACAACGTTGCTGTCTATGGAGGGTCAGATGTCTCTCTGATTTCATCTAAAATATCTTAATTTGTGTTCCAACGATGAACGTATGTCTTGTGGGTTTGGAATGACATGACGGTGAGTAACTAATGACAGAATTTTCATTTGGGGTGAACTAACCCTTTAATTAGTCTCACATAAAATAAATCAAAATAACAGAGCATATATAATAGAAACAGAAGACAGAACTAGTGTTAAGATGGTCAGGGTATTCCATTTTTATAATAAATAAAAAGAAATTAAGTAGACAATAGATTAATAAATAAAGAAATTAGAATATAAATAGAATACAGAGTGCTAGTGTTAGAGGGTCAAGTTTTTAATAAATAAAAAAATAAGCAGGGAAAATGGAAAATAGAAATAGAATAGAGTTTTATTTTAGAGGGTCAACCATTTTAATAAATTAAAAAAAGAGCATAAAGAATAGAAACAGAACAGACAGCGCAAGAGAGTCCAGTTTTTTTATAAATTAAAAGAAATCAAGTACTAGTGAATGAATACTAGTGTTAGAAGATCTAGTTCTTTAATAAATAAAAACACAAGCATGCAGAATATAAATAGCTTCTAGAGGGCACGCTTGAAGGTAAAGGGGTGTTTTATAATTCTGCACAGCGTCTACCTGATGGTCTTCACAGGTTCTTCATCTTTCTCACGGTCCATGAAGGGGGAGTCCATAAAAAAGATCTTGTCTTCTGGAGTGGTAGGTTCCTCTGAATCATCCAGACCACGACTGCTATCACTGTTCACATCACTGCTGTCTACTTCCATCGTGGTGTCAGAGTCAGGACCTGGGCTAGCGGGCTCTGAGAGACACATACAGTAAACTTATGTAATGATGTTTCTATTAGTTCGTTTTCCATTTTAGTTGGATGTGGCTGAAAACCATGGTCATACCTCCATTGAAGACTCCAAGACAGTCTTTTGGTACCTTCGAAGCACATCGCTTGTGGCAATTGAATTTACAGTCTGGTGAAGAAAACACCTCATGATCACTTTTTTTTCTACATTCATCCAGAATTATTTTCTATATTGAAAAGACGTCAACATAAAGAAGATGGCGACACTCACCTTTGCACTGCATGCCCTGGCGGAAAAGCCCTTTGAGCAGCCGTTTGCAGTACTGACAGATGGTGGGGCGGGTGTAGTTGTGAATGACAAAGGTGTGAGGGACCTTCACCCGCCCCAGCACCATCTTCTCCATCCAGATTGGGCGACCACTCCATGATGGTATCCGCTTACCTGGCTCCTGATGGGGGCGCTGCTACAGCGTAAAACAAAAGTAACAAAAATGGTAACGATTTATTTTAAGGTCTCTTAACTTGCATATTGCTAGAATATTAGCCATTTATTAGTAGTAATAAAATGGTTAAAATATGGTAATAAATGGTAAAATATGAATGGTTTATCCTATATCCCTAATCCTACCCAATACCTAAACTTAACAGCCTTACTAATACTAACTATTAATAAGAAGCAAATTAGGAATTGATTGAGGGAAACGTTGCAGTTAATAGTGAATAAGTGTTCCCTGTCCTAAACTGTTACTCGGGAACTGACTACTGTAATTCACATATTCTGTACAGTATGCGTACTGCAGACCACTGAGATAGTTTGAGTGGTATGGCAAACTATTGGCCGCTTCATGACATGCTTTTCTTCTCAGTTTCTCAACGGCACTGGTAATGCTGAACTTGGGTGAAGAACATTTCATTGGGTCTGAAAAGCCTGTCAGATATAAAGAGCTGAGTTTGTGATATAAATACAGCTGCATGGTTTGGCAGAGATAGCAAATAATAAGCATAAAATACAAGCAAAAATATACATACGAGTGGGATATTGTGAGAGAACTAAAAGGACACAATGTACTTGCCATGTTTGGGTTTGGGCTGATATGAGGTAATCACTCTAAAACAATGCATATCTTTCAGTCGACTATTTTAAATATAAACTATTACTAAAAGTTAATAACAAGTGAAGCATAAAGAGTACAATTCCACTGCTTTATACTAGACTGTGTAGTCTATTGATTTATCTTAAACATTTTGCTTGATATTCTTACACGTTTTATTTGTTTATATTTGGACTATTTAGACTGACTCATCACACATACAGAGAGAGAGAGGTAGCTGCGGCTACAATATTCTTCCATAAAACGCATGCAGTTCTGTTTATTAACTACTAGAGCACCAAAACCTACGAACCCCCAAGACATCCTAAAGTAGGTGTATATAACTTTCTTCTTTTTAAGACGAACACAAGTTTTTTAAAAATGTATCCTGGCTCTTCCAAGCTTGGTAATGCTGGTAGATACTGGCATTACCATTATTTTGAAGCTCCATAACTCATATATATCAGTCGCAAAACTAACCTATACACCTCCGGGAGATAACAAATGTCTTCTGAAGCGGACTCATGGTTTTTTGTAACAAACATATTGTTCTATTTTTAAGTATTTATTTTTATTTATATTTAAATGTTATATTTATAAATTCTATTTTTAAAATTGTAACTAAAATTACTGACTTCCGGCAACAGCGGTGTATGCGTCTGAGTCGAGATCCAGCTTCTTGGCTGACCTCTGAGTCGACGTATGACGTAAGCCACATTCATAGTGTAAGCTCACAAGAGGACAGAAGAACGAGGATAGAGCAATACTGACGCCGGTAACGAATTACACGTCAAATGTAAAAAAAAAAAAAAAGACCATCAAATAAAAACGTTCCTTACCTCTTCCAGGCTCACAGCAGCAAGCTCTGCTGGAGCAGGACGAGGAACAGACAGCGACGGGCCGGGTAGAGACACATTAGAAAGACGTCTCTTCCTTACTCCGCTACAGTTGTTAGGGATCTTAAAGGCGCATCGTTTGTGATAGTTCAGGCCACATCCTAAAAATCCACAAACAAAGCTTTTGAGTCAGAAAACACCCTTGATTTTGGTTTAAAGCAAGGTCAGAATATTATTAGAGATAAGGTGGAGAAGATAAAAATCAAGCATAAGGTTTAAGGACTCTAGATAAGATGACACACAGACAAACACAAGGCTAATTTCTTTTTGGTTTTAGAAAGTTTTACTTCTAAACTCCAGCAGAGGGCTCCCCTTCTCTTTTCAGACTCACAGATACAGTATATGGGCACTTCAGCATGTTCAGATACCAACTTTGAAATCAAATGGATCTCCTGAGGACTGGGGTGGGGATTTTAGATTTAAATTTCAATTTTTTTTTTTTTTTTTAAGCGTAAAGTGCTTTAGCATGGCTCTACATATGAACAGCTTGCATCCATCAAGTGTGGCTTCTTACAACTGGAGCTCATAATCTTTATGCAGCGCTTGGCAGAAACACTGGGCTCCATTCAAACAGCCCCTGATTTCAACTTCAAAGTTGAAGCGATGGCAGCACTGACACATCGCGCCGCATGTCTGAGTCCATCGCCTCCAGTCAGACTCCGTCACACAGCTTTAAAGCAGTCTCCGACTCACCAAGAACCAGAACAATACCTTGATTCAGATTCATTTACAAAGTGCTCTTTTTCTCTGTTGTTGTTTTAGTCAGTCAATACTTCCGTTATATAATTTTCATTTATTTTACTTAAGTCTATTTTACTGAAATGGCAAATACACTACGATTAAAAAAAATTATTATTTTTTTCTGCTCACCAAGACTCTATTTATCTGATTAGTATACAGCAAAAACATTAAAACAGTATAATAATATTATTATAATGAAAAAAAAATTACAATGTTTTATTCCTGTGATCAAAGTTGAATTTTTAGCATAATTACTAACGTGTAACGTAAACATTTTATGCTGGAAAAAAAAAATTACTTCTTTTTGGAAAACATGACACATTATCATTCAAAAGTTCATTTATCTGGATATATACTAGAATGTATCACATGCTATATTACTATATTACATGCTTATTTTGCCAGAGTAAGTGAATTAATAAAATAAGACATAACAGCATGTTATCAATTTTAAAAATAATACAAACTTTTTTAATGCCCAAAATGGACATGAACATATACACTCCGCAACCCCAACAGTGAGACATTATTGTTGAGATTGCGACGATTCTCAGATTTAAGAGATCTCACCTGATTGAGGTTTTTCTTAAAAATAACACCATCATTCTACTAAAATGGCCACCAGGGAAAAACATATTCTTATACAACTGCTACCTTCACATTTGAGGCCCTGTCGGACGAGTCCCCACAGCATCTCTCCGCAGTAGTCACAAAAGGTGGGAGCTTTGTAGGAGTGGACGTAAAGCGCATGGGGTCGGATCTGGAAGTCTTCCACTGTAGCTTGAGCTGTAATCAAAACGCAACTTAAAAGGACAACTCAGGCGAAGAATGGATGATGCAACAAAACACTGAGCAAAATAATACAAATGAGAACAGAATGAAAGAAAAGAAAGATAAATATAAAACATTAGTCAGCATTAGAGGCATATAATTATTAGCCTTGCAGTCATCACAATGTTTCATAACATTACAAAGAACAATATAGTTTTCTTTAACGACTGGTCCAACCTTGTTTTAGTAAGCGGTCTACAGACCTATGAGAGATGAGCAGTTTGATCTCCGGAACACAAAAGCATAGACGTAACTACGCAAGGCTGTTCTTTAGTCTGATCCAGGTTCAGTGATTAACCCCTGTGACTCAGACTGGAACCAGTCCATTTGGATGATTCACGAGGATGAGTCAGAGACTGAAGGAATTGAACATCACTTCATATGTGTGATGAGAAAGTTAACATGTAAGCATGTGAAACAACAATCCACTTCAGCTGTTTCTACAGTTCCTGTTTTATAGTTTGTGGTTTCACCTTAATACACGACTGACAGACGAGAGTAACGCACGCTTCAGTTTCAGTCAAGGGGTGCCAAAAGAGCCTTTTTACTGCTGTGCCACAGAAGAATAGGACTGATAAATTCTTTTCTGACAATGATGTTTACTGAACTGATTACTGACAGCATTTTAGCTATTAATTTTTGTTTGTTCACTGTTTAGAGAACTAATGAATCCAGAATCACTCGTGATCTAAACTGACAAACGGATTAAGAAAAACGTCTGAATTTTATCAGATTTTCTTTTCAGTTTAGATTAAAACAGTTCAGCCCTCATGATTTCTTTTCATGTGTTTTTAGTAATCTCTCACCTAAACCATAATAAATTACTGACTAATAAAGACAGAAAACAAGGTATTTATCAAATCTAAAAAAAGATTTGTGTTTTCTCATTTGCCAGCAACAAACCAGCTTGACTCTGCACTGAAAAGCTATAGATGAGGAGCTCTTTTCCAAAACGCTATAAATCTATTTTAATAGTTTTCATGAAAATGAATTTTTTTTACCTAGACCCATACATTTAGTTAATATTCAATTTATCCTGTTAAAATGGTCTGTTGGCTCAGTCTGAACATGTTAAACAATGATTGTTAAATGAA
>JAUMHP010000025.1:2842020-2860171 GCA_032361065.1 Enteromius trimaculatus
ACTGCGTCCTCTTGCCATACCCCCTGCGCCCCCTTCTGGGCACCTGCTTCATGCCTGAGGGCTGGCGTGCACTGCTTTGCATGTGCTCTTATACTTCCTGGTCGGTGACGTCACCCGTCTCTGCACTCCGTTGGCGGTTTACACAGCAGTTTCAGAGCGCGGTCACGCTGGAGGCGTTCCCATAGCGTTTTCGGATGCAGTTCTCGTTCCTTCAAGGAACTAGGGTTAAATACATAACCCAGAGACGTTTTTTACAATCGTTTTAGCATGTTTTTTTTCAATACATTTAGCATGTTTTCTAAACTCTTAACACAGCAGCACACCTAAAACACACAATTGGCAAAACAATTAATTTCATGCTCAAAATCACACATTGCAAACTAAACCGCAATGCTAGTTTTCAAAATACAATAATAAACTACCACAGTACACTACGTCTAGCAAAACACTGCAAACATGTTTCAAATGTTTAAAAAAAAAAACACTATCATCAGCTGAAATGACAGAAACTGCATTATTTTATGTGTCAGGTCTACCTTATATTTGAAGCCTTTCTACAGCCTTTTTTTTTTTGCTAGGTTCAGTAAATGCATGCATTTTGTTTCTTTTGCTGCAGAAATTCAAAAACAAAAAAAGAATGACCATATCAGAGTAGCTTTATAAAATGTACAGTTTATGTGAAAAAAAAATACAGGGACAAAAAACAGTAACATATTAGAGATCAGAGGCACACAGTCACTCGAATACAGTAAATGGTAATATTATAGCTTTGCTGTAGAAGAAGCAATATACCTGTTGGTTTCTCTAAAAATACAGACATTGGATGCCACTGTGTCCCGGCTGAGATTTGATAGCCCGTGGTTTATGACATGGTTCCTAGATGGGAATCAGCTGGGATTTATATATTTGCATAACTGCAATAATCTGTTTCTCATTGGCAATGGAATAAAATACAGGGAATATATTTGTGTTTCAATTCACAATATGAACAGAAGTCACTTTGACTTTAGCAGTTATGTTTAGAACATGATGTTATCTGTTCTGACATAGAGTGTGAAAGCATCTGTAAATCTGTAAAATTACATTGTTTTGGTCTTGGTTGAGCTTGTGTGTAAAAGAAGTTCAAGCATTTTAAATTGGTGTTAACTGTATGCATTTTGTATCAAAACAACAAGAAATGTGTTAATTGAATAGCCTATAAATGTCAGGAACACAGGCAGAATTCAAGTGCGGGTGCAAAGAAACAAAGACCTCAGCAAGCCGCTGGTGAAAAGGAACCTCAATCCATATCAGGCAGACTGGATCGAGAAATCATCTCGGCCCTGCACGCCCAGCCTGGGGAAGAGAGCTAGTAGATGAGGATGGTAATCAAGCGCCCACAGCCGCACAGCGAGAGTCGGAGTACCGTGAAAGATAACGCCTCAGCAAAGGACAGGTCTGGAACCTGGAGCTGGTGAGTAGGAGTTAAATCTTTTAAAGATCACTATAAAAATACTGGACAGAGACCAACAGAGACACGCAGACATGACAGGGAATCACGATCCGACAAAACGCCAACAAACATGAGGGAAAGATAAAGGGTAGATAATGAACCGTGATCAGGTGCAAGCAGTTGCGCTGAATGAGATAACAAGGATAATAATTAGAGCCTGAACCAAGTGGCAGAAGACAGCTTAGTGGGGGGGGGGCACGGGAAGAAATGTTACTGTTAAGGGGAGAGCGAATAACAGGCTTGACCCTGGATACATGGAAAACAGGGTGTCCCGACCAAGAGAGAGAGGTGATTTGAGCCGAACTGTAACCGGACTGACGACCTTGGTGACTCGGTAAGGCCCAATGAACCTAGGCAACAGCGTACGAGAAGTCAACAAAAGCCAAACCTGTTGGCCACACACATAGTGAGGTGCTGGTCGCTGGTGACGATCGGCCGCTGCTTTAGTCCGTCTAGAAGCCTGGATCAGGGCCTTCCTAGCCTTCTTCCAGGTAAACCGGCATCTCCGGACGAAGGCTAGGGCCGACGGGATCGCAGCGTCGGGCTCCTGTGAGGGGAACAAGGGAGGTAAGTAACCCACAGAACATTCGAAAGGGGAAATACCTGTTGATGCCACTGGGAGAGTGTTGTGAGCGTATTCTATCCAAGAGAGTTATTGAATCCAGGAAGCCGGATTGTTGGACGCCAGGCAGCGGAGAGCTTGTTCGAGATCCTGATTGGCTCGCTCACATTGTCCATTAGACTGGGGATGATAACCTGACGACAGACTCGCTGTGGCCCCGATCTGTCGACAGAACTCTTGCCAAAAACGAGAAACAAACTGGGGAACCCTATCAGAAACCACATCCACTGGAAGGCCATGGATCCGGAAGATGTGGTCAATGACCAGTTGTGCTGTTTCTTTGGCAGAGGGGAGCTTAGGCAAGGGAATGAAATGAACCGTCTTGGAGAAGCGGTCCACCACTGTCAAGACAACAGTGTAACCCTTGGAGGGAGGTAATCCAGAGATGAAGTCAAGAGCTATGTGGGACCAGGGGCGAGAAGGGATGGACAGGGGTTGGAGAGGACCCACAACAGGATGGTTAGATACCTTGTTG
This sequence comes from Enteromius trimaculatus, assembly GCA_032361065.1. Classification (NCBI taxonomy): domain Eukaryota; kingdom Metazoa; phylum Chordata; class Actinopteri; order Cypriniformes; family Cyprinidae; genus Enteromius; species Enteromius trimaculatus. Next base: position 2,844,610 of record JAUMHP010000025.1, read on the forward strand.
TGGGCACAGATGGAGCAAGCCAATACGAACTGCCTGACGTCCTGGCCCATGGATGGCCACCAAAATCGCTGGTGGATGGCAGCCAACGATCTCCGAATTCCAGGATGACAGGTGAATTTGGACTCGTGACCCCACTGGAGGACCTGTAGACACTGCGTCTTCGTCACAAACAGGCAACCTGCTGGACACCCCTCCGGCGACCCCACCCCTCGACCGGCCTCCTCAACTCTCCGTTCGAGGTCCCAGGAGAGGGACCCCACCACGACCCCATCGAGAAGGATGGGGGCCGGCACGGTCTCCTCTCCTGGTTGCTCAAACTGCCGAGAGAGGGAATCAGGTTTAACCTTTTTTGAACCAGGCCGGTACGAGAGGGTAAAGTTAAACCAGTAAAATAACGTGAACTCAGCATCTCAACCATGTGCTTAGAACCAAAACAAAACATGAAAGCACCCGTGATCCTGACAACAAAAACTGATGTTAAAAAACTGTAAGCACATCAGTGTTCAACTGGTTCTTATAAATGTCTATTCATGTGATGGTTTGTGTGTGTCATTTGAAAACAAAATACCATTTTCAGAAGAAATTACAATGTTTTGAAAGTAAAGTTTGATTTTGCAGGAGAATTGAAGGGTTTTTCCCATTGTGTGTGTGTTTTTTGATTTGTGTGTAGAGTTCTGACAATATGAGGCATGCTTTCAGAAAATGTGTGTAAACAATTGGGGAAAAAACTAATACATAGCTGTATAAACAAACAGCAGACGTTTCAGCACTGCGATACTCTAAATAAAACTACCATTTATCACAAAACGATACTTTAACAACAGTAACTACGTTTTTCAAATTTAATTTATTTTTTTTTCACTTGTACACATTAACCACAAAATTCTGCTGCGTGCTATTTTCATGTTGTGTTTGTAGCTATGGGTAACAGTGACAGCTGTAGGGAGAGTTAGCTTAAATCTGAGAGTATATATGAGCAAATCTGAGCTGCTCTTAATGTAGGAACTAGGTGGGCATGTGCTATATGTGTATATTACCTTTTTTTGGAGATCGCTCTATTTTCATCAAACTATAATCTACAAAATTATTCTGTTTATACTTTGGTTTATGGTTTACTACAGTTAGAAAGGAATTTATTTCAGCACCTGACTGGAGCAGACGTGATGACTTCTAATGAAACTGATTCTGTGAATGTGTTTCTCTGTTATCCACTCCTGCCGAACTCCTGTCCTAAAGTACAGCATCTTGATATTGTTAAAGTGGCGATGTATGTTTTAATGGTGCTGATGATCCTCACCACAGTTTTTGGGAACCTGCTGATCATCATCTCCATCTCACACTTTAAACAGCTTCAGTCTCCAACTCATCTGATCGTTCGCTCTCTGGCTGCCAGTGACTGTCTGCTGGGTTGTTTTGTCATGCCGTACAGTATGGTGCGATCTGTTGAAGGCTGCTGGTATCTTGGAGATTTTGTGTGTAAAGTTCATTCTAGTTTAGACATGAGCTTCTGTATCGCCTCTTTACTGCAACTTAGTTTAATATCTGTCGACAGGTACATGGCCATCTGTGACCCTCTAAGATACGGAATGAGGGTCACAAACAGCAATGTGACTGTATTTATTACCTTCACATGGGTGTTTTCATTTGTGTACAGTTTTTATGTTGTTTTTTCAGGTGTAAACACAATTGGTTTGGAGTCGTTTATAAAACAGGTATATTGTGTTGGAAGCTGTTTTTTGTTTTTTAACAAAGAGTGGGGTATTATATGTCCAGTTCTTGTATTCTTCCTTCCTGGGACGATCATGAGCTCTCTTTATATAAAAATCTTTCATGTTGCACAAAAACATGCAAAAGTTATGTCAGAAAGAGTGATTGGAGGGATGAAGAGCCAAAGCTCTCATCAGAGAGAGAGAAAAGCAGCTAAAACTCTGGCAATTGTCATGGGTGTTTTTTTGTTTTGCTGGCTGCCTTTTTTTACTGTTAATGCTCTCGATCCTTTTTTTAATTTCTTCACCCCAGCTGTTGTTTTTGATGCTGTAATTTGGTTTGCATATTTGAACTCCACTTGTAACCCCTTGATCTATGGTTTTTTCTACCCTTGTTTTCAGAGTGCATTTAAGATTCTCATTTCCACTTTTATCTGTGGCAACAAAGATTGTAACAGTTTAGTGTTTGAATGAGTAGGGTGCTAAACTTACCATTCCTTCATCACAGTAAGTTTTTTACCCCTGTAATTCTTTAAAATGGTATAGTTCATTTTATTTATTTATTTATCTATTACTGGGTACAACAGAGTTGAAAACATACCATAAGAATTTAAAGTCAGAATCATAGTTTTATAATAATACAAATCTTTCTTGATTTAAATGCTTTGTTCAATAACATATACAGCATAGAATGTAATGCAGTGCAATACAATGGTGACTGAGAGATAACCATAACAAATAAATGTTTTTCAAAAGCCACATGTATCATATTTGAGAGTCACATTTGAATATGTTAAACTTTATAGATTATCATGTTAGTTCACTTTATTTGAATATGTTAAAACGTAATTTGAATTTGAGAATTTGACCACCAGACACTGCAGTGAATAAAATTGTACAATTTTATAAAGCAACCAAGTCTTTTTTCAGTGTGAATGAAGCTTAAAGGGTCATGAACTCCATCTTTTAATTATTCAATATTTTTTCTTGATTTTTACTTTAAAATGGTCATAACAAGGAAATAAAAGACAGTTTCTACCCTGATTTTAGACTTCTGATTTGATTTGTTGGAAGGGGTGTGTCTGTTGTGAGACTTGCTGTAAACACCCACTGATACAGTATGATTGGCTAAGTTGACCGAACACCTTAGAAGAGATGATGTCAGCCACTCAGAGCATACCAAACTCTTAGACAACATACAGAATTACCAAATTTTGCCATACATTAAATATATTAAGTTTCTACAATATATAAACATATTGTTGAAGCTTAATTTCCTGTAAAGCTGCTTTGCTATGATTTGTATCATAAAAAGCACTATAAAAAACGGTACGGTACGGTATTATTGAATTATTTACAGGAAAAACAAAACTAATGAAGAGACTCAAAAAAAGTGCCAGAAGTGTTTATTAAACAGTTTACATGAACACTGAACATATCAATGGCATACAAATTAGCCATCTATCTGTAAACTTTGAAACAGGATCTTGAATTTGTCAATTTTAATAAAAAATTATTAAACCTTCCACACATCTGATTTAACCTGTCACTTGATGACGTCATACGTTAATTTACATATCAATTGCGTCAGTGCCTCATATTATCTTGCTTCTCTGTGGTCACATAATGTTATTCAATGCACCCTAATTCTCAATGTAACTGTTTTCACTGATATATTTAATGGTTTCTGTTGGAATTAATATGAAATAGTGACTGAAATGCATACCATTATAAGGCTTACTGAACTAGCTCTACCTTACAAGATGTTACAGTTTTCTCGATTGCTAAAACACTATAACCAAGCATTTAAACTAAAATTTCTAAACCATAACGTTATTTTTACCATTTCCCTGAACTATAAACATTATTTCCCTGCTTTAACACATGAGTCAAATTTGGTAAACTATTAGCGCAAAACTCCACACAAATCCCTTCATTCATCCCTTCATTGCCTACACCTTGTGGTCATTTAGAAAAAACTAGCATTCAATAATGTTAACTCAGTTCTGCACAGCTTGAGATTTTTCAGATCAGAAATGAAATTCTCAGAACTACCCTTTTCGCCCATGTGACATGGAAGCTTCCGCACTGTTTTCGCACGCTTTTACCAGTTATAAGGCGGCAAGCGAGCCGAACACAGTGCAAAGTTTTGTTTCGGCAACTCTGAGCGTTTCTAGTGGATTATATCAGTGGATTACCTGGACTTTGATTTGGATTGTTTATCGCCATTGATTCCTGCTTGTTGCCCCGACCCCCGCCTGGACTCTGGACTCTGAACTCTGCCTGTTTCCCCGATCTTCCGCCTGGTTTCCGGTACTGTCTTTGCCTTGTCTGTATTGAACTGTCTGCCCGTTTTCGACCACGACTTTAATAAAACAGCTAGCACATGGATCGAACGTCCGCCGAGCCGATGTCACAGAAAACTTCGCCAGACTCTGATTCAGCGGCTGTGTATCAGCTGGCCCATGAAGTCACCCGCCAGGGCCAGTAGCTCAGCATTCACCAGCAGCAGCTTGAGAAGCTGACGCGCCTCACGGAGGAGATGGGGCAGACGCTTCTCACGCTGAATTCCTCACCGCCTTCGCTCAGGCCCCCGCTCACGCTCAGGCCGCCACTCCGCCTGCACCGGCCCCTATGCCCGGTCCCGCCACCCGCCTGTCGCTGCCAGAAAAATATCTTGGTGCCCCAGGAAAGTGCAGGGGCTTCCTAATGCAGGTCAGCATCTACATCTCCCGCCAGCCCCACCTCTTCCCGGACGATGATAGCAAAGTGTCCCTCATCTGCTCTCTTCTGGTCGGTAAGGCGCTGGAGTGGGCCACCGCGCTCTGGGAGGGTCAAAGCATGTCATTTACGGGATACACTGCTTTCATCCACCAGTTTCGGGAGGTGTTCGATCACACCACGGTGGGCCGTGAGCTAAATTGGACTTGAGGAGCGCTTATAACCTCATCAGAATCAAGGAGGGCGACGAATGGAAGACGGCCTTCTCCACGACCACGGGGCACTACGAATATCAGGTTATGCCGTTCGGCCTTTCCAACAGTCCCTCCATCTTTCAGGCTCTAGTCAACGACATCTTCCGGGCCGAACTCAACCGCTATGTCATAGTGTACATCGATGACATTCTTATCTATTCTAATACTTATCAGGAACACATCAACCACGTCAGGACTGTTCTGCGGCATCTCATTCAGCACCACCTGTATGCCAAAGCTACTAAGTGTAAGTTCCACCAGACTAAGGTTTCCTTCCTCGGTTATGTGATAAACCATGTGAGGGTCGCCATGGAAGAGGGCTAGGTCTCAGCAGTTCTGAACTGGCCCCGACCTTGCACCATTAAGGACTTACAGCGGTTTCTGGGGTTCGCCAACTTCTATCGATGGTTCATAAGGAACTTCAGCCGAGTAGCCACCCCCTCACCTCCATGACCCGAAAGGGGCCCACCATCTTACAGTGGAGTGCCGTTAGCGAACAAGCTTTCACTGATCTCAAGGCCCGGTTCACCGCGGCACCTATCCTCAAACACCCAGACCCCGAGAGAGAATTCACCGTCGAAGTGGATGAAGCACCGGCATTTGGGCAGTGCTGTCCCAGCGTCACGGGTAACCTCCTAAACTACTCCCCTGTGCCTTCTTCTCTCGAAAGCTTACCCCGGCTGAACAGAACTATGATGTAGGCGATCGGGAACTGCTAGCCATGAAGGCTGCCCTTGAGGAGTGGCGCCACTGGCTTGAGGGGGCCAAACAACCCTTTCTGGTACTCACCGACCACCGGAACCTGGAATACATTCACAGCGCCAAACGCCTGAACTCCCGCCAGGCCCGTTGGGCCTTGTTCTTCACCCGTTTTAACTCCCACATCACCTACCGTCCAGGCTCCAAGAATGGGAAGGCTGACGCTCTCTCTCGGCAGTTCGACCCCCAAGTCTCCACTCAGCCGCCCGATTTCATCATACCTGCACCTAGAATTGTGGCCCCTATCCGCTGGGATATCCAGGCAGAGATCACGGAGGCCCACCTTACCGACCCACCACCTCCTGAGTGTCCCGCCGACCGGGTCTACGTCCCCAAAGGCCTTCGGCAGAGACTGCTCCATCTCATTCATGACTCTCCTAACGCTGGTCACCCCGGCATTGTCGCTACCAATCTGTCAGCGGACGTCATCCACTTCGTCCACCATTGCATCACCTGCAACATGACAAAGCAACTCCCATCAGAAACCTGCCGGCCTCCTTCAGCCCCTGCCGATTCCCCAGAGACCGTGGTCGCATATACCGATGGATTTCCTCACGGACTTACCCGCCTCCCAGGGCTACACAGCGGTGCTCACTATCATAGACCGCTTCTCGAAAGGCCTGCCGCCTCATCCCTCTCGCCAAGCTACCTTCTGCCTGGGAGACCGCTCAGGTGGTGGTGGAGCAGGTGTTTAGATACTATGGCATCCCCGAAGACATCGTCACGGACCGCGGGCCCCAGTTTACCTCCCGTATTTGGCAGGCGTTCTGCACCCAGATGAACATTAAGGTGAGCCTCACTTCAGGTTAGCATCCCCAGTCGAACGGCCAGGCAGAGAGGCTTAACCAGGAACTCACCCGCTTCCTCAGGACCTATTGCCACTCCAATCACCAGGACTGGAGCCGTTATCTGCTGTGGGCAGAGTACGCACAGAACTCCCTTCAGAAACCAGCCACTGGAATGACTCCTTTTCGATGCGTACTGGGCTTCCAGCCGCCCATGTTCCCCTGGTCAGGGGAACCCACCAAACCTACCCACCCTGGATCACTGGCTACAGCGAAGCGAGGAAACCTGGAACCAGGCCCATGTCCACCTCCAGAGGGCCGTGCGATGTTTCAACGAGCAGGCAGATCGCCATCGCCGGCCGAACCCCACCTACGAGCCGGGCCAATGGGTGTGGCTTTCCACCCGGGACTTACATCTACGTCAACCTTGCCGAAAACTCAACCCCAGGTACATGGGCCCATTCAAAATCACCAGACAAATAACACCAGTTTCATTTCGACTTGAATTACAAGCCAATTACAGAATCTCACCCACCTTTCACGTTTCTCTGTTGAAGACCGCTGATGCTCCGGAAGGACGGAGGGACCAGGATGAGGCAGCCACACCAGAGGCACCCCCCCCCCCAATCATCGACGGAGAGGACATCTACCAGGTCAGAGAAATCCTGGACACACGGCGTCGGGGTTGACCCTACAGTACTTTATCGACTGGGAGGGCTACGGGCCAGAGGAAAGGTCCTGGGTCAACGCCCGGGACATCCTAGACCCCACACTAAGGCAGGGGGCGTCTGTCACCGGGCGGTCCTCTGAGGCTCCGTCCGACCGCCATCAGCAGGAACCATCCCCGGACTCTGAACTCTGCCTGTTTCCCCGATCTTCCGCCTCGTTTGAACTGTCTGCCCGTTTTCGACCACTGCCTGTATGACCACAACTTTAATAAAACAGCTTGCACATGGATCGAATGTCCGCCGAGCCGATGTCACAGTAAAAATGGTATTTTCATATCAAACAGTTAACACAGGCCATCACATTAATAAGCACACAATGCACCAACTACACACTGATGGTATGAATAAAAAACACATCTGGCATTTGCTTTCTCTGTGCACAATGTAGGCTTAGCAGTTTGAGGTCACACTTTTGTCATAGTTCTGTAAACATCCAAACTTCAAGTACTGGTGTTTATGTACACACATACGAACACAAAAGTTTTTTTGCAAGTCAAAACAAAATAGTAATTTCACTGAGGAAAAGAAAGAAGTCAGTCTACATCGTGTCATCTCTCTGGGTCCGGCCACAAAATTTTGTCTACATCACATGCAATGTCCAGTCAAAGGCACCTGGTCAAAGTACACTATGTCTAGCAAAACACTGCAATCATGTTTTAAAATCAAATAATAATTCAAAACACTAACAAAACACATTGACAAATAACACTATCATCAACTGAAATTACAGAAACTGCATTATTTTATGTGTCAGGTCTGCCCTTATATGTGAAGTCTTTCTACATTTGAGTTTTTTTGGGTTTAGTTAATGCATGCATTTTGTTTATTTTGCTGCAGAAATTCAATAAAAAAAATTAATGACCATATCAGAGTAGCTTTATAAAATTTACAGTTTATGGGGAAAAAAATACAGGGACAAAATACAGTACCTGTTTTGTCAGTCACTATGATGTTATGTCGTGACGACAGACTGGGGTCATTACTTGTGAGCCCTGATTTGCTCTGATAGAGAGAAAACGCCAATCAGAATTGGCTAGTGGAATTTGCATGCTGAGCCACTCCCCGCTGAGCGGGTAAAAATAGGGCAGCAGGTGCATTAACTCATCAGATTTTGCTTCGGGGCCGAGAGCTGTTTGAATGCAGTTCTCTTCTGGTTTGAGTGCTACAAACGAGAGAGAAGGAAGCGGGAGCTGTTTGGTGTGGTGGTACGACGCAATTAACAGAGTCCCTGTGCAGATCCAGCGATTCCCCTGGGCGTTTCACAAAAGAGCAGTTTCTGACACAGTTGGCAGTCGTCTTTTTAAAGATGCCGTTATGAAGCCTCCCAGTCCTGAGTGCTCTCGGCTGGATGATTGATTTGTGCCCTTCTTTCCTGAGGTGCATGAATAGGTGACAAAGTCGTGGATGGCTCCTTTTACAGCCAGAAGCCGCTCGTCTTCCTCCTCCGTCCTTACTACCCTCGACGGCAGAGCAGCTAAGGGTTACGAGGGCATTCCCCAGGTTCAGCATGTGGTTGCAGTGCACTTGTGCCCGCATAGCGCCGCCACCTGGCGGAATCGCCCTAGGCTCCCGTCCGGCCCTTGTAGAGCCACAGCAGTCCTGACTGCTAAAGCCTACAGTGCGGCCGGGCAGGCTGCTTCAGCTCTTCATGCCATGGCCATCCTGCAGGTCCATCAGGCCAAGGTGCTTAAAGAGCTCGATGAGGGTAGTGCCGACCCGGGGTTGATGCAGGAGCTGTGCTCGGCGACCAACCTCGCTCTCCGTGGTCCCTGACGATGTCCACTCTGTTGGCCCAGGAGCGCCATTTATGGCTCAGCCTGGCTGAAATGAAGGACAACAAGAAGGTTTGCTTTCTTGATGCCCTGATCAGACAGACAGGGAACGCCTCGGTTACGTACTGTAACCCTCGTTCCCTGATGGAGGGAACAGAGACGTTATGTCCCCTTGCCACAAGCCTCGCCCCATCGCACCACTGGCCAATTCTGATTGTCGTTTTCTCTCTATCAGAGCGAAACAGGGCTCCCAAGTAATGACCCCAGTCTGTCGTCATGACATAATGTTACAGTACGTAACCGAGATGTTACATATTAGAGACCGGAGGAACTTTATAATAACTCAAATTATTTATACTTTGCTGTAGGAGAAGCAATATACCTGTTGGTTTCTCTGACAATACGGACAATGGATGTCACAGTGTCCCAGCTGATATTTGGCTGTACTCGTTCCCCAGCCTCTCTGTATGATAGCCAGTGGTTTATGACATGGTTAACCGATAGTAGGTCTTACTGTATTTGATCAGTTACCCTAGCTCTGGTCCTTCTTTGAGCACCACCACACATTCTAACTCCTCTACCTATACCTTGCCCCACTCCTCTCTTCCTCTCCCTTGTGCAGGCATTTCTTTCTTTCTTTCGCTCTATATTGTTCCTTTTCCACACAAGATCAGCCCAAAGAGTCCTCTTTAAGAACATATGATCATGTGTTTGGAAAAACCTCAACACCTCAGTGTGGTTCCTGGATGGAAATCAGCTGGGATTTATATATTTGCATAACTGCAATAATCTGTTTCTCATTGGCAATGGAAAAAAATACAGGGAATATATTTTATATAGTTTCAATTCACAATATGAACAGAAGTCACTTTGACTTATGTTTAGAACATGATGTTATCTGTTCTGACATACAGTGTGAAAGCATTTGTAAATTTGACTGTAAAATTACATTGTTTTGGTCTTGGTTGAGCTTGTGTGTAAAAGAAGTTCAAGCATTTTAAATTGGTTGTTAACTGTATTCATTTTGTATCAAGACAACAAGAAATGTGTTAATTGTATAGCCTACAAAGATGGATGTTGTGCTAACCGTGTTAAGAGTTTAGGAAACTTGTTAAATGTATTGAAAAACGGTCATATAAATTGTAAAAATCTGTAAAATCCTTATCTATAATCGAGCATTGTCTGATGAAACCAAGTACACATAAGATATAGACAATGGCTATGTTGTGATTTTGGCTATATTTCTATGTAAAATAGAGTTAGAAGCAAAAAAATATCTATATTAACTGAAAGCCCTGCTCCTCTCAGCCGCTAGCTGAAGAGAACAGACACAGAGAGAGTGCACGCACTGGGAGAACGAGCGCTACCACAAACTTGCTGAGGTTTGTCCAAGAAGTCTCTAGATTTGTCGCTAGTTGCTTTTAGAGAAACATGTCGCCAAGGATGTCTGAAAATTTGCTAAATATAGCGACAAAGTCGCTAAATTGGCAACACTGATCTGTAGCGACAACACCCAATAAGTAAGGCTGAAGACAGCAAGAATCGTATCGAGGTTATCAGTCCAGGGTCATACACAAGAAAGCAAACCCGGGAAATAACGTTTAGAAATACCTCCATGGGACGATACGATTTTGCGTCTATTCTCCTTCTTATCATTTTAATGGCGGTCGTCAACCAGCTGGAAAGGTGCATTACCGCCACCGACTGGGTTGGAGTGTGGAGCAGGTAGACTAGAAGCTACTCTACAATACTAAGAACTAAAGGGAAAAAAAAAAAAAAAAAACATTTTATATATTTTAAATTCTTGAAGCCAGCCCGATTTATTTTAAAAACCTGAGAATGTAATGATATATATGACTAGATGTTTTGCTTAACAATCCTGATTTCCAAGGATTGAAGAAGCTGGTTCTCTATGAGGTCATGGCCATTATAAATAGCCGACCATTAACAACAGAGCATCTAAATGATCCTTCTGGACCACAACCTCTTACGCCTAACCACAAATTGACTATGAAGTCTTCAGTAATTTTACCACCACCTGGAGAGTTCGTAAACGAAGATGTTTACCTTTGCAAGACATGGCGCAAAGTGCAATTTCTAGCTTATGTGTTCTGGTCACGTTGGAGAAAGGAATCTTCTGAACCTTCAACAAAGGCAGAAATGGCACAAACGTTTTTGCAGAAATGCAAAGGTCAATGACATTGTTATTTTGAAAGAGGACACAGCTCCGCGCAGTCAGTGGAAGTTAGCGAAGGTGACAGAAGTCTACACTGGCACAGATGGCTGTGTAAGAACAGTGAAGTTACTGATCAGTGATTCAACATTGGATAGAAAGGGCAAACGTGTTACTAAACCAACTTACCTTGAAAGGCCCATTCAGAAACTTGTCACCCTAATTGAAGCGCAATAAGAGCCATCCTTGTGTCTACCATTCTTTGGGTTAATCTATGATATTCTTAAGTAAAGGTTAATGTTAGTAAGTTAGAAAAAGCACAAGAAGGTGCTTTGGTGGGAGTGTAACTGACAAGGATTAAAGTTATATTTGTTTCACAATTGTTTATTTTCAGTATTTTGTTAAGGACATTTCTTTTGAAACTGCTTGTTAAGGGTTGTTTTTTAGCGGGACCTTTATTATGAAAAAGTGGAAATAGGAATAAGGACGACCGGTGTCTGCAGCTAATGGCCAGTTAGGAAAGTGTTCATGTTCTGAATATTATAGTGTACTCATCTGGAATCAAGAACAATTTCAGATGCAAGAATATTTCCTTTTGGTAATAAGCGGCCAATGAAGTAAGTTTTGTTTGTATTATATGCGATTGATGTGAATTACATTGCTGTGTGAAAGAACGATGTCTGTACAAAGCAATAGTTAAATTGTTAAGGTTAACAATTCTGTCTAAAGGATTTACAAAGCTGTTTTTTGTATTTATTATGTTCTTTATATTATTTGTGTTTACTTTTGTGTGTATTTAGCTCTCACGGCATCTTGAGTTGGTTGGTTATGGTGAACCAGTCAATAAATCGTCAGTCATCAGAGAATCCGTGTGCTCATGAAATTACTGGGGGGAGCTACAAGACCTATTGCATTAACATCACAGCTAGGTAAAGTCATGGAGCACATGGTCACAAAAAGAATAACATATTATTTAGAAAGTAAAGGTCTTTTCTGCACTCTTTCATGATAATATTTGATGAGCAAGGTGGATACCTGACTGTCCTTAGGAAGAATTGCAGGATGTCTCACATGCGAATGCCAGGCAGCATGTGTCAGTCTACCTCCCACCCTGAGGATGCCATGCTCATCTAGGAAAGGATTTAGCTGATGCAACTTACTGTTGGTTTTAATCTCCTTCTGATGTTTGAGACTCTGTATCACATCACAAAAGGCTGATTGTTGAACCATTTTGATAATGGTGAATTCTGCCTCCCTTTTTCTTCAATGCACAAAGCTTTATTGACTACTGGAACTAGACCTTTGACTTCTTTGGCACGTCTCTTAAGTTTTGCAATAGCTTTCACCACTCTTGTTCAATCAGAAAACTTATGGAGTCTTTCAAGCAATGATTTTCCTTCTATTGTTTGGGTATTATGAACTTGCACTTTTTGAAGCTCTGGGTCATCAACTTCAAGATCTCCCATCTTAACATCTTTGGGCAGTTCATTTTTCCACAGAAACTGTGGTCCTGTAAACCAATTGGAGGGCATGGGCTCTTCTGCTGTAAGGCCTCTGGATGCGGAATCAGCCGAGTTCTCTTCAGAGGTCACGAATCTCCATTGCTTAGCATCTGTAATTTGTTTACTCCGCTGAATACGATTAGCAACAAAGATGTGAAACCTTTTGGCGTCATTCTTAATGTATCCAAGGACAACCTTCGAGTCTGTCCAGAAGTACTCCTCTAAGCTGTCTATCTCTAATTCCTTTCTCAGCAAGTCACTTGTTTGTACAACCACTACAGCTGCTGACAACTCCAGCCTAGGTATGGTGGTAATCTTAATAGGAGCGACTCTGGCTTTGCCCATTACTAAAGAACAGTGAACCTTTCCTGATGTGTCGAGGGATCTGAGATATGTGCATTCTCCATAACCTGATGCACTAGCGTCAGAGAAATGATGAAGCTCATAACGCTGAACATCCTTGATTGTTGATGGCAGATAGCATCTGTGAATCTTGAGATCTGCTAATCTTCGAAGACCTGAAATCCACCGTTCCCACTGTGGTAACAAATCATCCCTTAGTGGTTCATCCCAATCAACTTTGTCTTTGCACATCTTCTGCAATACTTGCTTACCAACTAGAATGAAGGGCGCTGCAAAGCCAAGTGGGTCATACACGGACGCCAATGTGGACAAGACTCCTCTTCTTGTAGGTGGTTGTTTCTTAACAGATACTCTGAACTGAAAACTGTCGGATGTCACACACCAATTCACACCGAGTGCCCTCTCAATGTGAAGCTCACCTAATGCTAAGTCTTAAACCATAGCACTCTCAGCACATTCTTGCTGGGGAATTTATGCTATCACTTCTTGGCTGTTCGACACAAATTTGTGCAAATGAAGTCTCCCTGTGCTGCAAAGTTTTCTTGCTTCATTAATTAGCTGGATAGCTTCATCCACTGATAAGACATTTGCCAGCCCATCATCGACATAGAAATTTCTTTCTATGAATCGAACGGAGGTCTCACTGAAATTTCCTCTTCCCTGAGCAGCAAGGTGTTTGAGTCCATAGTTTGCACATCCGGGTGATGAGGATGCTCCAAACAACTGTACCCTCATTGTATAGACTTGTGGCTGGGACTCTAGATCTCCTTTCTCCCACCAAAGGAATCTCAAATAGTCGTGGTCTTTGGGTTTTACGTGAAATTTATGAAAAATGCGCAATATCGCACATGAGTGCTACTGGACCCTTGCGAAAATGACAGAGAACACCTACAAGGGTGTTTGTCAACAGGCTTTTGAGGATGATAAACCCCATGATGGGGAATATACCAAGCAGGGTGCTTATTGATTTCTTCGTCTGGTACCTTTTCCGCATCACCTCGAGCAATTGTTTCATCCATAAATGCTACATAGTCTTTATAGTATTTCTCATCTCTTTTTAGCCTTTTCTCTAAACATCTGAGACGGTGGATGGCACATTCCTTATTGTTAGGCAGCTTTGGTCTATCTTCCTTGAAAGGCAACAGCATTTTATAATGACCATTTTCCTTGAGTCTGATGCCTGCTTTCAATTTTGACAGAAAACGCAGGTCTTCTTGAGAAACATGATTATGCTCTGATGCCTTCTCATTGAAGTCAAACTCAAGCGCTTTGATGACATTTGGTGGGGTGACTATTACTTTAATCGGTGTTCTGCAGATATACTTCACTTCATTCGTGAGATTTAAAGAAAATGTAAGACTTGGCATCACTTGTTTCACTGTGATGCGATGACTCACTCCAATGGCATCACCATAGTTCACGCAGGACTTGCCACTACCAACAATGCTCCAGCCTAGATCTGTCCTTTGAGCAAATGTCTGAATTTCTTTACCAGATACAATTTCTCTAGGAAGGAGAGCTTGGGGACAATTATAGCCAATTGGAAGGCCGATATCACAAACTTGCTGAGGGACAATTTTCTCCGCTATGTGCATTAGATGTGGCCATGGCCTCTTGCAGTTTTGGGTGTAGGAATGTGAGTTCTATTCGCAGGAATGAACTCTCGAGTAAGTTACTGGTTAGGAGATTTTTTTGCCTGAATAAAATCATCTCACTTGTAAACCAGTTAACTTCTTACATGAAACAACTGTACTTTTGGACACCATCGTTGAGAATTTTAGTTGCACAGATTCTTTTGTTGTGTCAAGAGCTTGCGCTATCTCTTCAAGGATGAAGTTAGTGTCGCTCTAAGTATCAAGAAGTGTGTAAACAAGAACTTTATGGTTTGGTTCTTTTGTAGTTGAAACCTATACTGGAACAATTGTAGAGGTATGAGTGTTGTTCACATCCTGTACAAGTCGGTTGGATGTTGCATCACCTGTGGAGTTCTTGCTTTCTTTCCTTCAACTTCTCTTTTGGTTGTTCCGATTTTGACGACTTCGCTTCTTTGGGGTGGTCTTCATGTAGACAAGTCGGGTGTCTCTTCTGACATGTCTCACATACACTTCTGTCTTCACAGTTCTTTGAGCGATGGCCAGGCTTCAAACAGCCAAAACATAATTTACTAATTTGAACAAACTTGATCCGTTCAGCTGTATTCTTCTCTATAAACTTCCAGCATTTGTGAATCGCATGTCCTGGTTTCTCACAGAAACATCTGCAACATCTGCTTTCTCACTAGACTGAACTGTTAACACCTTCGCTCTAGTGCCTTGATTTCTTATTAACTTTCCCTTTCCAACATCAGAACACTTCAGAGCATGAAGAGACGTCACTGGATTGCAAGCGATTTTAGCTTCTCTCACAAGAAACTCTACAAACTGACTGAAGGTTGGAAACATCTTAGTTTCTTCTTCAATTACTATTACCTGAAGATTCCAACTTGAAGCTAACCAATCGGGAAGTTTGGAAAGGATCTTCTGGTTTTCGTTACGGTCATTAAGGACTTGCAGGCTTTTAATCTGTGTCATCTCTGCTTCACAGCCTCTGAGGAAGTCAGTAAATTCCCTCAGCTCAACACTGACCTATCTTGGGGCATGAGTCAAGTTGTCTTTAAAGGCTTTCGGAATGATGAACGGTTTTCCATACCTTTCTTCCCGAACAGCCCATGCTGCATGATAAGCAGCCTAGATCTGTCCTTTGAGCAAATGTCTGAATTTCTTTACCAGATACAATTTCTCTAGGAAGGAGAGCTTGGGG
>JAUMHP010000025.1:2878758-2889925 GCA_032361065.1 Enteromius trimaculatus
TGTCCATGTTGCTACTTAGACTTTGGCTGATTGTGGGGTGCACAGGTGTCTTTATGACAGCTAACGACCTCAAACAGATGCTACTGATTTAGAATCATGAGCAGAGAGTAGCTGGACTATATAAAAACAAAATAACAGGTCTTTGAGGGTCAGAAATCTGGCTGATAAGCAAGTAATACAGATACAACCAATAATAATTGATTATACTCGTCAATTCGTTTTTACACAACATATAATATACAATATAAAATGTTACATTATTTTATCACATTGCTTGACTTTTTGCGTCAGTGCTCATCTTCTAACGTCTTTTAACATTTTAACTTAATGGTGATTTACAAACCAGATTTCCTGTGAGTGCACTTCAGCTGAATTCAATATCATGCGCTATGTTGTGCTGCTAAGCAACTATAAACAGCCTACAGTTATGAAATAAACAGCTTACAGTCTAGCCAGCCCTGCTTCTGGAGTGCCTCGTTCTGTAGAGTTCATTTCCAGTCCTGCTCCAAAACACCTGCCTGCAGTCTTTCACCCTCCTAAGCTTTTGAGAAAGAATCACACCGTGGTTGTTAGTAGCCATTTTTAAGCAGAATTTTGTGGTTAAGCAATCTCGAACACCTTGGTTAGCTCATTCAATGTTGTTTGATTATGGTTAAATCTAAACTAAAGGGGCTTTTAGCTCTCTGTGAGCAAGAAATATCATTTGTTTTGTTTTTTTGTGTTTGCAGTGTTTGGTGTCTGTGGGCTTGGACTCTAAAAACACAATCTGTGTTTGGGATTGGAGACAGGGGAAAGTTCTGGCAGCTGCTCCTGGTCATACAGACCGGGTAAGAACTCAAACACACACGCACACACCACACACACACACACATCAGTAGAAATGGTAGACAGGCAGTGTAATGTTTCTTTTGTCGTCATATTATCTAGTGGACTTTCTTCAGTCCTTTAGTTTCAGTCTAGATACACTGAGTTACTCACATGTTACATTCACATTACAAACACAATATAGACAGCCAGAAGAGTGTTAGAAAGAAATTGCTCAGATTTAGGGAGTCTGGGAATGCACTGAAATTTATTTCATTTTACATAAATTAACACTGGAACTAATAATGGTATATCCTTGGGGCCAAAACACACATTAACACACACTTTCCCTAACTTTGTCTTAATTTTTTCCCAAAAACTCGTACATGAATAGTTCAAACATATTAAATAGCACTTCATTATAGAATTACAAAAGTAATTTCTGCACAAACACCTGAGGACTTGTTTTCTCGGACTACTCAGCCAACCCCTGGTAGTTTTGCACGTGTGTTATAACCAAATATCTTACTGCCTTTAACTCATATCAGAATGATGACAGGTACAATATGAAACAGGTGCACATGAAAACTCAAACAGTGTCAGAAGTACCAAAGAGAAACTAGGTTTTTCTTTGATCTCCAGTATTCGGAGTTGGGGGTGTGTAATTACAAAATTAGGGTGGAAAATGTAGCATGGAAATGATAAATTACATAGCATACACACTACTGTTTAAAATGTTGGGTTGGGAAGCTTATTTCTTCTGCTTCTCTCATTGCATTTTTAAAATTTAAATCTTTTGTAACGTTAGAAATGTCATGTTGATAAATTGAAGGCATCCTTTCTTAATAAAAAACAGTGTGTATAGAATCTGTTGTACCTCATATACATTTTAGTACACTAGTACTGCTAAACAAATTTCCTGTCCTTGGGAAATTAAAAAAAGAGAAAAATGGTCCAAAATGTCATGAAATTTGAAATTAAAGGAATTAAACCAGCTTGAAGGCAGCATGTGCTTCTGAAATACCTACAGTACATACATAATATATATAATGTACTTTTCTTTCTTTGTTTCATGAAGATATTCGACATATCATGGGACCTGTATCAGCAAAGTAAGCTAGTGAGCTGTGGAGTCAAACATATCAAGGTACTGCCTTTTCTCTCTTTATATTTATTTTTTAGCTTCAGATGGGTCTGTATTGAATAAATATAGAAATGTTGTGCTTGTGAAAGTCTGCTGTTTGTTTTCAGTTGTGGTTTCATTATTTTTTGTTCAAAGTGAAGTAAATGAGATACGAATACCAGAATGTAGACGGGATCCTTCAAAACATTAGTGGGGAATTGATTTGGAATGGACAACAGTAACATGAATAAATAGCTTTCATTTTAGAGGAAGAGCAGGTTACAACATTTGTATTAAAGATGAAACATTTTTCTTTGGATTAATTTGCTGCAGTTAATTATTTATAATACATCAATATAATACATGAACTAGTATTAAAAGTGCAAAATGCATAGTTTTTTTTTTATTATCAATTGATCAAATCCCTTTAATAATTCACAGAAACCAAATCAGTCCTGTCGAAACTAGGACAAACAAAGAGTCACTGGAGTATTCCTCTTCTTCCCCTCTTTATTTCTTCTTCAGTCTCTCTTTAGAAGTGTTTGTGGAAGAGGGGGATCAGGACTAGTTCAAGTTCAGCTTTATGATTCCTCTTCAGCTTTTAAATCGTTGAAGTACAGGGCTGGTCTCCCGCTATCTTTGCTGTGAGATGGTTCAAATGGGTTCAGAGAGTTTGATTGTGTTGTCTGCCTACACGCATGCCTTGTAAGAAGACGTTCACGCATAGAGCAATTTACAGCAACAAAGAGACTGAAATTCACTTTTAACAATGAGATTTCCAGAAACACAAACAGTGGTGATCACGAGTTTTGTGGGCATGTCCGATGGTGCTACCAACTTTCAGTATTTGGGAAATTATCGGAGCTCACATGATCCTCATCCTGCGATATGTCAGTGGCTGTAAAGTTTAATCTATTAAAAAAGTTAATTGAAAAAAAAAGAAGGCAGATTTGAACCTTGGTCTTGTGCACTAAACTACTGTTGTGGCAAAAATCTGCTAGAAGGCTCTCGGTCAAGAAAGACAAATTGAGCAATTGCTTTGTAAAAGGTTCACAGTCAAACAGAGTTTGCGCCCTGCTGAATGTGACAAAGGAGGGAGACATCAGCTCCGCTTTATATTTCTTTGCACACTCAAGGTTACAAACTAAAGACAGCTGGTGTTTCCATAAAAGGACAAAGACAGAAACACTTCTATAGATCATCTCTTCTAGACACCCCGGACCTATATTTTAGGCTTTTCTTGACCCCCTAGGCCACTTCTGTTACGCCAGTGGGGTTCCCTGATCACTCCCTACCTGCCACAAGGCCTATTCAGCATCCCACTACCTGCTGTTTGTCATAAGACGTATATATCACATAATCTGTAGATATTACCTAATGAATTTTCTACAACACTACCATGATAATGATTCTTATCATTAAAGAGTTAAAAAAATATATATAATTTTCTCCATACAGTATAGTGGACTTGAGCAGGGACCAATGGGTTGAAGATCCAAATTACACTTTCACTGCAGCTTCAAAGCTCTACACGCTCCTAAAAGTCTTTTTTCTAAATAAAAAACAAAACAAAGTACCGACCCCTTGTTTACAAAGTGAATGTGTAAGGACTAAAGGTCAGAAATGTTTGAACATTGAACAATAAACACAATCTCATGCCTTGATGTCCACTATATAGAGGAAAAACCTGGAATGTTTTCCATAAAAATTTCTTCATAATTAATTTCTCTTAAACGTAAAAAAAGGAAGATTTGAGGTTTACAAGGGGGTGAGTAAATTATCAGGGCTGCGTTTCCCAAAAGCATCGTATCAATTATTTTATTTTTACATATCAATTTTTTAAATATCCTCATTAAATAAGTAAAATATTGCATAATATACATACCTTACTTTATAACATAGTGTCATCCCTATAATTAGAGTCTCTTTCTCTCTCACCAGTAAGCTTTGGCTTTATGTTCCTGTCATGAAGTAATCCACATTCCTCATGGCCTATACCTTTTAATCTTTTCATTCTCTCTCTTCTTTCTCACAACTCTTTCCTCAGATCACTGTGCATCCCCTATATATCTTGCTATGTCAGTATTTATATCGTACTATATCTCCCATTCTCTAATGTATAAGTCACCTCTCCATGCAGTTAGGATGGTGTAGCAGTTGTCTCACATAATTCCTGAGTCCTTACCCCCTCAACCATGTGACATCTTCTCCCTGGGCCCTGCTCACTCAGCGATTATACACTCAATGCATGCCAGAGATTTAGCTCACTGTAATCCCCCCTTTTCTCTCTATCTCTGTTTGAGAGAGCCCCAGAGAAACTGAAAATCTCAGGCGGCAGATGAAAAGCTTCATTTTGTGTGGTTCTTATATTTTTTTAAGGCTTTTTAAAGATGGTGCTTCATTTAAAAAAATCGATATGCTATACACATTACACACATGAACATATTAACTGAAATCAAAGCCCATAAGTGACTGATTTGGAACGCTCTACCAGTTCGGACACACATGGTGCTCAATGTGAGATCAGGCATGAACAGAACTGAACACACCTACAAATAAATGATTGACTTCAAATAAGATTCAGCCAGTTATAAAAGAATAAAATTAAGCTGAAAAATCAATGACCATATTTTGTGCCACAATGGTTTATATCAAATTTTGTGCCACACTTTATTTTACAGTCCTGTTATGTGTGTACTTACTATGAACTTATTATACCAAATACAATGACTGGGTAATAACTAGGTACTTACCCATGAATCTTAACCTATGTGTAGTTACCCAGTACTTTTTTGGATAAGTAATGTACACTGTAAGTACAAATACTGTAAAATAAAGTGTAACTATTTGACCTGTACTTGTAGTACTTTCAAATAAGTTACATTAAATAAAAGTTTATTAAATATAAAATGAATAACTGTTAGGCCCAGTTTCAAAAACGGGGCTTAGCTTAAGCCAGGACTAGGCATTAGGTGAATTAAGATATTTAAGCAACTTTTACAAAAATGCCTTATAAGAAAATATTACAGGACACAGAACAATGCCACTGACATTTTTGAGATATGTCAGAGCAAGATATTTTCATCTGAAACAGCTCAAATAAGCAATTTAGTCTGGGACTAGCTTAAGCCTTGTCTGTAAAACTGGGAGTTAGTGTCCTCAAAGTGCAAAATAAAAAAATAAAGAGTATATATGATGTTAAATTCACTTAAAAATCATGTAGATATACTTGCAGTGAAACTTGTGAAAAAAGTCTGCTTTCCTTGCGGTTCTAAGAACTGTCAGGTACGCTTCCAGTTGTGTTTCCTGGTACGGCGTGGCATAATTACAAGCCTTTCTCAGCCCAGAATTCTCCGCACGGTTTACACAACCATGCGAAAAAAGTGCTTGACTGCTTGACGTCGCCAATCAGAATCACTTGTTTGTTCTCTGCCTACTAGCTTCAGTTGGCAAATGCTGGCAATATTTTTCACAACAGAGCGAATAGCATGCAGTGTCTCCGTTTTCGCTGTCATTTTAGATTTCACTAACCTAAACTACAATCCTAAATTTGGCGCTTAGCATCTATGTCATGGCTCTAAGCCTGATCTCTGTTCGTTGATTGGTCCGGCCGTTTTGGAGGCGGAGTTAAACCATAAGATAGCCTGCTATCTCAGGCTGAGTACAGAAGCAAAATAAAACTGAGCGGAAGTATGAAATTTGACGTAGTCAGGCTAGCTGCTCACAAGCAATTCAGTTGACAATTCATACCAATAGAGTTAAGCATTAGCATGTTGCTATGCTAACTGTGAAACTCTCAGAGGAAGGAAAGGATGAACAATGCAAAACAATAACATTAAATAAAAAGGTGCTAATAGGTATACTTTAGGTAGTAGCATGCACCATTTGGGGTAAATAAGGTACAAATGTGTGCCTTTTAAAGGGTACTGCACCAGTGATAGATTGCCAACTACAGTGTACTGCATTTTTTTTTTTTTGCATATTAAAAAAGTAATTATTGTTACACAATACCTACTACTACTACTACAGTGTATGCTGTGTGGTTTTCAGTAAATGGAAACTTGTATTCCATTCCAACAATAGCCATTGGTCCTGCTTGTGTGCAAGCTTTAGAGAAAATTCTGACAAAGGTTTTGTCTGGATCCTCCAGGCTGCTCTCAATCCACTTAACTGCATGCAAGTCTCATGATGAGCCCGTCTGGAGCAAACTGAGGCAGTCTGCTCAAAGAATCCCACTCACTGCCTCCCACCACACACAACATAATCACAGCTTCACCCACAGGGCCCAACTAAACCACTATATTTACAACACGGCCATCACAACAGTGGTTTAGACATCAGATACGTGACAGGAGCCACGCACCGCACAATTAGATGTAACTAGATTAAGGTGTAGTGGGCCACCCTGGACTAATTTTCCTTTTCCTTCTCGCAGTATGCTAATTATAGCTGTCTTGGTGAGTTTAGGGCTGTTTGATTAGTCTAGATGTGCTGGATTCGGGGTGGCTTGCACACACAAGCAGGCGGCGGCTGTCCCCGTAGAGTGGAAAGACAGGGGGAGGACGTGCCTCAGGATGAAGGCAGTCTGCCTCTAATGGAGTCTTGGCAGATGAATAGCACTGACTCATTTTGATTATATTAAAGCTTTACTAGAGCACAGACCTGCAGAAACACAGGAGCCTGTGATTCACCCTGCTTCTGAATCTCCCTGACGTAATGTAGCCTGGCTGTCTGGAACCGTACCGTCTGCCCCAGTGCAAGGTTGCTAATGGGCCAGCGAATGCTTTTTCATGTTTTCAATCTCTTTCAGCCAGCTTTTTACCAGATGCCCTGGCTTCATTAAAAAAAACCTGCTAAATTTAATAAAAACTGGCAGCTGTGATTACCAGAAATTACCAATAAAAAGACAGTAACAAAGCCTTTTGGAGGTACGCATTAAGACCCTGATATACTTCAAATGAAGTTCTTTTTCGTTCTTGTTTTGAGGGCCAAAAAACTTTGAAAAGGATAAGCTACAGTATATTGTTTCCAAACATTCTGACACCCCCTTGCTGTTGGGGGCAGGGTGTAGATTAATGTAAACATGAATCGCAACACTCACACGTGGCCTATTAGTTTGGTAAAAATGTGAAAGATTGGCTTAGAAAGAAGAGCAACAACAGCAGCAGTATGGTGTAACATTTATTTGCTTGCTACCTTTCCTTTCATTCTTTTCATAGCTTTGAAAAATCTGATGTTTCTCTAAGTCACTTTTTGCATAACTCATGAATGTCAGGACTCTGGTACGATCTGTCTAGTTTGCTGGGTGGTTTTCTATTCCTTATTTTCTTTCTGGGTTCTTCTCATTCTGTTTTAGCGCAGCTGATCGCACTCCGCAATCAGCGCTCTGTTTGCTCAGCGCACCTGCTCTCTCTTTCTGTCTGATTAAGATCCCTATTTCTTCTGACTTTCTCATTTGATCTTTGTCCGTGTGTTCTGATAATAGTGGCTTCTTGTCTGGTTATGTTTTCTACTGATCATTTCTGAATTTTTGCTCTGCCCAGTTCGTGTAACGCTTATTTTACCTTTAGCATTCTATTCCCCGGATTATCTCTCTGGAACTGAACTTTGCTTGGCTTTCGACTCAGAGATTGGAGAACGTTCGCATACCTGTCTGCTCCTTGTTGACCCATCGCCGCTTGACTACTCTCCTGCTTGCTGATTTTGATTCATCGCCGGTTTTCTTCGCTGGTACTAACGGAGGCTGAGTGCTAACCCGACCGGGTTTGGATTATTTTTTGGTTTTGGATTTTTGGACTGAGCATTTACAGGCTGAGTTCTAAAAAATAAATTTGTTTCAGTCTCATCCGCTCTTGGGTCTTTTTCTATCTCCTGACAATGAAAGCCTGTTTCTGCCACTGAATAAAACATTTAAAAAGTTTTCAGCCTTTTTCAGAATTGTGAGATATAAACTTGCAATTGCAAGTTATAAAGTCAGAATTGTGAGTTCTTAGAACAGATCAGTCTCAAAATTGGACTTTGTAACTTAAAAATGCAAATTTATGTTCTACAATTTGGAGAAAAAAAAGTCAAAAGACTTTATATCACACAATTCAGACTTTTTTTCCTCATAATTGTTTATATCTCACAATTCTGACTTTATAATTTGCAATTGCGTATTTATATTTCACATTTCTAAGAAAAAAAGGCAGAACAGCGAGTTTGTATCACGCAATTCTGACTTTATAACGATACGTATATATCAGGTGCGGATATATTTGTGCCAGCTCAGCTACGAATATAGTAAATTGGAGATGTTGTTCCCTTGTCTGACCTTTTGTCGCAATTACCTCAATATTACATTTTTACAGTTATTCAGTATTACATTTAAATTAATATATTTCAGACTAAATTGCAACTTTATCATTACAAATGTAGAATCACTAATATATTTAAATACATTACAAGTTTCATTTAAATTACATTAAAGTGCATTTTATTTTAGAATACGTTCTATAAAAAATAAATTTTTGCAGTACATTTTAACATAAAGATGTCCAACTGATGTGATCCCAAAAAGCACTGTACAGTTTAAGTAATTGTATTTAGTATGAATATAAAATATAAAACATGTGCGGTCAATATGCAATTAAGAACACAAAAACATTAAATGCAGTTTGCACTAAAGCACTGCAAAAAAATGCTTTCCAAGACAAGATTTTTTGTCTTGTTTCCAGCCAAAATATCTAAATATTCTGAAATCAAGAAGGATTTTTCAAGAAGGAAAAATTACTGTCTTGTTTTTAGAAAAACAAACTAAAATTAAGTAACTTTTTGCTTAGGACTTAATTTTAGCTTGATTTTTTTTAAAACAAGACAGTAATACTTTATTATCTAGAAAATCCTTCTTTATTTGAGAGTTTTTAGATATTTTAAGACAAAAAAATATTTTTTCAAAATCTTTTTTTTTTTTTTTGCAGTGAGTATATTCTGTTATTTTTTTTCATAAAAAGCATTCTTCTCAAAAGTATACTCATTTAAAACGTAATTTTTCATTTAATTAGTTATACTGATTTGGAACATCATGACTAAATACATAATGACAAAACATTATTTATTTACATAATGACAAATTACATTATTTCTACAGTGAGTTTAAAGAACCTAAATATTTAATATCAAATGTTACCGCATTCGCAATATGCAATTCAAAAATCTATATCTGACCGTCTTTGACAGCTCAGGTTTTCTTACAGGAGGCTGCTGAGGACGAGGTTGAGGTCACACACAGAATTGACCCTGCCATTCTCTCAAACAGGAGCGTGTGACCTCATGAAATAGAGCTCTGAGGAGTCACACACACGCATACAGGGCTGTATCAGAGTCAATGAGCCAATTATTATGCACTGGCTGTGGGAGCTATCCGGGTTTGTTCTGAACTAAGATCGTGCCTGTGCATTTTAACGATGTGTTTAACGAGTCTTAGCGTTTATATGTTTGTGTGTTCCCAACGATCGCAAGGAAATTTATCGAGCTTGTGAACAGAAGTGCACCTTTATGTATGCTGCTGTGCTTTCGCAATATTAAGCTGTCCCACAATTTATTCAGTAAGGCCTTTCAATAGGCTATTTGCTATAATAAATTTGACAGGAAACGGCAATTGTCAGTTATACAAATCTTTACATGATATAATACCGCATGGTCGCTGCATTTCATAATAAATCAAAGAACCTATTGAATCATGTTTCAAACCTAAATTATGTGCTACAGCAAGTACCACTATATGACAAGACCAACGGGCCAGATTTACTTAACAGCGCAAATTATCATTCTTGTAAAGCACGGATGGGAGTGAAAAGTTTTATTGTTGATCTACTGAAAATGTAACAAGTAAACTCAATTTTTTTACAGCTAAAAGAGTGTTTGCATTGGCGCAAGCTGCCAGAAAATCTGGCGCATGCATGTTTATGAAATTCACCCATTGATTCATGATTCATTCTTTTGTTCTCAGTTTTGGAGTCTTTGTGGGAATGCTCTGACCCCTAAGCGTGGCGTGTTTGGGAAGACTGGAGACCTTCAGACGATCCTCTGTCTGGCCTGTGCGAGAGACGAGACCACATATTCAGGTGCCTTGAACGGAGACATCTATGTCTGGAAGGGAATCAATTTAATCCGGACAGTTCAAGGGGCTCACGGGGTAAGTGAGGGAACGTTTTCCACAGTGTCACTAGAACGACCTCTGTCCTGAGACACAGATATCTGCTTACAGTGATTTATAAAATTGAGTTTGATCTATATAATGGCTCACCTGTCACAAAAGTTTTGTGATGAATATTGACAGATAATGTAACGTTATTATTCTGTGATCTATGCAAATATTGCTTTTGCCGATGTAATAATGAAAGGGTTCATAAACTGCCTTTTATTTTATGTACCAGTCTCAGGTCAAGATTTCAAGGATTTTACATCAGATAACCTCATAATTTATCATTTACAGGCTATGTTCTATCCTTGTTTTAACCTCCTCATCAGAATGCACTGTTTGAATAGATTTGAGCGATTGTAGGCTTGGAAGTTAGTTCTCGCTGCTGTGATTGACTAATAGTTGTTTGACGGTCTATATTTACCTTTACAGATACAGAAAACACATACAGAGCAATAGTGACCATGTTATAAACACACTGTCAGGTCTTTCTAAAAAGTTCTTACTGGCATGGTCTGAAACTTATTAAAAATAAACTTCATCCATTCTTTTCTAACATCGAGATCAGACTGTTTTTCTGCATCTTTAACAAACAGAACAGAACAACAGAACATGCAACTCGTTTGTGTGTATTAGAAAACATAACGGTCTGCAGTTTATTATTACTGATTCACATTTTGCAAACTCACTCATCACACAGTAACCAGCAACAGCCACCCTTTATCTTCTCATTGGAGACTTCAGTCTCTCGCTGTCAGTGCTTGAAGTGTTTGTAGCATCTTTTCAGACACTTTTACACTGCTGATAAAAAAATTGTGATTAAAAATCGAGATCGTTCGATATGGGAAAAAAAATCGTGATCACTTTTTTTTGCCATATCGCCCAGCCCTACATTAGCCTCTTCCATTTTCTGACAATTGCTCCAACAGTTGTGCTTTTTTCACCAAGCTGCTTGGCAATTGCCCCGTAGCCCTTTCCAGCTTTGGGAAGGTCTTCAATTGTGTCTCTTATAACACAAAACACAAAACTACACAAACACAAAATAACAGGTCTTTGAG
>JAUMHP010000025.1:2948457-2976278 GCA_032361065.1 Enteromius trimaculatus
CTTATATAATAGTCGTACACATTGCGCAGGATAAGTTAGGGATATGTAAGAAAAATAGATATCTTAGCAGGTGCTATTAAGGGAACGTTTACACGTCACCATTTTAAAATAAAAATGGAAAATGTTTTTATTCATTTTGACAATTAAAGGCACAATATGTACGATTTTTGTAATAAAATATCCAAAAACCATGTGCACGGTGTTATATATTTTATGCAGTTGTGTACTTACGTTATCTCAAAAGTAAATTCAAAGAAATTCCAGATTTAAATAATGACGCTGTTCATTGTCGTTCATCAATGACGCAATATCCACGCTATCCTCAGTTTCCACCTATGAATACGAAATAGACCAATAGAAAAAGGGGTTTAAATCCCGGTAGGTAGAGACCGCCCACTGAGATGCAGCTTACTCGCAAGAAAAACTTTTTAACTCGCAAACAAAAAATTTTTAAAAAAAGAAAGCAGAAAGAAGAGCAAAACTTGTGGTTTCGCGATTAAAAGTGTTTGAAGTGCGCAAAGAAAAATTAAGATTGTAAAGAAAAGTACATGCACTGCAAATATTTTTGTTATCAATTTCTTTCTTTTTGAGATTTGAGAAGACTTTTTTTGCAAACTTTTATTTTTTAATTACAAAATAATTAATTTTACTCTCAAACACAGTATTTTTGTTTGAATAATAAAGACACAAAAATAATTCCATAAAATTCCACTCATTCTCTACCACAGGAGAGGAAGAATTGTATAAACTTGTTAAATCAGCTAAACCAACAACATGTTAGACCCTATTCCATCTAATCTATTAAAAGAGCTGCTTCCAGATGTCATAGATCTGTTATTAATTTATCATTGTCATTATCATACATCCCCAAAGCCTTCAAACTGGCTGTTATTAAAGGTACTATCCTCACAATTATATTCCTTCTTAGAGAAAAATGGTATCTGTGAGGATTTCCAGTCAGGATTTAGACAGTTTCATAGTGCTGAGACTGCTCTAATTAGAGTTACTAATGACCTGCTTCTATCATCTGATTGTGGTTATATCTCATTATTAGTGCTATTGGATTTCAGCGCTGCATTTAACTATTGACCACATTCTCTTGAATAGACTAGAAAACTCTGTTGGAATTAGTGGAAGTAATGCCAACCTTAGCATTCTTATCTGACTGCTATCAGTTTGTAGCAGTGAATGAGGACGTATCATATTGATCACAAGTGCAGTATGGAGTACCTCAAGGCTCAGTACTTGGACCGTTACTTTTTACGCATTACATACAGTATTACCCTTGGGAGATATTATCAGGAGACATGGTGTTAGCTTTCACTGTTATGCTGATGATACTCAGCTCTATATTTCGTCTCAGCCAGGTGAAACACACCAGATTGAGAAACTAATGGAATGCATAGCTGATATAAAAAATGAGATGACAAGTAACTTTTTACTGTTAAATTTAGAAAAAACAGAGGTGTTAATTATCGGACCCAAAAACCCCACACTTAATAATATAAAACACTGTCTAATACTTGATGGCTGCTCTGTCAATTCTTCTTCATCAGTTAGGTTAGATTATTGTAATGCTTTACTGGGTGGTTGTTCTGCACGCTTGATAAATAGACTACAGCTATTTCAAAATGCAGCAGCTAGAGTCCTTACTAGAACCAGGAAGTATGAGCCTATTAGCCTGGTTCTGTCAACACTGTACTGGCTCCCTATCAAACATCGTATAGATTTTAAAATCTTGTTAATTAGTTATAAAGCCCTGAATGGTTTAGCTCCTCAGTACTTGAGCGAGCTCTTATCACGTTATAGTCCTCCACGTCTGCTGCGTTCTCAAAACTCCCATTTGATAATACCTAGAATATCAAAACCTACTGCGGGTGGCAGATCTTTTTCTTAAGAAGCACCCGAACTCTTTAGGTAACAATTTACCTAATACTGTTCGGGAGGCAGGCACACTCTGTCAGTTTAAATCTAGATTAAAGACACATCTCTTTACTCTGGCTTATACTTAACACACTGATGCACATTTATTAATCAAATCCGTTAATGGGGTGTTAGGCTGCATTAATTAGATCAGCCGGAACCGGGAACACTCCCCTTAACACATGATGTACTCGTTACATCGCAAAAAATAATGGCCTCTATGCTAATATTAGTTTGTCTCTCTCTTATTCTGTTCCTCAGTCCGTATCCAGATCAGATGGTGTATCAGCACAAAGAGATGATCTTCACCAGAGACTAGAACACCTAGATGGGTTCTGTCGACAGATTGTAACCCTGAGTATTCTCCCTGGGCAGCACGCAAAACAAGCTTTGCTTAATTACCGACAAGTACGAACTTGTGAAAATATGGTTATTAAGTGTACATGCAGGTTAATAAAAAAGGGGCATTAGAGCTGCTTTTCCACTAATGGGACAAACAGTTCTCTTTGCTGGTACGGTTATGGTTTTTCATTCTCCACTTCAGGGGTTGATAACGGATCTCTTCGTCAGTCGTTGCCATGGTAACACAAAGGTTTACAAATGAGGTATAAATAACCACCGCGTTATGGAGGATAAGAAATTTCCTTAGACTATATTACAAATTTGTGTTTACACTTCTCAAAATAGTGCACTAGCAAGCCACTAGAAACTAGCAGCCAGGCAACAGACAAGTGGCTGATCCGGATTGGCGACGTCATGCGCACTGTCTACCCGTGCTGAGAATTTCAGGCAGAGAGCACCATACCGTAGCAGGTTCATGTGGAAACACCACTGAAAAGAACCATTCTGCCCGACGGTGGAAAAGCGATTTTACCTCATCTGTGAACATGATTTGTGAAAATCTCCCAACCTTCTATGCTCCGTCATTGCGGACAATAAATATGCACATACATATTGTGCTTTTAATTTAAGCAACAATGGGGATTTAAATTTTGAAAACCGGTAATAAAGAAATTGTTTTTGAAACATATACTGTTTTTGCCTCTACAATAACTACAAAACTGGTTCATCATCACATACATTATTACGTGTTCATGAAAGAAGGGTTTCTTTACAAAGTGGCATTTACAATGCTTTAAGTTGTTTTACCAGATCATTCCAATTTGTTTTGTACATAAAATGAAAATTAGCACACTGTTGTGTAAATGTACCATAAAAAAACGAAACTTACAAGAACAAGTTCACCGACTT
Organism: Enteromius trimaculatus; assembly: GCA_032361065.1. Lineage (NCBI taxonomy): Eukaryota > Metazoa > Chordata > Actinopteri > Cypriniformes > Cyprinidae > Enteromius > Enteromius trimaculatus. The sequence goes on from JAUMHP010000025.1 coordinate 2,951,632, forward strand.
GTTTATTAAGGCAAACAGCCCAAAACAGCCAAAACTTCTATTCAACAACAGTTCACAAGTGTTGCATATTTTTATTGACATTCATGCTTAACAAGACAATATGCTACTTTAAAGTTCAGAAGAGTCGGCTAGCAACAGATAGAAGTTGTAGCACTCAACTTTTTGCAGAGTTAATACAGCTTGTCAACATATGAAGTAGATTTGTGTTGAATGTGGAGTCATTATCTTCTGTAAGAAACTTAAGCTATATCAGGGTAAGAACGCCAAACCATCTGACAAATTTAGATTTTTCCATACAGTAGTCTAAAAGCAATTCATGTTTCGTTATTTTTATTTTTTTAACTTGTGACAGAAAAATTCACATTTTTGGAATTATTAAACCACATTTGACAGTATGTTTGAAAATATCCATCTATACTGTAGTTGAAAGTAGTGATGAAGAGTTTTAAGATTTATACAGGTGATTAATACTTAACGTCCCATTGTTGGCATGGTAACAGCAGGGGACTTTAGGGTAGCATCTTCTGCCTTCCACTGCGAGGTAATAGTTTTGATCTGTGTGTAGAACTGAATGCCCTGTGATGGAAAGAATAGCAAAATACTTAAGACTACACAATGACTCAAGATTAGTCATCCTCTTTTTAATACTCTCTCAAAATGACAATGACATCACATGAGAAATGGCAGGTGGCTGGCAAACTTAAGCTGGAACAATAAACCACTTGCGTCAAAACATGTCAGTCATTGTTTTATGACAAACTACAGCTGACTTTTATACCAAAACAAATTTTACAGCCAAACTCAAATGGTAGACAAAACATTCAAATGGCTAACCAAATGGATCAAGCCTGTGACCTGATTTTAAACTTCAGCTGGTTCGTTTAGGAAAAGTGTGGCCAATAATTCCCAACTTTCTTATTTTTTTGCTCCATGGCAGAATGTTTTTTTTCTTCAATTTGGTATTTTTATATTAACTCTGTAAAATACTGAAATACAGATACTCAGTTCTGTTATAAATACAGAAAATGCTATTTTCTCAGCATTCTGTTCAAATTGTTGCTTCATAAAACATTCCGACATTCATCCAAAAATATTCTGGGGCTAAGAAATTTTGTAATACAAACCCCCCCTCTCCTGATATCGAGTTTCAAATACTTACTTGCTTTCCATAGAAATTAGTGTCTCCCCTGAAGGAGCCTCTGGAGCCGGTGAATGAAAACATGGGCAGCGGGACGGGGATTGGTACATTAACTCCAATCTATAAAAAAAAAGCAAGCAGTACATTAACAGAGGGTCAGCTGCGTTTGCCCTCATGAGCAGTCATGTTCTCTGCATCTCACATATCTGACACACTCACACCCTGATGACAGTTAAGACAACATTATACCCGTCAGACGCAGATGCATTTTTGTCTGCCGCAGATAGCTGTATGCTTTCCTCACGTCTCTAGACAGCTTGTGGGAGAGATGGTTTGTAAATTCTATACATTACCGCTGCACGTCAGTCTCCCTGCTCAATGTAAACCTAGAAATCTCAGCTGCAACCTTTCCAGTGTGTATTGAAGAGCCTGTCCGCTGTGCTTCGCTGTCAGTGTAGCAATTAAAGTCCCGAAATAAGACAGTTTAACAAAACTAGAGTTTAAAATTAGTGTTAACCTTTACTAGATAGCAAACGAAACGCAGGAGAATGATCCCAGAAGATATATTTTTTCTAAGACGGGTTTCTTCAACTAAATGTCCTGAAGACTTTAACAAAATAAACTCATTTAACGCTATCAGAGGTTTTACACTTTTAAGATGGCTGTAGATTTAAATATATAACACATACATTTATAAATCACATCACTTCATATTTTAAAGTAGTGATGAAACTGAAGAAGCAACAGATCTTTCTTCCATAATCTCACATGCGAATAAAAAAAAAAAGTATATATACATTTTTTTTTACTATATATTATATATAGTGAAAAAAAAAATCATTAAAAAAAAAATTATATATATATATAAAATAATTATATAGAATTAAATAATTAAAATTATACAAAATAATAAGTTTGGGTGGATCACTTAATATGCATCTATAAAAAATTAAAATGAAAATTCAATAAAAAGTTATAAAAATAAATTCATGCCTACTTTATGTGACCATGATAAAAATTACATCAATGCACAAAGAGCAATATAATATAACTAACGGCATGGTAAACAAGCGTTCCAAGTAACGGAATAGTTTAAATTTGTGCTAATAAACATAAAAGACTGAAACTTAAAAGTTTGTGAAGTTGAAGAAACTCAAATAACTTTGCTGTTGGGCTTCAGCGGTGTATGGAAAGTGTGGAAGAATCGGCTCATTCTACTGAATGTGTTGACGAAGCAGTCGACACACAACTGAAAGCCACAATCATTTGTTTGTGTACCAGCCGAGAAAAGTAATGCATGCAGAGAATAACTAAACAAAACATTTTGTTTTTGGGGTGAGGCTGGAAACTGGCAGAGCATCTTGAAATGTTTTTTTAAAAAAAAAATGCGGTTGCACAATTTGAGCCTTCTGGGCGAAGGTGACTCGTGAGGGAGTGGACGGAGCAAAAGGAGGTTCTTGTATGCGGGGGTGTTGGAGGCCAGCTCAGCACATGGCCCGTGCCGTGTCCTCCAGCATGTGAATCGCAAACACACGGCATAGCTGCTCGCCACGGGCAAACAAACTGGGTAAAAAGGGGACCGCTTTTGCATAACCGCCAGATCAACAGGTTACGAGGAATCCCTTTTGAGTTTAATTTAAGACTTCAGGCTTTACCAGCAAAATATTTTGGCATAGTGCTGTTTTGATTAAAAAGCACATATTTGCTGTGAACTATTTGTAGCGCGCATGTTTCGAAGCTGTGGCAAACAAAGTAAGTCCAAACGAGAAAAAAAAATACTGTTTTACATAGATTTTTAAAGGCAGCCTTGTGCTTCCCTTAGTGTATATATGGCTGCTAAAGAGACAAGACTTGCATCTAAACCGTGTTTCTTGGCTTTGGGTTGGGGAGTGGCGCCAAGGGGATTTTTGCACATTTCATTTACATCACGTTCTAATATTTACTCTAGAGGTGCGTCTGGAACTCTTCACCTACAATGGTCTTGTCAAGAGTCTACATGACATGTGGAGGTGCCTAATACGACATAAGTGAACATCAACATGTTTGCATCGTCTATAAGAAGGCAGTTTTCCACAGTCGCAGACTGACTGAGGTCTCTCAAAGGTCTGCACTTATTTCAAGACAAGACACACAAGATACTGATACTTTTGCCTTTCGCACATAAGTGCTGCGTTTTTAAGACAGCATGTAAAATAAAACGATTTTCAAGTATTACACACAACGCCGCTCAACCAATTAGAAGACTACTTACTAGTAGGTCTGTTTTTTTATAAATCCAGAACCTGATATACAATACATCTTTTTATTTTTCCTTTCAATATATTAGCATCAATATGTTTATTGATATGTACATTCCCATTTCCTGCAGTCCAGTGAAGAACCAGGTCACCCAAATAAACTCTTAAACAGGGGTTTCCAATGGGTATCTACTGTGCATTTAAAGAGATAGTTGACCCATAAGTCCTTCATTCATCTTCAGAAACCGGTCATTTGAGAGAGATATATATATATATATAAATAAAATACTTACAGTAGAAAATATACAAAATATACTCATGGAAGTTGAAATTTTTTGGCCTTTAAGATAATGTATTGTTGGCTATTGTTACAAACATGCCTAAGCTACTTATGGCTGCTTTTGTGGTCTAGGTGTCACAAATTAAGATATTCTTGATAAAATCCTAGAGCTTTCTGACCTTGCATAGACAGCTATGTAACGGACAAGTTTAAGGCACAGGAAGGTAGTAAGGACATTATTAAAATAGTCCATGTGACATAAGTAGTTCAATCATAATTTTAGGAAGCTACAAAAATACTTTTTGTGTGCGAAAAAAACTAAAGTATTGACATAATTCAATGTCTTCTCATCTGTGTCAGTCTTAATCACACTACCTTTCTGGGCCTTGAACGTGGTAATACCGCTGCTGTCTATTAATGCTCTGATTTCATCTAAAACATCTATTTGTGTTTCGAAGATAAACAAAGGTCTTTGTTGTTTGCCTAGTTAAGAAGGTTTAATGCACTGGATATGTGTATAATAAATACAGCCCTGTTCATGACGCACAACAACAACTCACCTGACCAACATCGACTTCATGACTGTATTTACGTGCCGCTGCACCGTTGGTGGTAAAGATGGCGGTTCCGTTGCCATATGGGTTTTTATTGACTATTTTGATGGCGTCATCCAAGCTGTCAGCCTCCAGGACCACCAACACAGGTCCAAATATCTCCTCCTTGTAGCACTTCATGTCCGGCTAAAATTAAAATAGGACAAACAAGTGGACAACATTACAGTCTTTGTATAATACTGACATGTTACTTGACAGCAACTAAAGAAATTCCCTTATGTTCTTTAGTCTATGAAACATAAAATAAAATATTGCAAAAAGTCCACCTAAAAGTCATGTGGGTCCAAAATGACCATGAACCTCATTGACTTCAGACTTGTCTGGGTTAAAGAACTGTCTTTTGTGTTTCACAGAAGAAATAAGTCATTTAGGTTTGGAAAGACGTGAGGTTGAGTTATTAGGATTAATTCAAGTTTATTCATTTAGTAGACATTTTTATCCAAAGCGAGGAATACAACAAATGCTTCATCATAAAGAAGCTAATATACACAGGAAGCACTCGTAATATGGCACTTGAACACTTCTTGTACAACCTTGTTAGCATTTTGGCTCTCACCGTGACATTGCTAATGATGGTTGGTCCTACAAAGTTGCCATTTTCGTAACCCTTGACCTTCACGTTCCTGCCGTCAAGCAGCACCTTGGCACCCTCATCCACACCGCTCTGAATAAGGCTGTTGACTCGCTGTTTGGCCTGAGGCGAGATGAGAGGTCCCACATCAGCTCCGGGCTGGTCACCTTACAAAATAAGCAGAAAGCAAGAAACAGAAAAATAAATGCATGATTAAGAAGCTATGGAGTTTTTACAAAATGCATTTCAACGACAGCGATAACGTATTCCATTACAATAGAAATTCATTCATCCCACGGCACTGTGTTACAAATGCTAAATTAACAACTTTGTTGTGAAACAAAAAACACTGCACATTTAAATGTGTCACATGTAATTCAGGTCACAACCTAGATGCACCAATTTGCTGAACTATTACTGTACTGTAGAGTTCAGTGGATAGCTAGCAGAAAATGTAGCGGTTTGTTTTCTAAACAACAGTTTAGTTGGTTAACCAAACGTTTAGACATCATAAAGTCTGGAGAACTGGTTCCTGTATCGTTTGTTTTGTTGATTCTTGCTGAATAGAGGGGATGACTTTCCTTTAATTTACCCCTTTTTACTGGGTTGCAACCAAATGGACTGGTACCGACACACATGAACAAACACACAGCCACACATACAATTTTAGATACCCTAAGGCAATATGTCTTAAAGGTCTGCAATAGCGTTTCAGAATAGCTGCTGCGGTTTTCCGTCTCTGATTACAATTACAATTTTCATCGGCAGATTTTTTTTTTTAAACATTTGATCGGCCCATACTAATTTCTGGTCCCCTTTATACCACAAAATGTGCTTCTGCTTTGTGGCATGACCAAGACAAATAGTGCGTCTATCCTCTGGGTGAGCTGAACATGCTTTAAGTTGCTCAGGGAGAGGTGTGGTCATGAAGGCATGGGTGGTCTACGAAAAGGCCAAAAAAGAGGGATAAAGCAAACTGAATGAATTTAAAGGATCTCTACATTGTGAGGAACTGCGGAAGAGAGATTTTATTCAATGAATGTCATGTAAAAATAGTCTAAAGTGACATTTATGGTATAGGTTTTCCTGGTTTAGCATAGCGTTTCCTAGTCTCGGTGGTCCTAGAAACACAAATATCCAAATTCGTTAATATTGTGAGATTGTGTACTAACTAACTGCTAGTAAAAACTAAATTAGTAAAAAAAACTGAAATGCAAAAGCAAACCCTTTTTTTATTTAACAAAGAACTAAACATTATGGAACCCAACAGGACCACAGCCAAGTGGCATATTTAGATGATGCCAACCATCAGACAACATACAGTATTAACACATTTTGCCATAAGTTAAATATTTTGAGTTTGTACAATATATAAATAGATTGAACAAACTTAATTTCCTGTAAAGCTGCTTTGCAATGATTTGTATCATGAGAAGTGCTATACCAAGAAACTTAAACTGATGTTTTATGGTATACGAGTTCAAAAAATTTGTTTCCTGCCTTTAATTGTAGCCATTTAGAATTATTGCTCTAAGTCTATGTCCATTTTTTCCACATTTTGCTCTATGATCAACAGTTGAGTGTGCAGCCTTTGCAAGTGCAGATGGACGCATTTGCTGCAATTGCAACCAAACCTAAATGACATTCAATAACTTGTGTAAACATATTTCATATTAGTGACATATTTTGGCCTTTACTGTATTGTGCTCCACAGCCTAAAGCCAGATTTGCAAGACATGAAAACAATCTGAAGTACCTGCATTGACACGGAGACCCTTAGCACGTTCAACCAGTTCAGGCAACCAGTTCCGTGCTTCTCCTATAAGGACTGCAGTGGAAAGTGCCATACATCTCTGACCCGCTGCTCCAAAAGCAGCACCAACCAACTGGTTTAGTGTGTTCTCTTTGTTGGCATCAGGCATCACCACACCGTGATTCTTCGCCCCCTGGTGGACAGAAAATGAGAGTGTAAGGAAGCAGCTTCACATTTTCTCCAAACTATATATTATAGTATGAACACAATGAGTGAAAAAAGGCAAAGTAAAAGTAATGGACCTCAGACCTTGAAAACATAGCTATAATGAAACAGCACAAGATTCAGATTCATAACGCAAGTAAATCTGTAGACCTACAATAATGAGGAAGAGATTTTGGTTGTAGAGGGTAGATATCTGCAGTGGGAGCAAAGGAGATGGGATCTTCTGTATTAAATCCAAGCAATTTGAATAATGATAGTGTATGTGTTTCCATAGTTTGATATTAAACGCTGCTGTTCATCACCTTTGAGACTGTCAGGCAATAAAGAATGAAAGGGGTAATCTCCAATTTCCTGAATCTTAGTCTACACTTTCAACCTCATTATGGAGGTTAAGAAAGCACCAGAATGATGTGGATTCATTTGTAACCAAATGCTGCCACCATCTGGCCACTGAAGTTGTACTGAGAAATTGTAGCTTTGTTAGTGTTGGAAGCATCTGAGCAACAGTCATGCTACTAAAAGCATCTATAAGCATTGCTATCATAACCAATTACTTCACCCCTGTGAATTTTTGCAGATGATCCTGCCCATTATTTTCTATATACTAAGAAAAAGACACCATATAGATATAACAATAATTCAAATTTACTTATAAACTGCAGTAAATTCTAAGTATTTACTGACTAATGATGACATCCCACACTTAAATGCCACTTCAGCAGTGCTTCTGTGTCACCTTTGCAGTGTAGATTTGGTATATTTGCATTATTTGCTCATCACCTTCCAGTAGGTTATAAAAAAAAATGTGGCCAGGATATTCTCCAAAACTCACTTTTCGTGTTCATTGGAATTAAGCAAATATGGAACTACTGTACTAAAAATGTAACTTCATACTAACGTTGTTCCAGATACTTAAGACCTTGATTAATAATTTAATTTAATAATAATTTAAACAATAGACAGTTTTCCTGTTATGTTACAGCCTTATAGGAAATCCCACCTGGCGTAGCTTTACGTTTATTTTTACACATACTGCATCAAGTAATAATGTAGTAAAACATGGATATTAAAAGGCGAAATTCAGAATACACCTTATTGATAATGAATATTTTGTACAGGCAAGATGATGAACCCACAATATAAACAATGTGTTTAACTTTAAATGGTTTCCCATAGTAAACCATAAGAAGGAAAACACTGAACAGACTGCGTTCATATTCCGGTCTCATCATCATGTAAACTATGCATTAATAATGTGGTGATTACTGAATTTGATCTTTTACTGTTACAGTTTTAAATATATTAATGACTGAAATATATTATTGAAATATCCAGTCACGTGACTGAAACTATGAATAGTTAAGATATTTTAATGAAACCAGTGAAATCTCCGTTCCTTCATTTTCCAATATTTATGGGTCAGAACAACAAGAGAGTATGTAAATGAAATTCTTTTTTTTAAGGTGAACCATCCTTTTAAAGAAGGATGCTTTAGTTTTTGTTTAGTTTTTTGTCACATGCAAAACGGTTTTCTGTGAAATACATTAACTTTATGTTTAGAACCAACCATGTTGCTCTGCACTCTTTTGCCATTTTTGGAGCCTCTCTCATAGATGTACTCGCCAGCCTGGTTGGAGCCTACAAAACTGATGGCTTTGATGGCAGGATGGTCACAGACGAAGTTCACAGCTATAATAACACATGGGGAAAGAATCATTTTGTTATCTGCACAGAATCTGGATCATAATGTGGTCATAACATTAATAACCCTTCTGCTTCTGTACTTTTCCATACCGTCGTGCTGTCCGTGGATTATGTTTAATGTTCCATCCGGAGCACCGGCGTCCTGCAGCAGCTTGGCCAGCAACATGGTGCAGCCAGGCACTCTCTCTGAGGGCTTCAGTAAATAGGTGTTCCCGCACACCATGCCCATTGGGAACATCCAGAGTGGAATCATGGCAGGGAAATTAAAGGGGGCGATACCGGCGCACACGCCAATGGGCAACCGGTATGTGTATGTGTCCATGTCTTTAGTGATAGAGGGGAGGGTCTCGCCCAGCATAAGGGATGTGATGCTACAGGTGTGCTCCACCACCTCTGCAAGACCAACAAACAACTGGAGTAAATAATGTGAAGGCACACAAACTAAATGTGCAAACACTTATAAAGCCAAAGACTTTCTTAGGCTCCAACTGTCAATAATGCCTCATCTGAAAAACCTCCCAAGCTATTTTCAACCTTATGCTTATTTTGTGATTAAAAAGCTTGGGGTTGGTAAAAAAAAAATAATAATAATACAAATACACATATATATGTTTTTGAAAGAAGTCTTATGTTCACTATTGCTACTTTGAAAATACAGTAAATAATATTGCTAAATATTAACAAACACATTTGTAATTTGAATCCATTTAAAAATGTTATTCCTTTCTGTGATGGCAAAGCTGAACGTTTTAGTCATAAGTGTCACATGATTTCATGGCAATATGCTGATTTACTGGCCATAAAAAAATGTTATTTTCAATGCTGAAAAAAAATGTTTAATACTTGTATTCTTTGCACAAAAAAAAGTATTCTCCTAGAGCCCCTGATAGACTGTTTTGCTGATGTTTTACTAAGTTTCTGAATCTTAGATCATTACAGTATTGCTGTCTATGGAGGGTCTGACAGCTCTCATCAAAAATATCTTAATTTGCCTTAATAGGTCTTCTGGGTTTGAAACGACATGAGGGTCAGTAATTAATGTCAGAATATTCATTTTTTGGTAAACTAACCCTTTAAGGAAATAACTATCATGGCTTCAGTTGCTCTTAAAGGAACACTCCACTTTTTTTGGAAATAGGCTTATTTTCCAACATCCCTAGAGTACTACAGATGTGTTTTACCGTTTTCGAATCCATTCAGCCGATCGCTGAAAAATGCAAAGTTGTGATTTTCTAAGCTGATATGACTAGGAACTATTCTCTCATTCCGGCGTTTTAAATAAATTTAAAAATATCAAAACACTTTAGTCATTTTATAGTGCGACGCTAGCTGGTCTAATCGAATTCAATGATTTATGCTAAGCTATGCTAATTTTGGAACCACCAGACACAGCGATCGGCTGAATGGATTCAAAAATGGTTAAACACATCTGTATTACTCTAGGGATGTTGGAAAATGAGCCTTTTTCCAAAAAAAGTGGAGTGTTCCTTTAATATTACTACAGAACTGTCTTAAGAATGAGAGACTCACGAAGTCCTCTGAACACGTCGCCCTCAGCGTCAGCCAGGGTTTTTCCCTGCTCCAGGGTTATCAGCTTGGCCAGCTCTTTCTGACACACGAATCACACACATTTAGCAGGCAGTATAGCAGAACAAATATAGCTAAACAAAGATCCAGAATTAAGTAGCATAGCAAGTGTGCAGAACAGGATCTAGTAAAACGAAACCTAAATTCAACCACGAAGTCAGTAACTTACAATATTGTCTTTAATGAGCTGCTGATAGCGAAGGAAGACCTGCTGGCGGGCGAGGATGGACGTTTCGGCCCATGTGTTGTACGCCCGTGAGCATGAGTCCACGGCGGCCAACATCTCCTCATGTGTGGCCTTTGGTACTCGACCAATGACCTCGTTGGTGGCCTGAGGAATGCATTATAATTCAATTTTAGAGACAGATCAACTGTGGCTAATGGTTTGAGGCCTTTTCCCTGCAATGTGCTGATACAGTCATTTGTTAAAAAAAAAAAAAAAAAAAGTAATTCCGATTGTTGACATATGTTATACTTTCTTGCTGTTAACATTAACTTAACACATAAAAAAAAAGAGCACAAACAATTCAACAAGTAATAAAAACCAGAGCAACTAAAAACAATGTTTAAACTGCTCTAATGTGACATTAACCTGAAACAGAGTACAAATAGAAGAGTCCAGCAAGCATTTATTATGGCATCTACCGTGCAAAGCAGATTACAACAAAGCTTGAGAAAATGGTTAATCTCAATGTTTTCTCTATTGCTCCTTTTGCACATTGGTAACACTACTAAACAATTTTAAAGATGTAAAAAGAAATAAACAACATAACCGAAGCGGTTTTATATAATGACTGATGGAATAACTAAGTAAGGCAGGTGTTATTTGTCGTCTAGTCAGGACGATCAGCCCAAATCACAAGTGTTTAAACCACATTAATGTAATGGGTTTAACTTGGCCTTAGTGTGGTCAATGAACGTAATCTGTTGAACTGCTGTGTGCTCAACTCTTCCACTGATGTCTGGTTAGTGAACTTACAGGATTGTGAATGTCCAACCATTCTGGACTCTTGGATTCGACAAACTTTCCATCAATGAACAACTTGGTGGTGGGCTGAGAAAGGACAGAGAAAATGATGTAATATGAACGTAAAACGTAAACGTGAAACAATTGCAACAATAGCTTTTTCAAGAGACTATATACTCTATCTTAAAACTAGAATACACTAGTATAAACTAATTTGACAGCTAGCCTTTTAAAATCTGTTTTTCAGTCATGTAGCGTACTCCACAAAACTGCATTAGTGTTATTATAAGAGGGAGATAAAAGTCTGGAATGAATGAGTGATTTCAGTCACTGTATGAGTCATATTGTCCAGCGCAAGGTAATAATTATACAGTCTGCTAAGCTCTCACAATCACTTAGTTACTGTGTTTTCAAAAAGTACAATGTTTTTGACACATTAGTTAAACGTTCTCCTTACTCCGCACATATTACTCTTAGACCCAAACACTCTTTGCACAAATACGCACAATGTTTGTTCAAATTTCTGATGAACCTACCACAGAGGAGGAGGAGTAGCACATGCGCCCCATCCGAAGAGGAACCTGCAGAAAGGCACGATATTAAAATACCTCTATTGTTGTGTATGACGCAGATCGTTACATTAGATGTCAGTCACTATATTAAACCTCATGTATAACTGCTGTCCACTAACGTTTATTTAACTTTAATTAAAAAATTAATTGTTGATGAAAAAAGAAAAACTCTTTAAATAGAGATAAACTGCTGTCTGATTGCCTATAAGAGTAAGTTGTTGCTCAAAAGTATTCATGCATTAAGTTCATAGGACTATGATAACAGTAGCACTTAGCGCGTATGAACTTGACAAGACCTGTCGCGAAATTATATTTATATTAAAAAGGTATCTTTGTGGTGATTGGTCTACAAACTCCTTTCAATTTACATACTACAACATCTTACAAACTATCTTTACAGTGTATTATATATAGAGTTGCTTTCATTGTGGCTAGTGTGCAACAAAGTATCTGCTCGTGGTGTTTGACCGTGAAAGTTGATACTTTGACAACACGACGTAACGTCAAATGCATACTACGTGTATGACTGTAAAATTCGATGCTTTGTGTTTCTTACCCTCTTCTTTACAAGGGAACGCATTAATGTCGCTGCCATGATGGAATTCGTAGATTAATGCTGTATTCACCCCCCTTAATGTGCGTCCAACCCCCGCCAGAGGACGTGCGCCGAGACCTGCGCCCTGCACACGAACCGCTTTTCCTACTGTGACTTTAAGAGTGGGCGGGGTTTCGTGTTCAAACAGCCAATCATGTGCTAAATCCAAGTACTCCCCCCCATTCAGGAACTTGATTGGCTGGGCCTCTCGGGTGATGGACCAATGGTAGTGCGCGTTTGTTAAACGGCACACCTTATAGGCGCGAGCTGGTACGTAGGAAGTGATAGGATATTAAACTTGTCAATTATTCATTATAAAGCCAAGGCATGTGACACATTTATGTTATAGGACAAAAACCTATAACAAGCATTCATTTGTATACATTTCATTAACTTCATAAGTTAAGGTATATTTCCCGTTCTGATGCAAACTCACGTAAATGCTTTGTTTTGAAGTCAGAATCATTTGTAGCGAATCGGTTCGTTTTTTAAAACACTATTCCCTTTTGTCACGGTTTCACGGTTTATTTATTTTAAAAATCTTTTTAAAAATCTTGTCGTGTTTGTTTGTTGGTTTATTAACAAAATGCAAATTTTTAATGTGTTTTAACGATACAAATTAGATCATAACTTAAAATATAAATAATAATGTTACTTTTAAACATATGTTTTAATTCCCATTATTGTTAATAGCATTGTTCCCATATTCTTTTGTTCCTAAACAATCATATCTCAAATGGCTCGCGAATCGGTTTGACAGAATCCTCAACAAGAATCGGTTCATAATAAGAAAGACTCTAGTAACCGAGCTTCCGTACTGTGCATGCAGCTAATAAATCCTTCTAAAGCAAAGTCCATTCTTCTTGAACACCAACCATCTAATATGAGTGCGTCAGCTGCACGTTTAATCAAGGTAACTTAAATGCATAAATCCCGCATGCATGCTTTAACGTGGAAGACGAGAGAGATTCGATATTTAACGCAAACACGGACTAAATCGTTTCCAGATGTCTTCCGAAGTCCCCTAAAGTTGCTTAGTCACGACTCAAACTCAACCAGGAGGAGGGAGTTTGGTGATGCATCTCATTGGTTGACAAAGTAGTGTTTTTTCATGTATAGTGTCAGTAGTAACTGGACTGATACATGCTTGCCATGACGACTCAAGCGAAGGTTAAATACGTTGTTTCTAATCTTAAATGAACCTTATTGTTTGTGATACATTATTTAACTGCTATATTTTCATGTTCTAGCCAGTTCTTTATGGATATTTTAGAAGTTCTTGCTCCTGGAGAGTCCGGATAGGTGAGTATTGAATAATCAGATACATCTCGAGCCTGTCAAATATTTTTCTCTAATGCAATATAAATGTGTTTTCATATTTACAGCGTTTGAATTGAAAGGCATTGAATATGAACAAAAACCAGTAAATCTCATCAAGGATGGTGGGCAACAGGTATTCATACATCTTTGCACTTGATTGTTGCGTATCTAAAACTTTCCATGTTAACTTTTATCATTATCTTTTTCACGAGCTAACAAATCAGTTTAAGGCAATAAACCCAATGCAGCAAGTGCCTGCAGTCACCATTGATGGCATCACCTTGTCTCAGTCGGTAAGAACATGCATGTGCCTTAGTGGCACACTGAAATGCAATTAAATTGTGCTTTTTAGGGGCAATTTCCCGAACAGGGTTTAAGACTAGTCCTCGATTAAAATAAATGTTAAGAGCTGTCTAAACTGGAAAAAGCTTGCACGGAGATATCTTAATATACATTGTTTGGTCTTAAAATGCTCACAGATAATGCATTTTTGTAAGACATGTTTCTAAATATTCTTAAATGTTCTAAATTAGCAAAGGTCTAGTCCTGGTTTAATCTAATGCCCCCGTTTAACTCAGTTGGCCATAATCCAGTACATTGAGGAAACTCGTCCAGAGCCACGCCTCCTTCCTGCAGAACCAAAGCAACGGGCTCAGGTTCGCATCATCTGTGACATCATCGCCGCTGGGATCCAGCCTCTCCAGGTTAGACATGAACTTGTGTTTATAGGTGCACAGTAACAGATTAAAATATATGAAAGAAGTGGGTCCAAGTCAAAATAGCGCATTCCTTAAAAATCGACAATATTTCCTTAACTATCAGGTCATCATTTGCAAGGTACAAAAGGCATGGAAAAGTTTACACTTCTCCTCTACAAGCAAGAATTTCACAGCAGCGCTTTAGTGTAATGTTTGATTGATATTCCTTGCACTAAGACACCATTACTTCCATGCTGTATTTCAGAATCTATATGTGCTTCAGAAAATTGGAGCAGAGAAGGTACAGTGGGCTCAACATTTCATCAACCGAGGATTCGAGGGTGAGTTTTTCTCATTAGGTTTTACATTGTTACCTTTACCTAGTTATCTTGCTGTCATATAAACAATTATGGCTATTTGATTTTTAGGGTGTTTTGGGTTTTATTTTATTTTTTCGTCTTTGAACCAACAGCTCTCTCAGCACGGTTTCCTAAACGTATTGTAACAAATACTCAACACCTTATTGGTTAAATGTATACTTTAATTTTATTGTATATTATTGAAGCCTTAGAGCCTATCCTGAAGCAGACGGCAGGAAAATACTGTGTTGGTGAAGAGGTAATGACTGAGATGTACTTCTCAAACAGATGGCATATTATTCATATAAAAAGCAGTATATGATACACACTACTGTACAAAACTTTGCCTTGTTTAATGAATTTGAAGGAAGGCTCTCTATACTCGGTTACTCGTAATAATCAAGGAACTTTGCTGGCGTACCCTGGTTGCAGCAGGTGCAATGATATTTAATTAGTCCCCAGCATTTTCAGGCACTGCAACTCTTTGGTCATTTATGAGCGTGATGCTAACAGCCCAATCAGATTCCGTGATCTATGCTAAGCTACAGGTAAAAGGGTCATCACCAGACCCCACTCAATGGATTTAAAAAAAAATGCTAGTACTTAACTGAAAATTAGCCTATTTGCAAAAAAGTAGCATGTTTTTTAAAAATATATATATTTTATAATATATATATATTAAATAGCTCATTTTTAAGCACCCTCAGTCACAGGATCTTCAGAAATCATTGTAATGTGGGGATTCACTGCTCAAGAAACATTTCCCATTATCAATGTTGAAAACGCTTATACTGCTCAATATTTTACATGACAATTTTGTCAGAATTTTTGGATGACTAGGAAATAAGTTTGATCAGAAAGAACAGCCTTTTTTGCAAGTGAACTATTTTAATTTCATTTTGTCATTTGAGAATTTTTTTTTTTTTTACTAATCCTGAAGTTTTGAACAGTAGTGTTTGCAAAATCTAAACTGTTTTTAAAAGGCTTCCAAATATTAACATTACTACATTTCTAGATATCCATGGCAGATATTTGTCTTGTGCCTCAAGTCTTCAACGCTGAAAGGTACACGTCTCTTTAAAGCGGACGTTAATGTTGTCATTAATGACATTAATAATTGTCATTCTGCTGTTCTTTACCAAAGGTTCAAGGTGGATATGTCGCGGTTCCCTACTATCAGAAGGTTAAACCAGACCTTAATTGAGATTGACGCTTTCAAAGTCACTCATCCATCATGTCAGCCTGATACTCCTGATGATTTGAGAGCATAATCTGAATAATGAAATCAATAAAACACTTTGATAAACCGTTGTGTGAGATTCTTCATTAATAAGACTTTGATTTCTTTTTAGCAAAGTACTGCATTTATTGCTTTGGTGAAAGACTACAGTTGCTTTTTTGCAACTTTCAGACATCTGTGAACAAGAGATGAGCTGTACTGTACATTCCAGTGACTTAAAGGAAAATGTGTTTGTGCGATGTGAAACATACGAAGTGGACAAAAATACAAACGTGAAAACGTGTAAAGTACGTGCAAAATACAAGAAAACATTTATTGCACAAAAATACAGTCTCTGAATGTACGAAATACAACTCTGAACTAGACGTGAGAGAGAGAGAGAAAGTGAAGGCTTTGCTTGAAAAAATAAATCAATATAAAAACGGTAGCTGTAAAACAGCTGTTCACGCTAAAACTGCAACAAAGCAATGTTAAAAAACAAGCGCTAAAAGTGCTTCTCAAGTTCAGATTTTTTCTGTTTCTTTAAGTATTCATTTTCATTTCTAAGAAAAAAAAATCCTGTAGTTCCTGATCCTAAACGGGGAGTTCAATCGTGTATTTAACAGTGTCGTTATAAAACGTTCCTGAACAATCTGACCCTCCAAATACTAGGATGGTGCACTGGAGAGAGAGGCTCTTGCTATGACGGCGATCCCTCGCATCTGAAGATAAAGTCTTTGTAGAGCCCAGGCTTATCAGACTGTGACCGGCACGAGGCTTAGAGCAAAGCAATGGAGACACCACTGATGACCAGGAGCTGGTATCTGCAAACATGCATCATTTTAACCTTTCAATCCATTCAGACTTGTAAACTGCAGTCTTTAAAAAAAAAAAATCCTACAAATCAATGCTTTGTGCCAAGTCTATTGGTTTTTAGGCCATCTGGTATACTATTTTGAAGTAAAACTGACACGTTACCCTAAAACGCCAATTCTGTTTTCACTTATTTGTGTTGTTTCATACATGAATAACTTTGGTGGAACACAATGCTGAAATTTTTTTTTTCTGTATAATGAAAGCCAAGGGACCAAAACAACTTTGGACCCTACAGACTTCATTATTTTGTAGTTATAGTTAGAGTCTGAGCACCAGGGTGCGAGGCTCCTTGTGGAACGGCTCAAACTCTCCTCCTCCGCATTTTTAAAGGCCTAAACATGCTCAAACTTCTGAAACGCACCAAAAGTGAAACTTTACATCCGATATGGATTTCAGAAGTAGTTGTGGCAAAAATGGCTTGAGTTTTTAAGGGTCTGTCCATGGCAGCATGACAAAGTTCGATGTCTTCGCCATGGCATTGAAGTTGTTGAAACTCAGCCATACAAGGTCCAATCTGCCCAATGTCCAGAGAAAAAAAAAAAAAAAAAAAAAAAAAAAAAAAAAAAAAAAAAAATCGGACCTGAACACATCTAAAGGTCAAGGCTGGCTGGAGTTTAGTTCCAACCCTGCTCCAACACACACAATACGCAATTTTGAAAGACTTGATCAATTGGATGAGGTGCGTTTAATTAGGGTTGCATCTAAACTCTGCAGGGCTCCAGCCCTCCAGGTATTAAGTTTGACATCCCTGAATTACACATGCACATATATGCACATACACATATACGCACACACACACACACACATATACGTGTACGTGTGTGTGTGTGTGTGTGTGTGTGTGTGTGTGTGTGTGTGTGTATGTATATGTATGTATATGTATATGTATATACATATGGTTTTGAATGTTTGTTGTGGACAATTTTGGGCCTTGGAAACCCATCAGTGTTTCAAAAATATGACTGTCAAACCATTTCATAGGTCTTTAAGCTAAATAGCTACAATACATTTTGTGTCATGGTGCTTAGTGTAGTAAATGAGGGAATGACAGACCTATGTTAAAGAGATGGAGGTCCTGTAGGGCTCCTACAGCACTGCAGCCGCCGCTGATCAGCACCCTGTTGTCAGACACGGGTAGAGCAGCGTGAAACCTGCACAGCAGAATGGTCATCACTTCAAGATATACAAATCTAAGTATATTCCCTATAACTGGATTTACAAATTCTGCATTATCAGCTTATTCTTTGAAGTTTGCTTTAAAAATAGGTTCACATTTTGAGGTCTTACCCACGGGCTAATGGTGGCATGTTCTCACACTTTACAGCAGTGTATTCCATGAAGCCTTTTCCACAAGAAACAAAAGACTTAATATACAAGATGAGATTACATGAACACAAAAACAGACAGCGAATACTCTCAGATGCTCAGTTCCATTACCAAGATCCAAGATGTGAAGATCATTGAGATAGGTGGCAGTTTTTCTTCCACCAAAAATGATCATCTTGTTCGACAACAGTGTGGTGGAGTGCCTATAAAACCAGTAAAGATGAAATATATAGTAGACAAAAAAAAAAAAAAACAGGGGGTAAACCATGACAATGATTTTAGTTGCATATGCTTTGGATGGTGATTATGAAACTGGATGAACAGACAAAGTAAAACTTCTTACCCAAACCTGGGCAGAGGACGGTCACCCTCCACAATTGGTTGATACCACAGACCATGTTCAGGGTTGAAAATATACAGTGCGTTACTGCAAACCTTGCCTTCAGGACATCGGCTAGGCTGCACTCCTCCAAATACATACAGCTCCTTCTTATAGACTGTGGCACTGTGGTACGCCAATGACGGTATATTTCCCTTTGCCTAGGTCAACCCAAATTGTCATGCATATATGCAACAAAGTGTTACATCCAATTAAACCATTGTCATGGTTGCAGAATTAGTTATTGAGAAAAGTGTGGAACTACTGACAGCATAGTTTATTTATGTACTGAACTATAAAAACTTGCATTTACAAATACATATATGCGACAAATAATCTAATACTCACAGAAACAAGCTTCCACTTCCATGTTATAGTGTCCAGTATATAAATATCACTGTATCGATGGGCGTCTCTCAGACCACCGTACACATAGACGGCTTTAGACTCCGGATCAAAGGTTGCAGAGTGACCTTTCGAGCTTGGTGGACTGACCTCCGGTGATGAGACCTCCATGGGGAACCAGAAATCATTATCTGAGAATTATTACAGTTACAGGTTATATGTTACAGTACATGTGAAATGGTATATATCATTCATTGCAAAATTGTACAAAATAATAAATAAATATATATAAAAGCATTTTAATTTAGTATTAATGAATAAAAATAAAAAATCTACATATTATAATAATAATAATAATAATAATGATAATAATAATAATCATCATCATCATCATCATCATCATCAAACGTATCCAATAATTATTATTTAATGTATATTTGCTTGAATATGCTTGCGTAGTTACTCTTTAGTACTGCATCCATGCAACATTTACAAATACTAGCTGCTCAAATAAGGAAAAAAAAAAAAATGCAGTTTTCACAATGAATTTTAGAATGATATGCACCGATTTCCAGCTTCCATATAGAATCTTTACAGCTAGCCTGGTCCTCAGCCTCCCCACCAATCAGAATGGCTGTTTCAGGATCACTCAAACACATGGCGTGGCTCCAGCGCTTAGATGGACAGTCTGAGAATAACACATAAATTCATTTGTGTGTGTGTGTGTGTGTGTGTGTGTGCGCACATGCACGCACAGATGGTTTCAACGTCAACAAACGAATGTTGCTGCACATGCGTGCTTTTGTGGCCGGTAGACATCCAAATGGAACCAATAACAGCGAAAACCTTTTTACAGTAGATAATAACAAGCAAAATATGTTTGCTGCGTAAAGACAGATTTATTAAAAACTCATTCTCCTCCAGCAGGAGGTGCTTGAAGCACGAGAAATGAGGTTTCCTCGGTAACGGCTGTAAACAAAGCAGCCCCGAGCTTACAAATGGCACTTTACAGCAGGATGGAATGAAAATGAGACAGTCTTCCTTCAGAAATACAGTGATATAAAAACACTCCAGCTTCAGTTTGATTTTTAAACGTGCATTAACGTTACGCGCTCATGTATTCAACGTAGCCTTTTGGAAAATCTGTCAGTTTTGATATTGTGGCGGGTCGCCACAAATAAACATGTATGTGAAACATCCCACTAAACAATAACCTGAGACCAACTTTATTACTCATCATTAGCTGCGTTTGTAGCTGCAGAACTAACCAGATAAACAAACACAAACCGGACGTTTACTTGGGTCCAGGTGCGTGTGCCCATTCATTCATACATTCGGATAATTCTGGAATTGGGGGATCATTTTGTATCTCGCAGATAGACCTTCTCTTATTTTTTAAAAACAAGAACTTCATTAGATCAGTTCTAAATAATAACACAAATTATATTAACCGGTCACTAAAAATAATGTTTGTTTGTATATTTAAGCACATTATGTCAAATAATACTAACTAAAAGGCTCCCACTATGCTTACTGTCCTTGCATCCACAATTATTAATTCAGTTCCATTAATTATCATTAAATATTTAAGAATAATAGTTATTGTTCTATATGCATTTACTTTACCAATTTATATAAACAGCTGCGTAAAACATCTGTTTTCTGTATTTTTTGGAACTTCAATAGTAAAAAAAAAATACATTTTATGTCTCTCTCTACATTCTTTATCACTCTGTTACCTCTGTTACAAAAAGTCAACAATCTTTAACGCACTGCTAGAAAAACCATGTGACTTGCACCAAGTGATGTCACTTCCTCTGGCAGGAAACTCTGGAAGGTCTGGAGGTATGTAATTATTCCCCTCTCATTAATTTGAACAAAATGTGTAAGATACACCAATAGTAGATTAATTATTTGTCAAATCTGTTATAATGTTATTTCAGTGAATCTCCCTTTCACTTTTTAAAAACAATAATATGAAAATAAATAAAAATCTGTTTTCAGCTATCCCATGTCATATCTGTTTTGAAGTTAGCAATTTGAGCTAAAGCACAAAATGGTGAAAAATGTCAACTGTTAACGGTAACAGAGTTGACTATGAGTAAGAGAGTCAAAGGGCCCCTGTTCTGATCTGGGTGGTCAACTCTGCTTGTCATCAACTCTGTTACCATTGATGTAAACTCCGTTTAAAGTTTCGCTTTAATCATTTTGTCCAATTGTATTGTTAACAAATTGATGAGAAACCGATTAGCCTAGCTAGTTATTTTACAACATTTTTTGAATGCAAGTAATTTTTAAAGCTATGTTTTAAAAAAAAATGTATGCAGCCTTGGCAACTTTTTAGTTATATGTATAGATATTTTTACTTCAGAACAAAGTCTCTTATTAACTTTGAAGTTGAATTAAAGGATGAAGAAACAGTTCTCTTTGGGAAAACAGGGTTTAAACTGCGTCAAATTTTTGTTACATGCATATGTTTGACCTAATTTGTCTGTAACAGAGTTGACAGATTTATCTGCGAGTACATTTTCTTAATTTTTTTTAATCTGACAAGTTTAAGATTGGCAAATATACAAAATATTACATTTGAAGTGTGTTCTATGAAAATAAATGAGCAAAAATAATAAAATACATTTTTTTCTTCTTCCTCTACTTGAAATGTACCAACAATTCTGCAATAGGTTATATAGATAGATAGATAGATAGATAGATAGATAGATAGATAGATAGATAGATAGATAGATAGATAGATAGATAGACAGACTCACAGGAAAAAAAATAAATTAATAAATATTTAATAAAATATAAATAAAATTAATATATGACAATATAAATCACACTAATATATCACAAACTAGTTACTAATATAACTAAGTTCTGCACTACTTTAACCAGAGGTGACTTTAAGATTTCAAACATGTATTAAACATTTATCAAGTTTAATCTGAGTAGAAGAATGAGCCTTTACCAGCCCTCCAGCTCTTCACACGTTTGACGGCCATCTCGTCCTCAAAATCTACTGCAGACATTTTACGCAGCTTGCGCTTCTTTGGGCTCGAAACTCGTTTTGGATTCTGAGGGCTTTCCGTTTCTTCTGAACTCCAGATACATCCCTTTACTCCTATAATGGAGCGTCTTGGAGTTTTGTCCTTTAAAAACCACACAAACATTTGATAGACTCGTGATGCCTGGAGTTCAATCTGCTTGCTGAAGAACTAGTTTGAGGACAACTCCTTACCATTGGCCACACACCATGGAGTAGTGTGCTGTCCTGTGTCTCCATCTTCCGTTTGCTCAGCTCTGCACAGCTGACGCTTCCCTCAGGAGGAGATCTCTGGGTGATCTTCACGAAGACAAAGAAGAACTCATTCTTCATCACAAGCCATGTCTTGAGGCATCTCAAAAACTCTGAAAAATCTGCTGACTAGTTAAAGGGAATGTTCACCCCAAAAACAACTGCCATTATTTACTCTCCTTTGACTTCAATGGTATTTTTTGTCAATAGGGACCATCAACTGCAAGATCATCTCACTGAAGTGATGAAGAAACGTGACTCACATCATGACTCTCTCCGCTGCTGAGAAGGGTGCTGGATGGATTGGAGGACTGGTTCAGCACTAGACGTTTCCTCGTTATTCGTGGAGTGCTGCTGATGAAGCTGGATCTCACCTACAAAGAACATACAGTTTAACAAAGGAATTTGTGACGGATGATAAAAGTTCAAACTGTTGAAAACAAGACATCCTGTGCATATGCAAGACATTTATTCTAGTGGGAGAAGTTTGAGGACATAATGTCACGTTTAAAAACCTGTCCACAGATGTTGAGCAAGACTTTGGCGTAAACTCCTCTCCTGCCTCTCTTTGTGGCTTCAGCGAGAAGCTCCGGAGTCCAAACTCCTTGCCAGATCAGACACCTTCACAGAAAGAGTTTCTCAGAGAAATATCCGAATCTCATTTATTGAGTTCATTTTATAAATATGGGTTTGGCTTAATTTGACAGTTAAATGATGGTGATCTGCTTGTTAATTAAGACAACTATACATATACTTGACTGGATTCTGGAACGGTTTAAGTGCTATTTGATACAGATGCAAACTATAGTATTTAAAATTCTTATTATTAGTGTCTTTTTTTTTTTTTTTTTTAAATATTCATCAAGATAAGTGCTATTTTTGTATTTAGTTCTTTTTTGATATTTTGTATTGGCTTTTATTTTTATATTTAGTTTTCATTTAAGTTTTAGTTAACATTATAATAATTTGTTATATGCTTTTGTCAATTTTATTAGTTTTTTGTTTTGTGCTGTCATTTAACTGCAATTAACCGCAACCAAAATAAAAGCTTTTGGTTACATGTGTGCACTGTGAATATACATGATGTATACATAAACACACACACATTTATACATTTAAGAAAAAAAAAGTTGTGTTTATATACAGTTATAAATTATATGAATATATACACAATATACACACACGTACAGACTCATCCACCACTTATTTTGGATGCATTTATTCTTGAATACTCATTTGACAGCACTACTTTATTTTTATTTTTTTATTATTTTAGTTAGTAGCCAAGACATGTCCTTAATGCAAACAACTGTAATCATTTTAGTTAACTGCCAATGTGGATGAATTTAGACCAACTGATTTACTGCAGGGCAGTGTTGTAATCATAAGACTCAGTGCACTTGCCTGGAGTGAGGTGAAAGAGTCCCGATGACCTGTGACTTGACCTCTGGACCCAGCAGAATCTCCACAGAGATCTCCGTATCACTGGAGAAGGATGACCATTCCCCTAAACCAAACACTATCAGCTGCTTCGGTAAAGGCAATGGCATCTGAACCTGGTACGTTGTCCGGTTGACATTTCTACATAAGGGTAGATCAGAGAAAACCACAAAAAAAAGTGTGTCACACAGGAAAGTGGTCACAAGCATGATTGTGTAACGCTCGTTCAATTCAAAACCATGTAAAGAACTGTTTTAATGAGGGCATTTCATAACAACGCATTAAACACATGTCCATAATCAACTACCCTGTTGACGAAAAAACAGCATATGCTGCAAG
The DNA here is from genome assembly GCA_032361065.1 of Enteromius trimaculatus. Lineage (NCBI taxonomy): Eukaryota > Metazoa > Chordata > Actinopteri > Cypriniformes > Cyprinidae > Enteromius > Enteromius trimaculatus. Next base: position 2,975,471 of record JAUMHP010000025.1, read on the forward strand.
ATGGTCCTGATTATGTGCTGTTTAAGCTGGTCGTACAGTGGTTAAAGATGGTCCTTAGCTGGTCATGTGCTGGTCTTAAGCAACTAGGTCTCTAGGACCAGCACATGACCATCTTAAAACCAGCTTACGACCAGCTTAAATTAGCATCCATGCTTCAAAACCTACCTAACCAACATATGTGGGGGGGGGGGGGATTTGAAGGGGATTTGAAGGGGGATTTCAAATAACCACACACACAAACTGACAAACAAAAATACACAGCCTACACATGAGCAAGAAAACAAAAGCACATATTCTCCTCAAATTATGTCCTTAATCAGCATGTTTTTTTCATGGCAATGTTCAACAACTCTTTCGTGGCCAGAGATTTCTATCCAGTATGGAGATACACTCACTCCTGTAGAAGTGTGACAGCAAACTCTAACATGTTTGGTTTAGTAAAACAATATTAGGTCGTACAGTGAAATAACGTTAGCTCAAATAAAAGCGCCAACCGTATAAACTGTCGAGGAGCTTCACGTAAAGACCAGATGGCATAAAAGTGAACTTTGCCCATGCTGTTGATTCAGGATCGATCCAACTCCTCCAGGGCTCTGTCTGTCTGTGTGCGGCCTTCTAAACTGCAGCCGATCTCCCGCGACCTCCGTCGATTTATCACCTCTGTGTCACGCGCTCCGCCACCAATTAACATCTCTACATCTCACTGAGTGACAACTCTGGAAACATTAACTATTAAAGAAAATATATAATAAATGAAATACATTCAAAAACGTTAAAAAACAAAACAAAAAAACCCAACAAAAACATA
>JAUMHP010000025.1:2976378-2989573 GCA_032361065.1 Enteromius trimaculatus
GCACAGTTTAGGTCCAACCAGCTCCAAATCACACCTGCTTTGAGTTTCTAGTGATCCTAATGACCTTGATTAGCTGGGTCAGCTGTGTTGATTAGGGTTGGAGATAAACTGTGCAGAGATGTGGCCCTGAGGAACTGAGTTTGAGACCCTCTGCTTTAGAATGCAACAAGCTCTTGGTGCATAAAGAAGATCTGTAAATTTTCAAAGACTAAAGTCTCAAAACCAAAGAAATATTCTTTATAAAAGTAAAGACTCGTACACACCAGCTCCTTTAAACACACCTCCACTTTGCTACATCACTTTGCTGTGGTTTTTATACCACAGACCAAATCTTCATGCAAAAGAAGCTTTTATTCTAGCTGCCATGTGCTTGACGGGCTGTCTTTTCTTCCTCTGCAAGGACAGTGTGGCGCTTCTGACTCACAACCTTTAAGTAAGTTAAGTTTCTTATTAAAAGTTACCCATAACTGCGAGTTGAGCAGTTATTTTTAACAGAACGATTAGCTTTTTACAAATCGACCTGTTTCTGGAGGCGGGGCTTATATAAAAAACAAATATGTGTTTAGTATGTGGAAAATGTTTTTTGCACCTAAAACAGCATAAACACTTTGCATTACAGCAAATACACAAAACAAAAAAAAAAAGCATATGACTAGTAAAATAGTATTAACTTAGAAATGTATAAAATCAAAGACAAGTCATGTCACTCGGTGGCCATCCTTGAAACGCCTGTCGGGCATCCAATATCTTATATATTTGAATGGGGAATCATCAAATTCTCCAAAACGGTTCACTAAGCCTACGATTAAATTTCATTTTTGAAATCACCAATAAAATCAACAGCAACTGTGTAATAAACCTTGTTTCTTTTGCTCGAATAGCATCATAAAAAGCTTATTTCTCAGGCGAGCTCAGTCAGTGTGCATGCGCAGTACTAGGCGGAACTTCGAACAGCAGATGCATTGATGCACTAACTTTACAAATCACCGATTGGCTATTTTATTCGGTAGGGGCTTTCTGTGATTGATCAGCCATGTTAAGCATTGCATTTCCCCCCATTCAAAACTATATGAGTGACACATCTTAGGTATCCTATAGTCTCGAAGAAAATAGAAAAAATCTATAGAAAAAAGTTTCTCGAATTATGAAAAAAAAATTATGGAAACTAAAATTGGAAAGAATGCTAAAGCGTCATTATAACTGTCACACTGCACGAAACACCCTAAAACTAGGCTTTTTAATTACTGAAACCATAAAAGTTTTATTTCATTATTTGGATTTAGGGTAAAATATGACCTGGACAAAATATTGAAAAGTTTCTTGAGAGTCACCCAGTACCCAATAGTCACTAAATTAAAAAACTGGCCATCACACACTATAAAACGCTAAATCACTAAAAGTTTAAACTTGTTTTCATCACAGCAAATTCACACAGAAACATGTATTGCTACTAGAAGACATGTTACAAATGAAAATTACTCAAAATTAATCAATCATGTTTGATATCCTCCGATTTCTGGATGAAATCAAAAGCTGAAGCTAGGGGTGTGCGATATATAACGTCTGCGTTTAATTGTTTTTCACATTTTACCAGCAGAGCGCAGGCATACAGTACATTACATGAATTCCAGTCAAGTGCACTTTTTTACTGCATAATTCAGTATATAAAAATACATGCTATAATAATATGCTAATATGCTATAAACATACACCTTTGTTTACATATGTGTGTTGCTCGGCAATATCATTACACTTTACATGCCCCGTTTCATTTTGTGAAACCTTACTACGTATTCGGAATAACCATTTTATAAAAGCAATAAGCCCCTTGAAGCTGTGGTTTACAATAAATTTATAACAAGCTAAGAGGGTTTTATACGCCCCTTATTACGCGGCTTCGTGGAATACTCTATTCTGATTGGACAGTTGCACAACCAGTAAAACTAATAACACAGGCTCATCCGGGTACTACGAATTATCTCGCTTGTTAGTAATTATACAAATCCCTCGGCTGTCGCTGAAAGTTTGGCGCCATCTTGTGGCTTAAAATGCTTAATGATGAGTTATAATGGAGGATACTCACACCGATGAAAAAAACCGACCACAACACAAAATATGAAGGATATCAAAAACTTTAGGAGTCTGCTGTCCATGGTAGTCCTTAAGATAAAATCAAAATAACCCACTTAGCAAAATATCGACTTCGTTTTCGATATAATCACAAAAAATAGAGATATTTTTGATCAATATCGCACACCCCTATATGATGCAAAAAAACAAAACAAAAAAAACCTCTGTGACCATCATAGGCTACATGATTTTATAAAAAAATCAGCTCAAATATACAGACTGGCTCTAACTTTTGGCAACTATTGTCAAGACTGTAAATAAGGGGGAAAATATGGGACAAAAATCATGTTCCAGCCATAATTACAATTACAATCCAGGGCAACTGTGTGGATAGACTAAGCAATTAAGGGACAAAAGAAGACAAAGAAACCCTTTTTCAGTTTGTCTGAACAAAAGCAGGAAACAGGACAGGAAGTAGTCCCTCACCCTCCAGGTCATCATCTTCATCCTCATCGTCACTGGACTCGCTAATGTGGACAGTAATGGCTCGGCTTGTGACAGGAGACCAGTCAAAGTAAACCCCAAATCCAATGTCATAGCCGTCTGTGGCAAACTCCCAGCACACGCGCTTGGCCTCAGGGACAGTGGGCACGTGGACGGTCATTATGTCTCCGCGATACACCGTCACCATGCTGTCCTTCTCCTGACGCAGCTTCGTCTTCAGCTCCTTCAGGGCCGCGGAGGTCCATGTGGATGCCGGCTTCATCGGAGGAAGAGCTGCAGAGACATGAATGATAATACTGATATTCTTTCATTTAACACTTGGATTGAGTAGAAACGTATGAGAATATTTGCTCAGCAGTCGTGTATTTGAATCAACCCAAATTTAAAAAAAAGACTCGATGAAAATGAAATCAAAACACTGAACCTATTTTTATGAATGTTAAATGTTTGTGCTGTCAAAACAATTAATCACGTCCTAAATAAAAGTTTTTGTTTACATAACATGAGTGTACTGTTTATACTTTACAATATTGTTTTAACTTTATATGGATGAACGTATAATATCTGAACGTTTAAAAGCTTGTAAATGTGACGGGAGTACTGGTGAATCACATCATGTATGCAGATGACCTTGTTATGTTCTGTCCCAGTAGTGCGGGGCTGGAATACATGTTCTACTTATGGCTTTGAATATATCAATGCTAAAAAAGATTATTGTTCTGATTTGTAAACAAAGGAGGACAAGAACATGAATTTTACTCTTTTCACGCTGTCTGGTAAGAGTCTTAGACTACAGTACTGTAAGCTTAGGCTCCAAGTAGCCTATAATGACGCACTGAGAAGAAACCTAGGTGGCATAGTGCAAGTGAAACGTTCGTGGGCTCAAGAGTTAATACTCTTAAAAGCTGTATTAGGGAATTACATATATAAATTCATATGTCGGCTTAATGAGGACCTACTTAATATAAAGGTCAGTACCATTCATTATGAGTCTAGGATATGGAGACATTGGTACCACACTTAGTACTTGTACGACACAAGGTTCTTGTATTTATGTATTGTTTGTTTAAATATTGGATTTTGAGTCTGTAATGAAAAGCTTTTAGCGACACATGTAAATGTATGTAAATATTTTCAAAACGTACACCGTATGTGTGTGTATTTACATAAATACATAAATATACACAATACACCCATATGATGGGCGATTAATCGTTTGACAGGACAAGTTGTTTTTTTAATTGTGACTTCATTGTTATCATTAGTTCTCCCAAATTCTCATATTTTTGTCATTGCCATAATGCCTGAATATTTTCTATATTGAACAAAAAATATGTGGTGTACATATAAAATTGTTTCCATTTTTTTCCCCAATAATCCAATTTTTACGTTTTTTAACATAAAAATACAAATACTTATTTACAAACATATCAATAATTTATAAATTATAAATAAACAGCATGTATAGTAGAATAATTCATGCTAAACGCAATCAATGTTGGCTCAGCCAGAAAATTTTGTATTTAATATGTTTATATTTATTATGTCATTGATGTATATTTACAGAGTAATCCATTATTTTGTAGAGAAGGGGCAAAATGACTTTTTTTTTTTTATTATTATTATTATTATTTATCCATTTGACAGACTTATTTATCCATAGTGTTGCTATTAATAATAATTATAATAATTTAAAAACAATACTCTTTCGCCAAAAAATAAATAAATAAATAAATAAATAAATAAATAAATACAAATTAATTAAATTAATAATAAATTAAACGATTGCTAAGCAGTCTGATATATTAAAATATTTTACAGCAGCTTTCATCATGCTTTACACAATCTGCTCCTAAAAAACTGCTGGGTCTGTATAAAACAACTTTTTGACTGCATACTACAGAACTTGGCCTATATAATGTACACTGCATGCTATTTTTGAAAGTCACGTGACCTGCTCAACAGCGACTGGACAGAAAACGCACACACTTATTGAGTTAAAACGTCATATATGGAAAGATTCTCACTTTTTGGATGGTAAAAACTAGTCTTTAAATGTTGTGAACAGCACATTACAAATAGCACAAACGTCCTTTTTATCTGACAGCTCTTTTCTCGAGGGGCAATGATGAAAGATGATGAGAAGGTTTCCTGAGCTTAGCTTCACCTCTCTAATAGGGGGTGTACTAACCTTTTTTCTCCCCAGGGTGTGAAGTACTGCTCTCCTGTGAGTCACCCGCCTCTGCCTTCTCCAGAGATGCGCTGGGCTCCTATTGACAACATCACAATACATGCATACAAGCACAGCGCTGAAGCTAAAGATATGTGACAGGCTTGAATTCACTGTACCTTGGTGGATTTCGGGGATTCTCTGTTATTGCTGTTATCATCCATTTTAGTTTGGTTGTCCGGCTGGATTACTGTCCGGGAAAGGTCTGTGCTTTGAAGTCTTCAAAATGAAAGTGGAAAGGATGAGGTTTACATACCTTTGAAATCTAAAATAACCATTGTTGAGCTCTGGGGGAGGGGAGGGGGGGGGGGGGGACCTGCACAAACCTGTTTAAAGGGTTGTCTTCACAGTTTTTTGACGTTATACCAGGGAAAGAAGAAACAGACAAAGATGACAGTCTAGACTGAAGCTCTGATGTCTCTAATTTCTCCATCTCTAGAGGAGCAAACACATGAAATATATAAAACATCATCACATTCATCTGAATGAAGCTTCAGTTCATCACATGGTAACTCTTACCTTACTCAGAGGCGGCTTTCAATGCACCTCATTAAAAACTGAAACAAAATCTGCAAGAAGAAACAAAACAGTCCATACTGTACTTTAACATTAAATGTAATGCCAGTAATGAATATAAGTAAGGCTGTTTTGCGCAGTCGTCATCAAGTGACACGTGAAGCACATACGAATCAGTTTTGACACGTCGAGTAACTAAAGTGAAATTCACCATCAAAGCATCAATCTCAGCACTGGAAAAAATACATTTGCACTCCAAGCAAAGCCACCCTGTGCGCTAAACCCACACGTACAGTAGAGTTTCATAATATAATGTACACACACGTACCTGTGGCGAGCGTGTGATGCTGTAGATGCAACAGTGTTGCCTAACAAATACCGTTTGACGCCCAGGAAGTCCGCTAATTTGTAAATACGTGTTCTGAAGCGTCAAGTCTTTTCTGAATGGCTGCCAGACTCATACGGCTACATAATAAAAGTCCCCACATGCAGTTTGGGAAGAAGCTGAAACATTTGAATTTTATATAAAATACAAAATATTAAGAAAATCCCCGTTAAAGTCATTTAAATAAAGTTCTTAGCAATGCATATTACTAATCAAAAATTCAGTTTTGATATATTCGCGGTAGGAAATCAACAAAAAATCTTCCCAGAACATGATCTTTACTTAATCCTAATGATTTTAAGCATAAAAATAAAAATGTATAAATCTGACCTATACAATGTACTGTTGGCCATTGCTACAGATATAGCCTACCCGTGCTGCTTAAGACTTTTTGTTTTGTAGTACAGAGTTACACATACTTTATTCAGCAACAATGCATTCAATTGATCAAAGGTGACAGTAAAGACATTTCTAATACAATACATTAATTTTGTTTTTAAATTCTTTTTAACTTTCTAGTCATCAAATAGTTCTCAAAAATTATTATTATTATTTTTTTTTTGTTATGGATTTTTGAAAATGGCCTTTCATAACACAGCTTAATCATTCTTGAGAAGTGGGACAAAACAGGGTGCAAAATGTAAAAAATAAAACCTTGTGCTCAGACAAAAGACTGAGCTATGCTTTGATTCAGCCTCCCAGCTTTTATCACTTTGTAACAAACTGTATTTGTTTTTACTTTGTAATATAATTTGAGCTTTGTCTTTAACAGCATTCAAGATGTTTTTAACACTTTAAAATGCATGGTCATGTTAGCAGACAGATTACATTTTCACACGTGACCAACAATTCCACAACAAATATAAAATCTGCCAGAGCTGACACATCTGATGGTGGTGACGAATCTGTAGTCATTTAACTACCAAATACATTAGATCAATCAAAACTGTATTACAACAAACAATGCAAACAGGGAGTATGCTATTGTTCATAAAGCTTTTATTCAAGTGTCACATGTTAGTATTTTAAACATTAAAAAAAAAAAAACTTATGTTGGTGACATCTGACGGTGTTGACAAGATCATGTAGTAGGTTTTGTTGTTGATGCTAGATGCCAATGCCAGTGTATCCTGCTTCAGTATACAATTATCCAAATATTTTAAATCATTTTCCCAGAAATTGGAAGATGGTGTTGACATGGTTGTGACAGAGGAAACATTAGGATTTAAACGCTGACACTGATGTACTCTGCAGAGCTGAACTGTGGCAAGGGGGACTTTTAGAGTGCCTCTGATTTGATTTCATCTTAATGAATGTCTGACAGTTTTTGCAAAAAATGGGGGCACAACTTTGATATGAGATATTATGTGTGTTGCAACACACAAAACATTTTTATTAATTTTATAGCATATGAATGAATTAACCCTTCTCTGTTTTAGATGTTGTGAGTGGACAAAAAGAGTCTAGATATGGTATAGGCTATAAATCTAAAAGGTGCACAGTTTATAATGTTATAGTCTCAAAAAAAAAAAAAAAAAGATTCAAAATCACTGAAACCAGTCATTTTTAAAAGGAGTCCCAAGCCATTTCACGCTGACACCAACAGGAAATATTAGCATATTGCCCACCTTGTTGGTCTCTTGGTCTTGATGTCTCTTGTCTGAATGAAAATGCTAATTCATTCTTCACCACTAGGTGCTGCTATTGGAGCAGTAAAAATAGTGGTTTCCCCGGTAACGCTGCACACAATAGTGATGGGAGGTTCGGATCATTTTATAGACTGACCTTTGAGTCTCAAAATGAAGGAATCTTTTTTTTTTTGGAGCCATTTCGTTCACAATATGTTATGTGCCGCATCCTTAACATTCCCTAACAGAGTCATCTCACTTCCCGAGACGACTCGTTACATTAAAGATTTGCACAAAATGAACAAATCATTTAAGAACGATCCATCACTAGAACATCACTGAGCTCACAAACGCTGCTTTATCAGGTATTATAGGCAAGATTAGATCAAAATGAGACCAATCACCACAGATTAGCGTCACATAGCGGTTCAGAAAAATTAATCGCTAAGTGAATTGATTTGGGAGTCGTTAAGCATATAAGACAGAAATAAATGCATATTATAAGACAAAGAAAGTGGGTTTTTTTTTACCTTGCATGCAAGTCAACCTGTTGATGGTGAATCCCAAAAACCAAAATATAAGCCTTTCATTATCCATAATAGGGGCACTTTAATAATAAGAAGAAATGTTTCTTGAGCAGCAAATCATCATATTAGAATGAAGGCTTTGACATCACAGGTATAAATTATATTTTATAATATATAAAAGTAGTAATATATAATAAAAGTAGTTAAAAGTATGTGCACAATATTGTTGCAGCCAAATATAAGCCTATGTATAATTTGTTTGACTTTATATTAAATTAAAAAATAATTAGATATAGGCTAATTTATTAATCTGTCATTCTTGATATTTTAGTTTTACTGACACTTCACTATTTATTCACACATAAATGACTTCTCTTAAAATAAAATACAAAATATATGACTTTATCTTTCTTTCTTTTTTTTCTTGCATTTACATTTGTTTTATTGGTAGCAATCCAATATTTGTGAGTTAACTAGTAAACAGTTCTAGCGCTTTTGTTTCCTGTGAAGGTAAATGGCTTGGCACAGTCAAGTGGACTGGGAAACATTTCAAAGTCATTTGGCCATTTGTGGCAAAATTCTGCAGAGGATAAAACACAAATATAGCACTCAGCAGCTCAAAGGGATCCAGCTGACAAGCTACCTTTTCCCCTGAGTTTAATTAACACCTATTTTAGACTTCACTTTACAAACACCTGCTGGTTAAAGATAAACAGAATGAACATGAGCACAAAAATGTACACACTGAAACTTAAATGTTGCACAGTTTAATTGCTGTGTCTCATTGAATTAACTGAACTGAACTGTCTTATCCTTACGCTACGTTTGATAATACATTGTAGTACATAACTGAAATGCAGTCTCGCAAACCCTTATCTCTCAACACCAAATCAGTCAGTGGAGTGTCTTTAGTCTGTGCGTCAACCAAACTGATCCATGGAAAAAGGCTGTAAAAGAACAGAGACAAACTATTATAACCGTATAAAGCAAGGCTAAATAATAGCCATGGTTAATTCTGAACATCTACAATAAGACTCACTCATCAGGGTTATCGAGATCAGATGCGCTGGGTGCAGTTTTAAAGCTGTGATAAGTAAATGCGTTTGTCTCGAACAGCTCGTTTAGCAGCCGAAGAGTCTTTTTGGAGCCCAGCTTCTGTGTCGTACACATGTTGAGGAGACTGTAGAGCACAGCAGATACCCATCTCTGATCCAGGAAAAGGCCACCTTCAGCAAACAGTACAAGTTTGCTTAATGCAGTCTTATAGCTCAACGCACAAAAAACATACTGACTTCACATGACAGATGGATATAGATATAAAATGCTTTTTGTGTGTTTCAGCGGTTAGTTATAAAGTAGCATGATTCAAAATGTAAAAAATTCCTACAAAAGATTTTTGCGCATCTAGGATTGATGATGTTTCTTTGAATTTGTCTTTGAAAAATTATCCCTTGTGCACTTTTGTGTACTTTGTTTTTCATGTGGGTTGTTTTTCATGTACGCGGGTTGAAGCGACCACAATTTATTCCTGTGGAATGCTAATTTTATTCAGGAAACCCCATAAGAAAAAGTGTACACTCTAACTCTGCGGCCTCCCGCGGACCCACCGGTGGGTCCAATATTGCATCATCATAATCATTTTAAAAAATCTATAAGTTGTGCATCACAAACATGAATATATATGGTATTGTTTGAAAGCTTAGAACCTCAGCTTTCAGGAAAACCCCATCACTTTTGCATTTATGTTACATAGAAGAAGATAATAAGGTCTAAATTCCCTTCTCCCGCAACGAAACCTGGAGGTTGGAGGTGGGGTCCTTAAACGATTTACCTGTTCCTGTGTTGTTAGGTCGAGACTGGCCGGGGTTCGAAGAAGCCCTGGCCATTGCCACACAGCCGGGGTGCTTACCAGCGGACGGCCTTGGTGACAACCGACAGCGGGAGAGATGGTGAGTCCCCCTCTCATGATACTAATCTGTTTTATGATGTTTTCCAGCGAGTCACGGGAGGGGGCGTTTTCGGGGTAGCCCAGCAAGAGGACGAATGGTTGAAGCATTGCTGGGACCAAGTGCGGGTCCTGGAGGACCAGGAGGTCCACCCCGGCCCTCACCCTCTCCCGCACTTCATCATCAAAGACGGGTTGCTGTACTGCGTCGCCCAGCGAAGGGGGGAGGTAAAGCCATTGCTGGTTGTCCCGAAATCGAAGACGGAGATTATCCTGGAACTGGCCCACTCTCACCCACTGGCAGGTCATCTGGGAGCTTAGAATACCATCCATCCATCCGACCTGCCAGCGGACGTCGCCGAGAAAGCCTCCCCCCAGCCTGCTCATTCCGCTGCCCATCATCGGGGTACCCTTCGAGCGAATTGGGATGGACCTATAGGGCCGCTGCCAAAGTCCTGCCGGGGGCATGAACATATCCTGGTCATCGTTGACTAAGCCACCCGGTAACCTGAGGCCGTCCCCCTGCGGAAGGCCACTTCCAAGGCCATAGCACACGAACTGTTCCTGTTGGCAAGCCGGGTAGGCCTACCATCTGAAATACTGACCGACCAGAGGACCCCCTTCATGTCCCGGCTAATGGCAGACCTCTGCCGGCTGCTGAAAGTGAAACAGCTAAAGACCTCCATTTATCACCCCCAGACCGACGGCCTCGTATACAGTCATTGAGAAGATAGGAGAAGTGAACTACCGAGTACGCCAGTCAGGACGGAGACAGGAGGCCCAGATTTACCATATAAACCTCCTCAAGAAATGGGTTGGGAACCGGGATCAACTAGCCGCCTTGGCACTCCACGAGCCCGTGGTTGTTGACACCAACCCCAACTTGTCGGCCGCCCAGAAGACGGAGCTTCAGCACCTGGTCGATCAGTTCCAGGATGTGTTCTCGGAATCCCCGGTCACACCTCCATCACATGCCATGACATCATCACTCCTCCAGGATCGATCGCCAGGCAGCGGCCCTATCGAGTCCCCGAGACCCGCCGGCATGCTATAGAGTAGGAGGTTCAGAAGATGCACAAGCTGGGGATAATCGAGCGCTCCCGGAGCCCATGGTGCAATCCCATCGTCCTCCGGTTCTGCAACGATTATTGCCGGCTGAATGAGATCTCGCAGTTTGACAGCTACCCTATGCCCCAGGTGGATGAGCTCCTCGAACGCCTGGGAAGGGCCCGGTTTATCACCACCCTGGACCTTACTAAAGGGTATTGGCAAGTTCCACTCTCCGAGGACGCCAAGCCCAAGACGACCTTTTCGACCCCCTCAGGACACTGGCAGTACCGGGTCCTTCCTTTCGGCTTACACAGAGCTCCAGCCACACCAGGCCTATGCGGCAGCCTACAGCGACGACATCGTGATCCACTCGGAGGCATGGGAGGACCACGTGGAGCGACTCCGGAGGGTGCTGTCGGATCTCCGGAGGGCCGGGCTCACTGCCAACCCCCCGCAAATGCCATCTTGCCATGTCGGAGGCCCAGTACCTGGGTTTCACAGTCGGACAAGGCAGGATCAGACCCCAGGAGAAAAAGGTCAAGGCAGTTCTGGAGGCTCCCCGGCCTTCCACCAAAACCCAGGTACGGGCCTTTTTGGGGTTGGCAGGTTACTATCAGTGCTTTATCCCCAGCTTCTCCTCTTTAGCTGCCCCTCTGATGGACCTAACAAGGAAGGGGCACCCGGAGAAGGTGATGTGGACCACTGAAACGGAGGAGGCATTCCGGTCCATCAAGAGGGCCCTGACGACGGAGCTGGTGCTCCGGGCCCCCGACTTTAACTGCCCCTTCCTTTTACAGACAGATGCTTCAGACACGGGACTTGGGGCCGTGCTCTCCCAGGTCCAGGAGGGAGAGAAGCATACTGTCATCTACATCAGCTGGAAGCTGACACAGGCCGAGAGGAACAATGCCACCGTAGAGAAAGAAACCTAAGCCGTCCTGGAGCTCAGGTACTACCTTCTTGGCCGTACATTTTCACTGTTTACTGATCATGCTCCCCTACAGTGGATGGCACGGGCAAAGGACACCAACGCCTGGGTCACCAGGTGGTTCCTGACGCTACAGGACTTTAACTTCGATGTGCACCACCGCCAACGCCAACGTGATGGACTCTCTCGGCTCTGGGCATCTTACACGGGTCTGTCAGAGGTCACTCCCCACCCACCCCCTGTCTCCCCTCTTTGCAGATCCACCAGGACAAGGACACCGCTTAGGGGGGGGGGAGTGTGGCGGGATTCCCCGCAGGTCATCAGCGTCGCCCTGGCAATCATCAGGAGCACCTTGGAATAATCACGGCAGGCCAATCGGTCACGGGAAGGACTGGTTTAAATACAGCCGAACGAGGCTGAAAGGTTGAGCACTGTCTCCATGCTGTATGCACGTCGACGCTTACCATTGTTCTTTTTTGAAAACCGCAGAACTCTTGGGCCCTGCTGCACCACCTACCTGGACACCACGGATTCACTGGACACCACGAGGAAGAGGGAAAGAGCACCAGGGCACCGACTGACAGCCACGAGCACCACCATTTCACTGTTTGTTCACTCGTCTTATCATTAAATCCACCCTTCGGGGGTTGGTAACTATTCCTTTGTCGAGTTGTCTTTGCCCAGTGGCGACAATATATATATATATATATATATATTTTTTTTTTTTTTATTGTAACTCAATTGTAACAAGCATGTGTTGCACACTTTGTAATTAATGTTAACACTAACCCTAACTATAACACTACCCCTAACAAAAAGCACATAAAAAAACTATCTTGATATAAACATATCTATGTATAAACATTACTACCAGGGTTCTCGATCTGCGGTCCTGAAACAGCAGCCGCCATTAGATCACCCAGTCAGTAGATGGCGCTGTCACAACAAACTAGGGTCCTAAAACTGCGGTACTAACAAGACCTGGCTGCAGACATATGGCGAGTGGAGCTGTATTGTAACGTAGAACTTTAAGAATGCTTATGAGGAGTTTGTTTTCGTTTAAATCCAGGCATAGGATTATCGTGGTTGGATGTATCAACGATGGATCATTCATTGCATTTTAAAGGTATGTTGTCACTCAAAAATAACTAATTTACATGTGACATACCTCTATACATCTCACATGTGCATAATATTTTTATGTGCAAATATATATTTTTTTGCTATATGTACTTCATGTTATACCGCACATTTGTGATGTAATTATAGTTAAGCTCCAAAGCTGGACAAGTGCGAGTCAGATATTTGTTTGGTATATAATAATATTCATGCATCGTGTCCATTGAATAATTCTAGAAATTAAATTAAGTTTCTAAGTAACCCTTCAATTAAGTGATCCTAAGTACTTCTGG
>JAUMHP010000025.1:3048623-3064317 GCA_032361065.1 Enteromius trimaculatus
ATTTGATAATGTTCAGTGCTTTGCTACAATCTGTATTGTTAAAAGCGCTATATAAATAAAAGTGACTTGACTTGATTTGACAACTACTGTATGTGCTCTGATGTATGAAAACACTATAAGGAATGCCAGGTATGTCAACAATACAAGCCTTCTATCTCAAAACTAGCAGGACACATGCAGTCTACCCCTGTAGTAGAACTTGGGCACATGTTGGGGGTAGATATCATGGCACCCTTTCCCATAAGTTTGAGACAGAATGAACATGTGTTAGTTTTTGTACTACTGCTCAAAGTGGGTTGAGTTTTTTTACATTGCGTGTGGCCAAAACTCTACAGATTGCTTGAATTCTGGTCGAAGAAATTTTCACTACATGGGGAACCCCCATTTACTTGGTATCTGTCAGAGGAACACAACTGACTTCACAACTGCTCTGTGTAGTGTGTAATCAATGGAATGTGATTCAAAAGTTGGCCACAACGGCACATCTGCAGACAAATCTCAGAACACTCAAAACTATGATTGCTTCCTATGTCAAGGACCATCATTGGGATAAATGGCTGGCAGAGTTCTGTCTTGCCATTAACTCAGCATGGCAAGAAAGTACTGGATATACACCGGCTAAAGTTATGATAGGCCGAAAACTGAAAGGTCCTTTAGAGAGAGAAATTCAAAAACCTCCTGATCCTGACAGTCCGGTTTACCCTATACTAAAAAAAGGATGATAACCTGATCAAGACTGTGCAGACAAATGTGAAACAAGACTAAGAAAAACAACGTCACTACTACAATTTGAGAAGACGAACTGCTAGCTTGCTAGCTAGTTTGGGTTCGTACTCATCCAATGTCACGAGCTACTGATGGGTTTATGGCCAAGCTTGCCCCTAAATGGAAAGGTCCTGCGAATGTGTTTTAAGTACATTATTCGGTTTCTTTCATTGATGATCCCAGACATATAGATACCTTTCATGTACAAAATTTAAGACCTTATCATGGTATTGCTCAGGCTCTAATTGAGGGGGAAAATATGTAACAGTCACTGCCTGATACAGAGTTATTGATATGGTGTTATGACTCTCCCAACCACATGAGGGCACCATTAACTCTCCTAGCTCTCTGTAAAGAAAAGGTGCAGTAGGAGAAGAATACTTTAGATTTGGTTTGCGCATGGCTTGTGGAGTAGTGGTGGACGATACGGAACAAATATCATATCACAATTTTTTTCTGTGGAAATCATGATCACAATTTTTATCCAGATTCTGTTTCAAGTTGTTTTTTAAAATAATTTTGCAAATTATAGAGGTAGGGGTGGGCGATATGGCAAAAATATGATATAACGGTTTTGTTTCAAAAATATCAAGATTTTATCATGATTCTATGTCATTAATTTTACTATTTTGCAACTTGTCTGAGCAGTACAGACAAACTAATTTGCCTTTTTTTTTTTTTACCTTTTTTATAAAAGCCTTTCAAGGTAACAAAGTATAAAATAAAGAAGGGCAGAATTGTTACTCTAACAGATACACATTAATAAAACAAACAGTGCTTTTATTTTTCAGGAAAAGTAGGTGTATTCAGCAGTATTAATCAATCAGGTGTGACCTCGCCATTTCAACCAATCATAACCCGCCAGGAGCGCAGCCTAAATCCTGTTTACATGAAATAAACCTACTCCCGAGTAGGTTCAGAAAATGTTTCTGGTGTTTTGACCTATATAAAAGTGAATGGAGATCAAGTTCTTAATACAACAAAAAGCACCTTGAAAGTATCATAAAAATAGTCCACATACGTTTATATACTTTATTCCAACAAAGAAAATATTATCATTATTTAAACAGTAATACACTGTAAAAGGCTACAAAACATGTCAATTGGTTAATAATAAGTTGTGTTACTGTATATAGTGAAAAACGTAATACATTCACTGGGACCTGTAAAATACTGTAAAATGTATAGTTGTCATACATTGACATTTTCAGAATTACCAGTTCTACAGCTGGCATTTAATGGGTTTCACTGAAATAATGCTTTTTCCTAATTTTATGAGATATAATATATTCTTCTGTATATTAATATTAACCTCAGCTTTTGGAAAAATACTTGGGATGAGCTTTGATTCAACTTTGTCTTTAGCACTTTAAAGTTCAGTGGCAGTATATTTTGTAAAAAATAACAAATAACATTTACAAAAAATATTTTTGTAATTTGGTGTGTTACCATTATTTAAGTTAACTAAATATTTATATATAATTTAATATATAATTTTTTATATTAACATTAATATAAAACCTTTTTTTTACCATTAATGAAAAGCTTAACATGTTCATTATTTTTTTATGAAACTGTGTTGCTCAGCGACAGCCCTGAAACATTACAGATCTAGAGAAGATCTGTATGGAGGAGTGGGCCAAAATCCCTCCTGCAGTGTGTGCAAACCTGGTGAAAAACTACAGGAACTCTTTGACCTCTGTAACTGTTTGGCCTCTTAACAAAGGCTTCTGCACCAAATATTAAAACTTTTTAACTCAAGTGATCAAATACTTATTTGACACAGTAATTCCCAAATAAACTGTAAAAAAAACAAAGCTACATAGATTCAGATTTTTCCTTTTAGATTCTGACTCTCACAGTGGAAATGCACCTATGCTGAAAATTGTAGACCCCTCCATGATTTCTAAGTAAGAGAACTTGCAAAATCACAGAGTGATCAAATACTTATTGACTTCACTGTAGATTATATTATATTATAATCTACAGTTCAAAGTTAAGTAACCTGTATTTTTGTTTGCCTCATCAGCAGAGAGAACCTTCATTTTGTGCTCAGTGACCCATTTTTTGTATTGATTTTGATGCTTCTTTTGGATCCTTGGAGAATCTTTGGCCACTCAGACTATCCTCCTCATGTTGCACTAAGACAATATAGTCACAGACAATATATTTAAGGAGGAGTGAGAACCAGAAGGGCGTAAATGATATTTGTGGTGAAATGGAGATCCTGTCCTGTACCCTGTGCAGAAAAACACCCCCAGGGCATGATGCTTCAAGCCCCATGTTTCACTGTAGGTATGGTATTATTGGGATGACACTCATCATTCTTCTTCCTCCAAACACGGCGAATGGATTTAAGACTAAAAAGTTCTACTTTGGTCACATCTGACCACAGGACTTTCTCCCATAACTCCTCTGGATCATCCAGATGGAACCTGGCAAACTTTAGATGGAGATGGACATGGGCTGACTTAAGCAGGGGAACCTTCCATGCGATGCAAGATTTTAAACCATGACGTCTTAATGTATTACTGATCGTAGCCTAAGAAACGATGGTCTTAGCTCTCTTCACAGAATTGACCAGCCCTTCCAGTGTAGTTCTGGGCTAATCATTCATTCTTAGCATCATTGATACCCCATGAAGAGAGATCTTCCGTGGGGCCCCAGTCTGAGGGACATCATCCAGTCTGACAGTCATCATTAGGGATGGGAATCTTGTTGAGAACCGGTTTCCAGTGTTTCAATTCCTTGGAATCTTTTGCAAAATTTTCAAACGATTCCCTTAACGATTCCAGTGGGCACGAATGACGTCATCACGTGCGTTGCGTGGCTTACGCTCAGTCAATAGTAAGCATGGCGCCTAAGCGGAACAAACGCTCAAAAGTCACCAAAAAAGGCGAAAATAGGACAACTTGCAATACTTGCAGCGTAGATATTTCCTCAAAGGGAGTAAATACCACTAACACGCTAAAACATTTGCGGCACAGCATGCAATAACAATAAAAGAATGTTTGACTAACAGTTCTCAACCCAGCAGCGGCAACTGCAGCAACAACGTTAGCATGTCCTTGGCAAATAAAACTGATTAACTATCAAACACTGCCATCAGTTAGCTATGTAAAACTTGCTGTTAGTAACGGTTAAGGTCAAATGAATGCCTTCTCATGCATTACATTTAAATGACCATTACGAGAGACAGAGTCTGGCTGGCTCAGAGTCAGAGTAGAATTGCCACAAAATAATTTGTTGCATTTTGTTAATTTTACAGAAGAATATTTATTTTATTATTTAATAAATGTTTTAATTGGTGATGCTAAACAACAATTTGTTGTCCCTTTTCTTCCAAATGAGAATCGATAAGGGAATTGATAAAGAATCGAATCGTTAAGCAGAATCAAAAATGGAATTGGAACCGTAAAAATCTTATCAATTCCCATCCCATCATAAGCCTCTTCCAATTTCTGACAATTGCTCCAACAGTTGGTCTTTTTCACCAATCTGCTTGCTAACTGCCCTGTAGCCCTTTTCAGCTTTGTGTATGTCTACACTTTTGTCTCTTGTGTCCTTTGACAGCTCTTTGGTTTTGCCCATGTTGCTATTTAAGACTTTGGCTCATTGTGGGGTCCACAGGTGTCTTAATGACAGCTAATGACCTCATACAGATATAGCTATTGCTGTAGCACTGCTTCAAGTCGAACACACCTGTTATTCTCTCGCGAGGCATTTGCTTTGTGCTTTTGTTGGCACCCATACAGACATGGTGTGTTCGACTTGAAGCGGCGCTGCAGCCACCGGTCGGTGTATACAATCAAAGAACCATGAGATTGTTTGACAGCTGATGGTTCCATATGTGCTTTATGATCGCTCTCGCTTTCGGTTGCAGCAGCAGCTGCTCCATCACAGAGCTGTCTAATACACTGGAAGCTTAAAGTAAACAAAAAGTGTTTTTCTGAGCTCAATTGGTTATGCCAGAGAACGCAAAGTTTTCCAACAAAACGCAAAATGTTTCAAAAAAAAAAAAAAAAAATATTTCAAATTTGATTTTTTTTTTTTTTTTTTACCCACCCCGATTTTAACTCCACCATGTCCCTTAAGGAGCTCCGTAGTAATTGGCATGGTCTGCTTTATCAATTTTGTTTTGCTTTTCTTGAGATTGTGTATATAGAAAAATAAATAAATAAATATAAAAAAATAAATATATATATATATATATAAAAATACTCAATCACAAGCATACATACACACATGTATGTTTTTGTATACTTGTACCAGTTTGTTTGTTTGTTTGTTTGTTAATTTCTATAATGGCTTTATAGTTGTTTTGAAATGAGATTACATATATAATTGAATTGTGAAATTGAGACGCATTGTTGCTGGCATGGCATTAACTCATATATATACACACACGCACACACACATATAATATATTTAAATATTTAAAAAATAAAATGTAGTAGTAGAAACGTCTCCGTTTCGTATTGTAACCCTCGTTCACTGAAGAAGGGAACGGAGACGTCACGTCGGTGACCGACGAATAGGAATGTACGCTTCCACGCCCACCTCGGGACTCGATCGTAAGCCAATGCTGAAGCGGTCTCATATGGAGCAGTCCTAACGGGACTACTGCTGAAGCTGCTGCCATATGCCCCAGGAGCCTCTGAAATTGTTTCAGTGGGACCACCTTCCTGTTCTTGAATGTATTCAAGCAGGTCAGCAGAGACTGAGCACGCTCTTTTGTGAGGCGTGCTGTCTGGGCGACAGAGTCCAATTACATTCTGAGAAAAGAGATCCTCTGCACCGGACAGAGTTTGCTCTTTTCCCGGTTGACCCGAAGACCCAACAGGCTGACGTGTCGTAACACCATGTCCCTGTGTTCGCACAACTGAGCTCTGGACTGTGCTAGTACCAGCCAGTCGTCGAGGTAGTTGAGGATATGAACCCCTTTCTCCTGCAGAGGAGTCAGGGCTGCCTCAGCCACTTTGGTGAACACACGGGGCGACAGGGGGAGCCCGAAGGGCAAGACAAGATACTGATATGCCTGACCTTCGAACGCAAACCTCAGGAATGGCCTGTGCCGCGGAAGGATTGAGACATGAAAGTATGCGTCCTTCAGGTCGACTGCTGCAAACCAATCCTGGGCACGGATGCATTTGAAAATGCGTTTCGGCGTCAACATCTTGAACGGAAGCCTGTGAAGAACTCGACTCGCAGATCCAGGATTGGTCGTAATCCACCACCTTTCTTGGGCACTAGGAAGTACGGGCTATAAACCCTGTCCTCATTTGGGTTGGAGGGACCAGCTCTTATTGTCGAGATGTTGGAATTTTTCCCCCTGCCCCTCCACCGGAGAGGGAGTGGAGAGCTCGTCCACTCCGAAGAACAGTACCTTCTATCCCTGGGTCACCCGTTCTGGAACCTCCTGCCCTTGTGTTTTCCTACAGGGGCCTGGACAGGCTGGGCAGGAACCCGGCTGTCGGCTCCGTGTCGCGGCTGCTGCACTGGTGGAGGAGGAGCAGGGGGTGACAGCCAGGCCGCCCTTGGCGATGAGCAGTCTGAAGCTGTGCCAGCAGGGCCCGGGTGCAGCTGGCCGCCTGCGGCAGGATGTGACGGAGGGCCTCAGTCTGCTTCTTTGGTGGCGGAGACAGCTGGGCAAACGTCTCCACCGCGTCGCGAAGAGGCTGGTCTGCAACACGGGAGCATTCAAGAACCTAATCTTGTCTGCATCACTCATGTTCACCAAACACAGCCAAAAAGGCGCTTGCTGGACCACCATAGCAGACATCGCACAACCCAGGGCACACGTCGTAACCTTCGTCGCTCAAAGCTCAAGCTCGGAAGAACCTCTGGATGGTGGCCACCGTCATCCAGAGCTGTCAGTGCAGTGTCCAGTACGGTTGAGTGTCCATCGGACACCGCTCCAAAACCGAATGCCTCATTTCCAGAACCGTACTCTCCTTCCGATGCAGTAACCGACATCTGATCATCAGGGGGAGCTCCAAAAGTGACATCTGACACCATTTTGGTTATCAGGCTGCCCAAATGGAGACTCCAACAGCGTCTTTAAAAAGACGTACCACCCATTAGCTTTGCTCTTTTGTGAAAGGCTGTAGCAAACATTGAAGATGGCCGCTCGGTAAACAAATGCAGATAGTGCAATTCAAACGTCACTGCCACTCAACTGGAACCACTGTCGCTGCAACGCCGTAACAGCAGCCTTTCTCCATTGCTCGCAGAGTAGAAATGGCTTCTGGAACGTTCGCATGAACTGCTCGGCTCTGAAGCGAAAAGCTAATGAATGTTTGAACGTTTTATGAGACGTGCAGCAAGTGTATGATTATAAGCAAGCTTATAAATACCCCTTACCTTATTGATTTTCTAAAATGGTTACCACACAAAAATATTAAAAAAATATTTTGCTTAGAAATGTTACTTTTTGAAGTTCATTAAATGCAGTCTTTCTGCTAAAACAAAATAGTTCCTGACAGCAACAGTTAACTGAATGTTCCAAACATGCCTTTCATTTAATGAAGCTTAAATAAAAATAGAGAATAGCTGATCAACTGCTATATAATTTATTTTTTAACACCATATGAGATATTTTCTCATACACATACATTATTTATGTATTTATTTATGATTTAATGCCATGCCAGCATTCAAAACAACTGCAAAGCCAATATAGAAATAAGTACAAATATACAAACATATACAAGTAATAAAAAAAAATAAAAACAAAAGTGGTAAAAACAATTATATAGAGTCTTTCCTCACACACATAAATCTGCTTATCTCTCAAAATGAGAAAACATATGTTAATAGAGTGATTTGCGGCACTGCTACTATGCAAGTGTCATTGCAGTGTAAAGCGATGGACAGAGGAAGCCATATCTGAAACTGAAAACTAATAAATACAGTAACATTCCCTTCTCATGTCAGGAACTATGACATAGACGTGCACACACATCAATATATATCTGCATGAGAAGCATTTAGACAGGGAAAGACAAGGGCATGTTTTCAAATTTAAAGATGTAAAATGCAACATAACAGCATACCCAGCTAACTAAATTACGTAACTGTCACGTAACTGCAATGTAATCTGGGGCCGGTTGCACCAGCTAGACGTACGCCCGGTCGCAAGATTAGTATGGACGTAAAATGCGTTCTAAGTCCTGCGTCAAATTTATACCCGTTGCACCATCTCGGCGTAAGCTACGTCTGAGACTAAATTTTACGCCTAGTCAAAAGTAGGTGTAATGTGAAAAGCCTTAACTTGTTTCCATAGTGATAATAAACATACTAAACTAAAACAATTAAAAGACAATGTCGCACCGACTGATGTACTGGCTACACGATCAACGGGCTTTCAGGCACGAAAGAGTAATGAGAGAAAGCACAAATACCCTAGATATATACTGTATGGAGACAGAGAACTTATTGAAAGATTTCGTTTCAGTAGAGTTGAACTGTTAGAATTAATCAACGAATTATCACCGAGTTACAACACACAACAGACAGGAACTGAGCGCTATCCCCAACACTGCAGGTGCTAATATCTCTTCGATTTTATGCTAGTGGATCCTAACAAAATACATTCGCTGATATGGTAAATGTAAGCAGAAGTACAGCCTGCAGGGCGATACGACGAGTATCTCTGGCCCTTCAAAGTCGGGCTCAAATACATGTTCGTCTACCCACCTAGGAGGAGGTCAAACGCACTAAGGCCAAATTTCAAAGAGATTCCAGCATACCCAGTGTTTTTGGCTGTATTGATGGCACTCACGTGCGCATTCAGGCACCATCTAAAAACGAGTACCTTTTTGTAAATAGGAAAGGCTTTCACTCAATCAACGTACAGGTTGTGTGTGATGCAAACATGAAATTAATAGATGTGGTTGCGCGGTGGTATGGGTCTGCACATGACGCATGCATCTTGAGAGAAAGCGCACTGGCACGATTATGTGAGGAGGGGCGGCTTTCTGGCATAATGTCAGTGGCTACCCTTTGAAGAAGTGGCTGATGACACCTGGCATGGTACCCCGAACGGAGCAGGAAAGGCATTACAACTATGTGCACTCACGGATGAGGTCGATCATTGAGTGCTGCATAGGAGTGCTCAAGCGCAGGTGTGTAGCTTTAGTTTAAATATTAAGCTGCTAGCCTTATTTGTTTTAGCTACCTTTAACTGGCATTGGTTATTAGAGTGATAATGTAGATTTTTTTTTACCCCAGTAGGATAGCTACTGCATTTTCTTCCCTGCAGATTCCACTTCCTGCACAGTGAAATTAGGATGGAGCCAGAGAGAGTATGCACTATTATATGTGCAGCAGCTGTGTTAAACAACATTTGCATTACCAAGAGAGTGGCTCTTCCTGCTGAGGATTTAGGAACAGTGGAGGCAGAGGTGGAACACATCAATGAACACGTCGCAGAAGAGGGAAAAAAATTTATCTGTTTAGATAAATACACACTTTATTTATTTTTAGTATTTTATTTTTATTCCCTTTTTCACATTTCAATATTTGAAAAATTGTATATGTTCACACATAATATGCAAAGTGAATGAACTGTACAAAAGTATTGCTGGCATATATAAATAAATTATTTTGCTATTAAAATATGTGTGTTATGAAATAAAACTAGATTTACTGATGCAGATTTTTTTATGCTAAGATTTATGTACATTTATTTATAGATTTATGGATTAAAACATATGGAACATTTTCTTTAGATTATTCACATCTTCAAAAACATGCGTCCATCCTCGGTTGTGTAGCTGGCCCTTCGCTCTAACAGCTGGATTTCGAAAGCAAGTTTCCGCTTCTCCAGCTCAAACTTCTCCTTTTCTACTCTCAACTTCGCGGTCTCCATTTCGACTCTCTCTACTTCTTTCTCCAGTAACACAGTCTGAAGATCTGTTTCCCTTGTCCTCTGAGGATACAATGTTGTCGCGTTTTTTTGAGCTGTTCGCGGTGCTGAAGGAGGATTCGGATTATCTGCAAAAGTTGAATGCATTATTATTATTTTTTTAAACAGGTTTTTAACCTAGAACTATATATTATCCCACAGTTTTAAGTGGTAATGTTACCTTCATAACTGGTGTCTGATGAATTATTTGAAATTGAAGAAAAACTTGCTTCCTCTTCAGCTTCATCTTGCTTTTCTTCTGTTACATCATTGCTGGCACTAGTGTCACAGCCTTTTAAACCAGTAAAAGCTGACGAGTCGTCTCCATACACATCTATAATAATGGTGCTGTAGGGTGAGATTTTAGGAGGGGGTCCCCCACCAGTTGCGGGTTTTTTGAGCAGACTAGAGTCTCTCTTGGCTGCCTGAAGAAGATCTTTCCATTTTTTTTTTTTACTTCCTCGACTGTCCGATTTCCTAATCCACCCTCAGCTTCATTTACTGCTTCTGTTATCTTTTGCCAGATGTTTTGTTTTTTCTTATTTGTTACGGAATTGTTATGTTTACTAAAATATGCATATACCTACTAAAGAGTTTTTCTTTATTTTTTCTCGTTTCACAATCTGAGTAATTTAATTTTCTTCTTTTCGGTTCAACTGCCATTTTTTCTGTATTCATTGGAGCCAGTAAATTCAAGCTGTAACCATAGTAACATGTATGTTGTCAGTGTCCGTGCGTTGTAACCATAGTAACGCAAATGTCGCCAGTGTCTGTGCAGCCTCGCACAATCTACGCCAGGCGTAGCTGCGCCTGGTCGTAGTTTTTGATGGTGCATCCATTGTGTGTCCGAAGTTCCCACATTTTAAATAGCATATCTGGTAATCAGAGAGCATATAAACATGTAAATCATAGTAATGATTCTACGTGCATACGGCGTCGTAGTTACGTTGCCAGTAAGTAATGAAATTACTAATATATTACGAAAAGAGTATGAATCCAGGACGTTCTTGGTTATCTTGTTACATAAGGAGGATGTACCGACGACATCATGAATTGGTAATAGGATGGAATTACGTGCATACGACGTTGTGGTTACGTTGCCAATTGGTAAGTCATGAAATGACCAAAAATTACAAATGTTACGTAACTGCTACGTCATGTGTTAGCTGGGTTCATACTTCATTAAATAAAAAAAAATTTAAAAACATTTAATTTTTCCAAAATACATTATACACAGAACAGCTTTAATGCTGTGTTATTGATTTTTTATGTTGCAAAGGGTGTTGCTCAGTTAGTGATAAGTTAGTTAGTGATTCACTGGGTAAAGTAGTCAAAGCCAAGATGTATCATGGATAAAACACTGACCAAACAGAATCAAGAAATGGAACTAATTGTTTTATAAATAATACATTGATCAGTGCATTTGTTAATTGTGGCTTTTAAAAATAGGCTTTTCGGTTTACAAAAGTGTTTATTTTTCAAAGTAAAAGTCTCTTGTCGCCATCTATTGGCAGAGAAATGTCATCATGTCTTGGTACTAAATGCTATTATTGAATAATATAATTAGTTATATTATTAGATGTGCAGCATTGTGTTTAAATAAACATGAAAAGATTTGGGCAAAACAAAGCTCTGGAACAAAAAAAATTGTTTAATGAGACCAAAGTCTGGTTGTTAGATTTACCCAAAATAATATATTTCTCATGTTTAACCACTATAGAGACGTCAGAGCCAGCTGTAAATTCCAGGGCCCAGTTTTTCAAAAAAATCAATCTGGATCAAATTGATCCGGATTTGGAAATTCCATGTTTTGCTATTCAGGATTAACTGATCTATTGCTGTCTCTGTGAACTTGAGCATGAAGCACCACAAATATATTTTAGCCTTACAGACGTATACATTTCTATAGAGTGTGGAATGTTTCTTTCAAATGAAAAACAAAGAAAGCAGAACCATGATTTCAAAAGGCCAGATTTGCGCTTTAGATGTTTTAAACTGCAGGCTTAGCCCATGCAGCACTTGCGTTAAAGCGCTTTCACTGTGCAGGTTTTGGAAACTCTACGGAAACAAAGACACCAAAATGCAATCATGCTCAAATTAGCTTCTGTACTTCTTATGAAGTTGTTTAATTAGAATTGCAATTAGTATTATAAACAGTTGGCCTTTGTAAAACATGGGACAAATCGCGTCCTGTATTTTACCTTTAAGTATGGGACAGTTCCATATTTTATTTGATGGGTGGCAACCCTAGTTTGGTGTGGCTGTTTTTGGAAGTGGCTAGGTAGCAAGCAAAAAACTTTTAAATGTTGAAGATCAGGTAAAAAAAAATTTAACCAGATCTTCAACATTATCATATAAACATGGACATAAACATCTTAATCAAACTCTATTTACACTCCATTATGTTACACCTAGAAACAAAGTAACTGGCATTACTTATTTGAAAACGTAACGCAGATACTTCCTTCTAAATTAAAATATAATGGTTCTAGTGGGGGGAAAAGGTGACAGAGAGCATAAGGCCTAGAGCTCTAGAGGGGCCTGTGATCGCCTACTGAACGAAACAGGAGACCTCCCCGATATAAGGTGCTGTTTTTAAATTACAGCGCATGTAAAACTGCATAAAGCCAATACTCCAAAAGCACAAAGTAGCACTAGCCGATGCATCCGCGAGCCGCATGTCAAAGCAAAATCTCCTGCACAGCGCTAAAGAATGTGTGCCATGCTTCTGCCATGATTCATAAGAGATAAACAGCACACATGTTTTGTTTTTTTTTCTTTACATTTTATAGTTTATCACCACTTATTTATTTTAAAATATATATAACCATGGTAATAGGGACCATGGTTTTAATTGTGACCACCATCATAAAATTCTACTCAGTTAAACTCTGGATACTTGTACATATTTAGTTCTAATGAATTTTAAATTAAGTAAAAGGCCAGTGTCTTATATAAATTAGGTGCTTCTTATTTACAAACAATAAAGTTCAGTAATAAAGTAAAGATTCACGCAAAAATTAAAATTTTCATCATTTACTCAACATCATGTCATGTCAATATATATTAGTTCACACATAAACACTGGAGTGAAGCATTCATTTCCTATGGTGCAAAAAAAACAGAGAAAGAGAAAGACACATCATGATAACATTACTGGCCTAACCACAATGACAAACTTCAACTCTTATCAGTCAGCAGTTTATGTGGCCCTGTGACCTTCACTGCAGTTAGTTTTCCATTTCACAATACAACCTGTTTCAGAACAGTTTTATAAGAAAGTACTACTGGAAAATGCAAATCAAATATTTGACATGTCAATGGTTTTTAAAATCACACAAATATGCATTAAACTACTGCATGCAAAAGCGCTGTTATAAGACTGTTTTTAGGCAAGCAGCCATCCTGTTAGGCTTGACGTGACAGATCACAAAGCTGACAATGCAAAATTGTTTGGTCATAACATAAAATCACTGGCCTTAACCCATAAATATTGTTGACTTTTCAGTTGTGATACTTAGAAATAATAAGACATGACTAAGACATGGCAGCAGAAAAAAAATCTAAGTTTTGAAAGATCATTGCACTTAAATAAATAAATAATGCAAGCTCCATAACTAATTTTACTAAGCAGAACTGAATCAGTTACAGCATTTCTTTAGTTCCCACCATGCTTTCTTTTGCAAGGAGAGTAAATGTTGGGTTTGCTGAATGTGTTTTTGCACAAAATTAATCTATTAGATTTGATTTGGGATTTGTTAGTGTCTACTGTCATTATGTTGGGATTAAAAAGGACTTCACTTAATTCTAAAGTAAGTTTTAGGGGAATACTATTGTGCTGAAGAGTACAGCCTGTCAAGGATGGGCTCTATACTGCGTATTTGTGCTTTAGTCTGAAGTAGCTACAGTATAGATTACTAGAAGAGAATGATGATTTTAATCAATACAGTTAAACAGTTAAAAACTTTTAGGTTGAATTGTATTAAGAGAAAAATCTTTTTTTAGAACTCATAACTACTGGTTTGTTGAACTTGCATAATTAATTTAATTGTGGTCTGTTAAACACCCTCAATACCACAAGTTAGGTGAGAATCTTGAACAAGGCACCAAATAAATATAATATAATAATAATAATAATAATCATAATTAGAAGAATAATAAACATAATATTACAGGTATTGCATTTTAACTGAATCTATGTCAGAACATCTTCTGTAGACATTTTTGAAAAGAATATAATCTGTTTTTGATGGATTAACCGTTATCTCTTCATTATATTTATTTATTTAGGAAGCTGCTACAGCAGTTTGTTGTTTGGAAGTCCCATTACTATTATAAAAAAATTATCCATATTAGAAATTTTTGGTTTTAGCATAGGCTCTTAATGTCAAATTCCAAAAAGAAAATTCAGTTTTATGACCTCAGCACTTGATTACTGTGTACTAATGAGTTGAAATACAGGTAGTGGATATATTTATAAAAAAAATTCAACAGGTCCAAACTGCAAAAGTTACAGAGAGCTACATACTCAAATATCATCATATTAGCTGTGGTCACATAGCCCGTGAAAACAATAATGGCAGCCCCTACAGATGCGGCGTTTATACAAGCGGTACAATAAATACAATGTAGTGTATAAATGCTTCTCTTGCCTTATGGGCCATTTTCCCTTCTCTATTTCCCTCAAATAAGCAAGGAAAGCACCTTTGGTGACAGAAACAATTGTAAATGAGCATAAGCCCCATACAGTCCACCACGCTTCTTTGTTTACCTCTAGCTACCACAATACCTTGGCTCAGGCATTTTGCTGTGACTTGCCTGGAATTCTACAAAGTCATGCAAGTCGTGGTTTAATCATGTCTAAAGTCTTGACTTTACTACTCTTCTACTCTGGATGCAAAGTGGATGCCATCTATGGTTAAATAGTCAGTCTCTATTCAAGAGTCTCAAACTCAGGATCATAAGGGGGATTTCAGAGACAGCCTATTCCAATTTGTATCCTGGCCAGATGTTTGACATACTGCTCAGCATGGTACTGGTACTCATTAAGACACATATGCACATCTAAATCAAAAGCAGTTTACATACAGTACTTACAGCTGTAAAGTTTACAAATGTGTACAAATCTTTCCATCAGTGGTTGCTGATCATATTTTAGGCTGGCCGCAGTCAAAAGGATTTTAAGGCCAATTTTAATTACAATTTGCACCCCTGACAATCAGGAGACGTTGCCTAATTTGCGATGAGATGGAGTGTCACAAACATGCCATGAAAGCAGAGAACATGACCCATATTGTTTCTAAACTTCGTTAGTCACTGTGAAACAGAATGCAACATTGATTGTCCTTTTTTTATCTTCTCTAGTTTGATCTCGGGAGTGTCCATAGGATCACTTTGTCACTGTGAAATCATTCCTACAGTTAACAAGTTAGTTGTCTCAAAGTCTAGTGTGTGCATTTAGAGGGTTATAATGTTAAAAATATTTATACTAATGTAAAACTATAAGAAAGCATGTGTAATTCAAACTACTACATCAAAATTCTGATCAATCAGCTCTTTTTTTTCACAGGACAGCATTTTCCCATGAAGCTTTTTCTTAATAAAAAAAGAAGTTTTTAAAATGTTCAAGTTTATGAAGTTTATGAGTTCATGTTAACATAAATCTGATGCATGGTGGTGTTTCTTATAACAAAACTTGTTGCACAGCTTCTTATTTAAAAGAAAGGTGGGCAACAACAAGGACAAAACATGGCAAAAATATTTTTGTTTTTCAATATTATAGATATAGTAGATCGGACTGAAGATGGAGAATAATCTTTCAATAAGCACTTGAGTATATATCTTTTCCTCTCTCAGTGCAATCATATGGATTAGGGCTGCAAGATTTTAAGAAAAAACTTAACTGCAGTTTTTCTGATAAATATTGCGATTGCGATGCGATTTTCGATTTTTGCGTTCAATACTTTTAAGTGCATAAAACCTAAAATTATGAATAAAATATGTTGTTACTTTTACGACACA
>JAUMHP010000025.1:3068781-3081489 GCA_032361065.1 Enteromius trimaculatus
TATATATATTGCACACCTGGATATTGACATAAGTACACACGTTTAAACAAACGTCACTCCTACTAAGACTGTGCTGTTAGTGTAATCTGAGGTAATGTCGACATTTCTTTTGACTTAGGACACATGGCAGACTTTTTAAAGAAATGCTGACCTCCTAAGATCTGACACGGGGCTTAACCTGTTGGAACAGTGTACTCAGTGTGTAAAGTGTGCAATTAGTTTTATAGATATTCAGTTGATAACTAACTTCTAAGCGTAAAGAAAAGAAAAAATAACAATAATAATAATAAAAAAAAAACAAGATTTTTTCATGGGTCATTTAGATTTTTTTCCCATCTGACATGATTCACTTGTGTTCAAAGCTTAATCCAGTCAGTAGTAGAAGCCTCTTCTTGGCTTGCTCCTAAATTACTTAATTCTTACCGCTGAAACAATCTCTTGTTTACTGGTTTGACCTTATTCAACCTGTTAATAGTGCTCTGGAACAACAAACCTTTTGAAAGACTCAACAGTCTAGGATAAATGCCGCAATTCTGTGAAATGTGGCACAGTGTTGCAAAGGTCAGCACAACAAACCCTTCAAGAACGACAGAGACCAACCCATGGAGAATACTTTAAGTAAACTGAAATTTATATGCACTGTGTTTGCCAGTACAATAAACAAACATGAAATACTGGGAAACATGCAGCTGTAAATTGGACTTGACATTCTACACAACCCAGATAATCTACCCAAACACTGTTTGCAAAGATTATAACTGTGTGAAGTATTGTTAATCTCATTATCTTACAGATTACATGTGTTAAAGTCTTATTCTATGGCCTGGCCTGCAAGAGTCTCCTTCCTGGTAAGAAGGGCAGTGCTGACGTGAGTGGACACTCAGGACCCTGATTAAGCATTGAGAAGAGACCTTGTTCTAATCAGAAGAGAATATCTGGTGTTCATGCATATCCTTTGTACAAGACCGCTTTCCCATTTTATTCTCTCCAGCTGCCAAACTGAAGTATTTCCTTTTGGATTTCATATCATATCATGTTTTCTAATTTCTGTCCTTTTGTGTACGTACAATTACATTGCAATTAATTAATTACTAAAACAATTGTTAAGTACTCTAAATTAATTAAAGGCTTTTTAGTATAACTCTAAAAATGTCCTGCTTTTGGTACGTGTCGTTTTGCTTAAACTATAATTTCATTTAACAATTAAATTAAATTTAACCATAATTATTTAATTAAATAATTTAACAAAATAATAACTTTTATTATTATTACTTGATTGTCCATAAGATGTTAGAAAAAAAAACAAAACAAAAACTTAAGTTATGACAAATTATCAATTTGTGAAACAAAATCATAATATTCATATGGGTCTCTATGTTGTATTTAATTGCAATATATTTTTAACCCCCAATATAAAAGAGTTCTGTTCATAAAACTATGCACATTTTTAAATGTCATCATATTAAAACATGACTGGATGATGATATAGTGCGACAATTTATATGCATTCCTGTAAGTAGTTTGCTTTAATATTATAAAAATATCATTGTTACAAGCCACAGTGTAAAAAAAATGTATCTTATTTTTTGGGCATATAAATATCAGCATGAAGTTGTTCCATTTGGGCCTCTAAATAAGATTCGCGTTTTACCATACTATATCAGGGCATTCTCACTCCAAAGTCGTCACATTCTGGCGCTTCGGGAAGACCCCTTTGCGTCGCATTTTGACGATCAGGGTACCCCTTTTTCATCACTTTTCGATGCAAAGGGTCCTCAGTTGTTTTACATACAAAACCCTTAGCATCAATATGCCGATAATTTTTTTTATTTTGTTGGCATAATCAAAAGATATATTGGGTAAAACAATTATTTGCATTATTGCATGATTTTTCCATATTAACTGTCAAAACAGTTTTTTGTAAATTATATTATTTACATATTTATGAGCACGTAACCCAAACCCTGCCCCTAAACCTACCATCTGTCAATAAAACACACAATATATCAGGCAGCTACAACCACCGTGATGCAAAACGATCGAATTGAGTGAGGAATAGAAGCGGTGAGGACCCTTCGCGTCAAAAAGTGACAAAAAAGGGGTACCCTGATCGTCAAAATGTGACGCAAAGGGGTCGTCCCGAAGCGTCAAAATGTGACGACTTGGGAGTGAGAATGTGTTGACTATATGAACCATAAAAACCTTATGTATCAAACATGATTATTTATTTCACATTATTTCAAATAAATAATTACATTTGAAATAATGTAATCACAGGCTAAGTCTTTACAATATTTAATAATATTTACATTATTAGTTTCACAAGGCAAAATCCAATTGAAATCATCTAGGACCTTGTTAAATGTAAACATAATCTACTCCTCCAACTCTTTCATGGAGCTGGAATCAAGTTTAGCAGAGCACTTTTTTTTTTCCTATAGCAGAATTTATCAACAAATGTTTTTGGACTCATAGTTCCAGTATGAAAGTTCCAGTATATTTTCATAACGTTTTTTATTTCAATGCTCCTTTATTTAAAAATAAGACAAAAGAAAAAAAGGAAAAATAAATAATAGCTAAATCACTTTAAATAATCATGGACCATGGAAAATTAAATGTGCAAAGCATAAATGCATCTCTATGGGAGGTATCTTAGGCAGGAGGAATAAAGGATGACAAGTATGTCATGGAAAATGTGCACATCTCTGTTGGCTACATGTCATATTTGAATGTTTTATGACTACTGCAGACTACACTCAATCAAGTTTCTTGTGCACCCCATGAGTTCCTTCTTCTGATCTTTGAGGATATCCCCTCAGACTAAATTCGTTAAAAGTACATCTTGCTTAAACTATGTGCACTTTTTGGTGAGTATGAAATCCCCAACTGCAATGTTGAGCAAGACCAATCATTCAATCTTAAGGCAGAAAAGCAGAGACAATAAGCACACGCACTAATATAAATAAAATTGGGGAGGCTGAGAAGCAAGTAGACAAAAAAACAGACAGTTTTAAATATTATGAATTCTGTGTGTTTATCTTGTTGTAGCAAAATCTTTTGAACACAGAAATGGTTTAGAATGATTTAGTCTCTTTTCATTTTCTACAACTCCAAGTGAAAAACGCGACTATGCTGCTTCACATTTACGCGTATGTCAGTACAATACGTTAAAGCACCTTCTCAGTTTTTTTCTGACCAGGAAAATAAGAGGATCACTGTACAGAATACCATCATACATTCTTATATAATTTTTATACAAAAAAGTCATAGAAAGAATCATATACCAAGAGCAGTAACAAATTATAAACAATGGATGTTGCAAATCTAAAATGCGACTTATATGATTAGTTAAAAAAAAAATATACTACTACTAATAATAATAATGTAAAAAGAAAGAAAAATAAATAAAAAAAAAGAACTGTGTGTTGTGTTTGTTTATCTATGTCTTTCTGCATATAATATAACTGTAACAGTAAAACATAATCAAAACCATATACAGTGACATAATACCAGACAAACAAAAAGGCAATGAAACTGTAAGCTTTTCACAAAATAGAAAAATAAAGTTTTTTAAAAATAAGAAAAATAGACATTGTATATGTTATGATCCTTTTGGGTAAAACTTCCTAGGAACACCAGATCTATAGTACACACAATAGTGTTCTATAAAATTTATGAAAAATGTAATAGCCGTTTTGACGTCTGGATAACACTTTATAATAACTGCACTCTATGAATGATTAGTTAAGTATTAGTAAGCATTTATTTCATAATTTATAAACCATTGATCCAACATTATTATTCATTAGTAAACAGTTTACAAGTGCATCTATAAATGCCTTGTTTTTGAGCATATATATAATGTTTAATAATTGTATTTTCATACTTTATTAATGATCAGTTTATACATTTGTTTTTTAATCATGACATTATTTACAAACCTGTTATTTAGGAGTTGTCAGCGTTCAATAAAAAAGAACATTTAGAAAGTCTAAGTAAATTATTAATAAATTAAATTTACATTAATGAATCTTATTATTTAGACAAACGATAATAGCTGTTCAGTGTCTTAATAAATGCTTTATTAACACATGTTCCTGCTGTAATTCAAGATTAAATTAGGTAGTTGTGTCCCTAATAAATGTGTATGTACATAGTAAGTACTTTATATGTGTATGTAGTATGTAGTAGTTGCCATGTATATGCACTAGTATTACAGAGGTACACCAACTCCCCCAACTCCACCCACGATACATATCCCTAAACCTACCCAACTACACCCCCTGATCACCCTCTGTTCCAGTTAATCTTATGCATACCGCTGTTACAAAATGCAGTTATGTAATTCCCGTTACTTAGTACTTAGTGAAGTGAAAGAAGTGTTGTTACCAATGTCCTGTTACACATTTGTACTTACACACACCATTCTGAGGGTTGTTACATATGTGTAGTTACAGAAATATTACAGCTGTAGATACTATGTAGCAATGTGTACTTGCATTGTGGTTACATACTAAATACACATCTAGTTACTATGTAAGTACACAGGTATAAGGGACACTTAATATAAAGTGAGACCAAGCATTTAGTAGTTGCCAAATGTCTGTTTTTTGTGAGCTCATCTAAAGTGAGGACTATGTAAAGCTTTTATAAAGTAGATGTATAGGCTAATTTATATTCTAAACATCAAAGTTAAACAGACACAACACAGAGGATTACAGAGCACAGACATTTTTTTCTAGATGTAAAAAATGTAATTGTGCATCTGTACATTCGATGAAGGAAAAACAAACCTTCAGTTTCATAGAAAAAAAAAAAAAATAAAGTGTACAGTTGTACGATTTTATATTTTTTTGCAATTTGAAATTAATAGTTCTGTATTTCTCTGTTACTTGTTTATTCATTTTTATTCTGTTAGGGAGATAACTGACCGTTTAAATCTCATTTCTACATTTAGATATGCTTGTAAATCATGAACAAGGCCTTTATAGCTGTATTTATAAACTGCTTATTAATGTTGGAACAATGCTTTTAAAGGATGAGCTGACTATTTACTAATGCTTAACTAAAGATTTATAGAGTGTAGTTATTATGAAGTGTTACCGATGTCGGAAATGCGATTTAACATGGAATTGGCTGGATATTCTGATGTATAATAAGTCTAAAAGTCATAGAAACATGGCCTTACAAAATTCAGTTCTGATTGAATGCTGCATCCTTACCTAACTCTTGCCCACCTGCCTCTGGACACCCCTGTGCAATACAGTAACAATATTTTGTTATAAAGCTTTATTTTTGTAATTATGTTTATGACTAAATTCCACTAAAAATGCTCTATAGATATGTTCATAGGAAGTATCACCACATTTTGAAATGGTAAAATCTGAGATAATGACTATACATGATTTATCCAGGACTTTAACATTTTCTTTTGTCATTTGATACTCATGTAACCAACACTTTTCATCCGAACCACACTAATAGCAAGAGAGTCCCCTTGGAGCAACCTGAGGTAAAGTGCCACCGCTCAAGGGCACAATGATGATAGAGGATCTTAGTTTTTCCCCAGTTCATGATTCACCTCTGTGTGAAATCAAGCTTGCCACAACCATTTGGCACTAATAAAGGTTTCTACACAAAACTATGATTCAGATCCTGTCCTAAATGTCTTTCACGACATACAGTCCAGCATATCACGCTGACCTAGATTTCGGGGTTAAGTCTTGAGGGGCTTGTTATGAAAAGTACAAGCATATATCAACAACACTTACAAACTAATCATACAGAGGGAATAGATTGGCTGGTACAGTGTTAGAAAATGACCATTGAGGGGGCAATTACCATCATTAAAAATCATAAAATCATAATCAAATATCATTTTGAAAGCATATCCCAACGGCATAATCATACTCTTGGAATATGCTTGCAAAATGTAATCTAATCAATTATTCACATAGTCACATAGGATGTTTTTTTTTGGTACAGTGGTACCATATCCAAACCATGTTAGCATATAGCATTTTTTTTATTTTTTTACTTTTTTGTGAGTGTAGACCAGGGGGACTTTGAGTCTCGTCTTGGTTGGGTATTTAATATGCAGTAAATATCTATTTGCATGAATAATATGTACCTCAGACAGACTGACTACTGTGCTATATCTGTAGGCTACTGAAGGAAATTTGCAGTGATCTGATGAGATGACAGTCAGCTTTCAAACTCTGAAACTAATGACAAATTTGACAGATGCATTGATAAACGGAAAAAGAGGCACGTAATGTCAAGAAACATCGTAGACAATTAGCAGATTAAGTTTGCAGATTTAATTATGACAGAGAAATCTTCCTGAATTTTAGATTTGTGTTTCTCCTCAGTGTAAAATGTGACAGACTGTACTGTATTCTTCTGCTGTTCAGTAAAACTGCGGGGGGACAACACAAGAATAAACTTAAAAAAAGTTAAAATGACAACAAAAATTCATTACGTTTGCATTTCTTTCCTTTTTTTTTTCATTTCACCTCCTAAATTATGTAGTCCTGTCTTATGGAAACGTTTGGTCCATTGTGATGCACATCCACTTAGCTGAAGAAAATCCTCTTGGCAAACTGCAGTGCACAGTCGGATAAATTCTCTTTTATTCCCCCTGCTTTTCTGAGATACCCACATATCCCTTGTTCTTGGGTATTTATTCATATCTGCTTTAGTGTTTGAAGGCAACTGGAGATATCCTTTGTCCAACTCAATAAACAGGACCAGCCCTGGCCTCGGCTGCTTGCCTAGCTTGGACACAAACCTTTGAACTTCTATGTGATCAAATGAACAGAAGGACAATATTAACATGGAAAATCATGCATTACACAGTCATGGCCACAGCTGAAGTGTCTTTTCATTACAGCCATTTGTGTCCTTCTTGACATCATATGATGCACCAAGTTCATATCCTTTTCACCTGGCGAGTTTGGAAAATTATTTTTTGTTGTTGGTGGTGTTCTTTTTGGGTAGAGCTAATCCGATATCCCTGTCAGACTGTACTCTCCATGACCCACTCAGAGCTATCAAACGTTGCCTTATCCCCTTCCCCCTCGCTCTCGTCGCACTGCAGTAGCATGCCGTTGACCGAGAGACTCCTCTTAGTCCAAATGTTGCTGATGCGCCGTGGGTAACTAAGGCACTGCGATGCACCAAAGTCACCCATATCGAAGGAGTGGCTGCGCTTGGGCTTGTTCTCTGGTGGCAGCATTACAAGCTTCCCAAGCTTGGAATCTCCCCGGCCTAGCAGAGGCTCCTTGTCAGTGGGCGGTCTCATGCCCATTGCCATGGTCCCTGCAGAAGATGGTCCTGCCGGATCTCTTGCAGGAACCCTCAGGTCCAGAGAAGCAAATGCCCCAAGCAGGTTATCCAGGTTTGGTCGTGCCTTAGTTGATGACTGTTTCCACCTGTTGGGCAATGTGTTAGAATCCACATGTCGGTTGTAAGCCTCAACTTTCTCACTTCCAAGAGAGTCAGCTGAGGAGGACGAAGAGGAAGAGATGCTGCTCTGCAAGGAGCCACACTTAAACTCCACCACTTCATCTCGCATCACTACTACAGTCTTTGGAGCCTGCAGTGTAGGAGCGCCATTGTTTAGTCGCTGAGTAGCCTGTGGTCTCCCATTGGTCTGGGAATAGGTATTACTCACTGTCACCAACTTTGCAACCTGCAAGCCACTGTTAACTTTATAACGTACCATAAGGATGACGATAAAGACCAACAAAGTGGCTACGATCACTCCACCGATCACCAAGATCATGGTTCCTCCTAAAAACTGACTGTGCAGTGACTGGCAGCGGGGGTACTCATCACGTGTCTCAAACTGCACACAGCCCACTATGTTTGTCGCAGTGAGTGTGGTGGCGGTGTCTTCCCAGATAGCCAACACGCATAGGTCATACTGCATTCCTGGCATCAGGTTGTTGACCAAGAAGGATTTGCTGATCACTGGAATCATCCTGCGTACAAGAAAACACAGACATTAACACTCAACGAAAGACTAATCATTAATTAGATGCAGTAGATTGAAACCAGAAGTATATCATACTCAATACGGTTATTAAAATGCACATACTGATTGTACATTGCTTTATTGTGATCCTCTGTGCGTTGGAAGAAAACAATCATTAATCCTTTTATTATGGTGAAAACTTAATTACTTGGAAAGCGCTGATCTTATCAACCTTGGAAGTTCATTTAGATTAAATGATTTTGAAATGAGGTCTATTGTGCAGTCAAGGAAGCCTGAGATAAAAAAAAAGCAGTTGTTTTTGACTGACAGCCGAATCATTAGGCAAAGCATTTTTAGTAAATATTGTTTTGAAAAGAGGGTAATTTATCTTTTAGCCTTCTGAATTGGTGAGGAGAATATATCTAGCCTAACAAAAGTATATTTAATGTAGATTTTATGTAGTACTTCAGCACTCAACCTCCTAAAAAGCCCCTTTGAGTACAGAGGGCATGTAATCACAACTGCATTAGCTCATCGCTATCTGGTACATTCTTTGCAGATAGCTTGCTGTGGATGTAGGCTGAGAATACTAATTAGAGTGCAATCATTTACCTAACTACCCTGCTCTGAGAAGGTTAAGTAGTTGAAAAGGAGCGAGAGAAGTGTCTGAGGTTATTTTCAGAATCTGGGCAAATATAAGACAAATTGTACAATTATGTGCATACATGGAGA
Organism: Enteromius trimaculatus; assembly: GCA_032361065.1. Lineage (NCBI taxonomy): Eukaryota > Metazoa > Chordata > Actinopteri > Cypriniformes > Cyprinidae > Enteromius > Enteromius trimaculatus. Next base: position 3,077,492 of record JAUMHP010000025.1, read on the forward strand.
TATTTAACATTTTATTATTTAAACCACAATTGATATTAAGAATTAAAATAAGAACAATATCTATTTATATCTGTCACTGGGGTTCAATGCAAAATAAGACATTACAACAGGACAACAAAACTGACAGTTATTTCACCATTTACCTACTTAGTTTTTATCGATTGCTTAAACACATTTTTTGAAACTATGCCTCATATTCTCAGTAACAGTAAACACAAATCCATAACATCTCACCCAATTTTCCAAACATCCTATTTTCAGGTAAAAATGAAGCTACACTCAAAACCATTAACTTTTGCTGAAAAAACAAACTTTGCCCTCAAACACAAGCCCTCAAAAACACACACACACTACAACATAGTTTTAAACACTAGTGCAATTAATTCAAAACAATATTTCCAAAACAATTATGGTTCTCCCCCTCAAAAACCTACACAGTGTGTACTACACAGTAAAACTGTTTTAAAAAATTATACATTTTCTGCCTCAGCATCCCGTCTTTGCTCTGGGTCAGACCAAAAGATCTGGTCTACATCACAGGCTATACTGGCTTTGGACACAAAACGGGGGTAAAATCCTTGTGAATGCCTAATGTCCTTGTGCCATTCTTCACAAACAATATAGGCAAGATGCTTAGTTACTTTATGTTGTCAACATAACAGTACACTCTGCTAGTGTTACCTGATCTATGAACTATGGCATCAGTTTGGCAGTTACTGCACAGTACTGACATGCAGAAGACTGTGCTGTTTATGTATGCCATACATTCATTTCAAAAGCACAAATGTACACATTGCTGTATGTGGGATGTTGATTGAAAAAGACTGTATATGAAAAGAAATGTTTGGAAAATTTGGTTGACAATTTATAACAGTTAGATCAACTAATTTGTGTTTACCGTAATGACTTAAACAATGTATTACAGTAATGACTAGATGTCATTGTGTACATACAGTAATCAGATCAAAAATAAATATACATAATCAGCTGCATGATTTTACCAGAGCAATGGCAACTTGTTCAAAAGAATGAGAAATGTTTCATGATCTACTCAAGAGACTAGATGATGTGGAGGTTGAACAAGTGGTTTTGAGAATTTCATTTCTGATCTGAGAAATGGACCAAAGCCCCCGAGAATAACTGTTAGCTGACTTTGGTCATTATCTCCATCGAAGGTTCTGATTGGTTCTGATTGAAATTTTGACTCCTAGTGTTTCCACCTGTGGAAATGTGTGCTAACTGAGCTCAAGCTCAAGGAACTTAGTTAACAAAATGTTATGCTAGTGTTTTCTAAATGAGCTCATGGTGTAAGCACTGAGAAATGTAGGGATTTGTGTGTAGAGTTTTGCACTAACAGTTCACCAATTTGACTCGTGTCAAAGCAGGGAATAGTGTTTATAGTTCATAGAAATGGGTGTGTTTTCAGAAAAATAGCGTTATGGATTTGAAATTTTAATTTAAAAGCTTTGTTATAGTGTTTTAGCAATCGAGAAAAACTTTAATAAACCCTACGTTTTTTCATTGGAACACAAAAATAATGTATACACTGTAATTATGAAACAAAGAGACATATTTGTATTAAACAAGAGTGTAATTGTAGATAAAATATTATTCTCTGAACCCCATGTAGATTTACACAGTTTGAGAAAGCCAAAAAGTGTTACTTTGTGCCACGCTCTCCCCTACATGTACATGAAATACAAGCATATTATTAAGACTTTCAGTTTTGTGAACAGTGAACAGGAAAAAATAAAGTTCTAGGCAGCTGGTTTTTATCTTATGCCTTTCCTAAAACTAGCACATCATGGGATCCCATGTTTTGTGTTAGATACATCCTTTACTACACTAAAACCACATCTAGAAGTGCAGCCTGACACATTGTCTACGGTAAGCTTCTATGTCAGCTAGTCCATTACTCATTCATAATTGCTTTCCCATCACAGGAAAAGATGCTATATTCAGTGGTGACAGCTTTACGAGAGAACCCAACCTTTTTTCACTCAAGCCTTAGTGATTGATTTTTTATTCTTTGTTGTTGCCAGCATCCAGGTTAACACTGCTCTTCCGAGACAGGAGGAAGAAAACAGATCTATGGATAATGCCACTTGAAATTCACTAGCATGAAGTCATTAAAGGGGTCATGAAAGAGTAATTTTTATATACAAGTGGTCTTTGTGTTATAAAACACTCTGTAATTTTCAGAACTCAAAACTTTCTTGTTAGTCTAACAACTTTATATTGAACTCTATCTGCCAAAACCACAGGTTGCTGAATGTTGCAAATCACAAACATAGTAAATGCTGGTCTCCATTCGATAAGACTGTATTTGATTAACTTTATTTTTAGGAAATATCCAATAGTAGTTTATATGTTTAATTTGTATTGTACAATTAACAATAAACAGTGAATTAAATTTTAACAGATCTGAAATTCTACTGTTTTAAAATACACCTCCTATACAGATACATAGAGCTGCTTCAGTGTACAGTTTCTCTACTAAGTATCTTAGGCTGCTAAAGTTACACCAAGCACACACACACAGACATAGACATCTGATCTCTGTTCAATTAATTTAATAAAACATTGTAAACTTATACGAACTGGTCATGTTTTTCTTTTTTACAACAGCTGCAATAAATACCGCTCCCCCGGAGGTGAATTTTTATGACAGGGTGTGGGGGTGTACAGTCCAGATGTCCGGATGTGCAAACAGGTGTCCGGTTTATTAGACACTTTTTATTGCCCCTCATTAAGTCATAAAACAATAAAAGGGTCGTAAATCAGGGTCGTAAATACCTTTTTGTCATAAGCCAGATCATATAAACTACTTCCAATGATCTTCTGGATTTCCAGAAAGTTTAAAACTAAAAGATAATGCTGTGATAAAAAATAACTACTATATTGGATCTAATTAAACACATGTGAGTAACTCATCACTGTTATCACTATCTTACAGATACAGACTGTCAAACATACACAACCACTAACCAATCATACCAGTGAGAGTTAGTTCAAAGCCTACAGCCTTCCATTCCATTTCTATTCCAAAGTACAGTACACAGAATACCCTATTGTTTCTAAATTATGTTTGTTTGTTTATATTTAAATATATATATATATAAAGAAAATCTTAATAACATAAGTTACCTTGGAGAACGTAAATAAATGAACACATGAAAAAAGAAAGAAAGAAAGAAAGAAAGAAAGAAAGGCAGTTCATAGTCCCTTTAAGTAACAGAGGGGAACAATAAAATAGACAATCATACTTATTATGTATAGCCTTTCATATTTAGTCAATATGGTAGGGGAACCTCTCACTTTGATTATAAACTCCTGTAGATCATGTAGATATTAAGAAAGAAGTAAAAAAATGGGAGCTGAAATTAAAATCAAAAGAATAATGTATATTCTAAAAGCTCCTGTTGCCTCAGGCTTGTAATGATCATGATGGTTGTATTATAAAAAGAAAAAAGACTAGAGGTAATGAAGCTTTAATTAAAACAGAACATGTTGCATTCAATTAAATGAACAAGAATTCAATCTTTCAACAGCTAATACAGGGTAATTTAAAAGAATAATAATAATAATTATAATAATTTAAAAAAACTGACTGTAATAAAAACTTTTTTTTTCACTCATTCATTTATTGTTTAATTGTTTAATACATATTTCATAACATACACATACATTTATCAGAAAAAAGCTTGCAAATATATTTTGAGTAAACATTATGTTCCCTTTCGACATTTCACTCGTACTGTGTCTGCTAAGACGCATGGGGGAAACTCCTTTTCCCCCTAACTGAAGCCTATTCTAAAACGCAGTTTTGTTATTTACTAAAACTGCACAGTCATTGGCCGCTGTATTGGGGACTATTTTAACCAATGGGCAAGGCCCCGCTAACAGCGGACCAATGCCGTTGACCACACCCCATGGCGTGATGTCTCTGCTCCAATGACAGCAGGTGGCGCCATGGTGGTGTGATGGGGCGTGTCCCT
>JAUMHP010000025.1:3091995-3118665 GCA_032361065.1 Enteromius trimaculatus
TATAACATAATGATGTATTATTATTACAGTTTTTAATAGTTTGTTGAAACCCACAATACAAGAACCATTACATATTCCATTTCCTATTTTATTACATATACATTTGCATTCCACATTTAGAAGGCATGTAAACATAAATTTCCTGTCCCACAAAAAAATAAAAAGTTTGATGCAGTCAACTAAATACAGGAATCAATAGGAAGCTCAAGGGTACCATACCTAGTAGAGTAATAACACCTTTACAATTATTCAACTTATCTTGAACTTCTCTCTCTCCTAAATAAATATAGTGAATGATCTGTATGCTTAACTAGCTTTCTCCACCTTTTTTTTTCATCAGTTAAACAATAAAAAGAATAGGTGAAGGAGGTGTAAATTGGCAGAATCAAAGGGTGTGAATACACTTCCAAATCGACAAGTAGCTCATTCTTACCTATATTGTGTTTTGTGCCATATGGTTCCTTCTCACAGCCTTGATTTCAAACGCACCCACACAGCAGGCTTGCACCTTAGTATTCAAAAAGAAAAAAAAAAGAAAAGAAAAATCACAATTAGTGTCTTCCAGCAAAACCTTTAATAAATATATATTAGGTAAATGTTTTTTTTTTGCTTTCTGCGCTTATATAACCAGATGTTTGGATTAAACTATCATGCTGTCTTTAAAGCAGTTATTTATTTTGCTTTGACATACATTTTATTTTTTACAGCTGTGTGATTTAAACCTCCAGGAAAACCAAATACAGTTTATTTATGAAATTATATCAGCACATTTTACAGCACAACTGCAGCGCTGTGGTCACAATGGGATTTATACCAGTTCCATAAAGCATATATAGCATACTCCACACTGTCAGATGGCCTATCTATCCACAGACAATGTGCCTCCACTATAATAGTACATGACATGTTGGCAGTGGGTATATGCTTGAAAGCTTAAAGCTTGTTTTTATTACATTTTTCCCCCTGTTCTTTTGTATGGGTGTGTGAATGTGGTGTAATGTGCCATAATCTTTGTTCCTCACTGGAGAGAGTCTCTTCACATGTCATGGATGGACAAACACAAAACACCCTCATTTCCAAGAAATGTTTATTTGAAACAGGGTAGATGTCATTCCAGATGATGAGACTAATAATATGAGAGAGCACCAGTAATATCCTGTTTCTGTGTATGAATTCTTATCTTCCTACCTCTCTGTCTGCTCTTTCATGTCATAATGCTCAGTCACGCAATTTTCTTTCTTTCTTTCTTTCTTTCTTTCTTTCTTTCTTTCTTTCTTTCTTTCTTTTAATAACACTCTATTTTGATAATCCACAGACATTCTACTAACAGTGAGTAACTTTGCAAATGCTTGTCAACTAGTAGTCATTAGAGAATTAGTAGACTGTGTAGACTCAGCTTAATACCTTCTGACACTTTACTGCAATGGGTTCACAACATTCACCATACTGACTACAAGAATCTTTGCAAACATGTCAACTTATTCCACTAGAACTAACAGTCTGCTCTGAGAGTTAGTACATGTAGTTGGAAATTAAGGAGAATTTGTTAACTTATAGCTGAAGAGTTACCAGCCTGGGCTATGTTTCCCAGTAACGCTCTCTTATAACTAAAAGTGCACCAGTTTTAGGTGTGTTCCCTGAATACTTTATCTGTTTAAGTTATACTTTCTTAAGTGTGACTTTACTAGGTGCTGTCCATGGCAGTGATGCTGAATTGATATTGATGGCTTGAGAATGGATTATTCGCTCTGTGCAAGGGCTACTTCAGGGCGTTATGTGAGAAAGTTACATTCTTTATAAAAGAACTGTTCATTTTAAATAAAGACATAGAACTCTTTGATGTCAGAACGCATGTTGAAGGTTTACTTTCGCTTTTCAACATAAATCACAAGAAAACCAAGAAAGAAAATTATATTGAATAAAATATACCCCCAAACAAACAAACAAAACACATGTTGGTGCTTTCCAACAAAAAGCACTTCAGAAACAGTTGAAATAACAGGTACATTTTCATTTATCAGGACTCATAAAATGGATGGGATCTCATAAAAATAATCCAAATTGAAAACTTAACCTAACCCTGGATATTTTACACAATTTCAAAATGAGTAGATGGCATTATGCATTCTATCAGATATCAATGGATAAAACATCTAAATCTGAGTGCTTCTGTTAGAAATCTTATAATGGATCATGGTTGGATCTTCGAAAAGGACAATTTTCCAAAACAAATATCAAAATCAACAAAAAAAAATGGACCAAGCACAAAATCAAGCCATGGCCACTATAGCTTTTTGACCTGAACCCTATAGAAGATAAGTAGGTTGAACTGAAAAGAGTGTCCATGATTTTGTGTATTCATGTATTCCCAAATAAGAAGTAAAACCATGTACCAATATACAATATGAGTTTGAGTAAACACTGACAAAAAAACAAATTCTATTCAAACATCGGGGTTAGAATGTTTGTTTGTGATCCTAGTTTATCAAACAATTCCAGTGAGGATGCCGATAAGAGCAAAACACAACCTTTTGGAAAGCAATTTTCACACTAACAATTTGCATTTCTTTCTGCTCTGAGGCCCCAACAATTCCGATATGTTCAGCGTCAGATTAGCAGCACGCTTGCTCAAGTTTAGCTAGTGTTATTTTTATTTCATTTTTTTCGCATCACATGTGAAGCATATTCCCTATTCAGCTTCAAGTCAGTGTATTCATGCAAGCGACATCAGATGGGTTGGGTATTGACAGCTCTTGAAATAGAAATGATGTGTGTGTATTTGCACAGTGTACTATGATGCAATTCCCTTTTTGAGGAAATGAAGGAATATAATAAAAAATAAACAAACAAAAAAATGTCTAAATCTGACTATGATCCTAATGCAAGCTCAATGATATCCGACATTGTGACATCAATATAAAAACATAGTTTTGGTAGTAATTCTTATAAAAAAAAGAATTACTACAAAACAAAACAAATTTGAAGGTAGGAGAATAACCACCATTAAATAAAACAGTACAAATTGCTGGTGATATCTAAAAGCACCAGCATCTAATGGAGGGATTTGACCTTTTTAAAGAGACTTTAGAGATAAATGAGAAAGACGCTGCAAAGCGCTCAGTGACTGACTCTGACATTTGCATTCAGAATAAACAAACACCTCTGTTTGGCTAAAAGAGGCTCTTGAGATGAGCACTCTGTTGCTGGGCCTCAGGAGAACAACTGTTGAAATATCATCAATTAACATTAGATTAAACAAAACAAAAATAAATAAATAAATAAAAATGAAAACATCCCAGGACGTTCCATAACAGAGAGTTACATATAATTGCACACCTTCTGTTTTGCAGGCATCTTTGTGTTGTAAAGTCGCTGTGAAAAAAAATTCCAACATTCATCTTCCTTTGATTGATGGCTTCGGTTAGTAAGTAAATACTGTAAATGCATTAATAATGTATTATTAATTACTACTAATTAATAATAATCATCATAATCATAATTAATTTATCGTCACTGTAAAAGAAAATGGGTAAAGCATTTTGCTCAAGCATTAGTTGAGCAAAAACACACTAGTAATTAATGATTAACATTCTAATCATTAATTAGTAGTGTTTTTTTGCTCAACTAATGTGAACTACTAATTGTGAACAAATTAACCATTAATTAATGCTTAACCAATTCATTATTCTGACCCCCTATTCTGAAGTGTTACCAAAAAATGTAATTCAATGCATAATTCAGTGTGTTACTTACACGTGAATTGCAATTTATTGTGAAATCTAGCAATTTTTGAGGGAAGAAATGCTTCTACATTTTAGTTTTCCGACTCATTATACTTGACAAAGAATAAAGGAGCATCTAAACAGAACAAACAAACCAAGGTATGTAACAACAAAGATAATATACTGTACATATTAGTGAAACAACCTAGTCTCAGCTTCAAATGTCACATACTTGAACTGCTTGCTGAATGTCTGATGCAAATGATGCACAAAATAGGATAGCACTTCAGGAACACCTTATTAGAATAAGAAAGCTGCTGTCATTACAGTGTAGAAGTTGACATGTTACACTAAGTGCTTAGGGATCAACTAAGCACTGAACATAGAACATTCACAGAACATTCTTGAATGAATTTCACGCTGGTCTCTTATTAACAACTTTACATTTTGTGGGCCTAAACTTGAAGTTGAACAAAACAAACTGTCAGTAGTCACCATACATGTCGGTCAGACGTTCTCTTGGGCAGCCCTTGGCCAGTGATAGCCGCTATTTAGTCCAGACCTTCTGCTGTCAGTCTGAAGATCTGGCTACAGTACAGAAGACTTGAAACAACCTAACAATGGAGCCAACATCATATTGCAGAGTATTAGAGTAGATCAAGACGTAATCCCTAAGAGACTCAAAACAAAATGAGTGTGCAGAAACAGAACAAAAGAAAAAGAGCACTGTTAAAACAACGTTGAAAAAAAAAAAGGATTTAAATCGAGTAGTTTCTTAAAATAAATGACCAAAAAGGAACACATAAGCAAGAATATTGGGAATGATGCAGCTGAAAGAACAGTCTGTTCCACACGGTCTGTAGACAGCCTCTATTTGCCTGCGTCAATACAGAGGCTTTATGAGGGTCAGTGCTTTCAGAGCAGGCTGCGCAGACAAATCCTAACACAAAATGGGAGTTGCTCAGCCACCTGACAAAAAACAAGCCCACTCTTATTATAGAAATAACCTGGGCTAACCTTCACGCCTCTGTTCAATAAGTTATACTGACTGAGCTAAGAAACATAGATGTTACTTTCTTCAACTCTGGAGGCATAACAAGTTTTAAAGCGTGAATCTTTGTCACGCTTGCCGTGTGATGCAGGCAGGTGAAGACAGGACAGGCAGTTTTACTGATGCTTATTTTAATAAAGATAACTCACACGATACAGGAAACCACACAAACTCATAATAACGACAATAATCCGACAAAAGACAAGACAAACTGAATGGGCTTTTAAACAGGAGAACATTAGGGAGAAATCAGAACAGGTGAGGAGTACAGGTGGGACGGGTAACTAATTAACTAAACAAGGACAGGAACAAGACCAAATAAGGAAAACACAGGAAGGACGAAAACGAAACCAAAACTAAACAGTGCAGACAGCAAACAAGACACAAGGCGTTACAATCTTATATGACTTTATTGTATGGTGCAGTGTGAGCAGTGTCGCACTACCTACCAGTATTTTATCTCAGACTAAAACTACATGAACAGAATCAAATGTAAAATAAATTCCCAGTGAATAATTTCTTGTACTGTAGATAAAAACAAAGGGTGTGAGGGATACCAAATCTATTATTTTTTTTTTTTCCCAAGCAACCTGAATGGTGTAATTTCTAATAAATGGTGTTTAAAAATGCTAAATTATTATGGGCATCTAATAATTAGTGTGACAGGGGTTAAGTTCAAACTAAGGGACAAACTAGAAAGTCATTTTCTCTCTAAAATATATTTATTTAAGTATCATTATTATTTTTAAGGAACACAAATAAATGCTTACACTACTCCCAAAGACGATATAAACTATGCACATATTGTTTTTCATTTTCTAAGTACAAACTCAGTGAAGTCCTTAAGGGACATGGTAAATTGCTTCGTTTAGGATGGACCACCACCATTTTAAAAACTTGAATTTAAGTAGTTTTATAGTTTTGCTATTACTATTATTGTTAATTAATTTCTTAGAATTAGTTTGTTTAGTTTATAGCTAGTATTTCATCTGTCTGTGTCATTATTTTATTTCAGTTAACATTATTTAATAATAATAATTTTACGTAATTAGTTTTAGTTAGCAGTAATAACCCTGATACTACAAAATCCAACCTAGGCTCATTGGAAATATCTGCCTCTTCTTACATTTCTGCAAAGCTGAAAAACATACCTATACATATGAATCACTGCAGTTTCCAGCTGAAATAAACACTGGAGGCAGTAAAACTTCCACAACTTGTAATCCTTTTCACACACAAGTTAATTTGCTGGTACATGTTTGTTTTTTTTGTTTTTTTTTTAATAAAGGCTAATTTTCACACAATTATTTGCAGAATGTTATGTTTAGGTTTGATGCAGGGGATATTTCCAACATGATAGAGCATTAACCTTTAGCGACACTCACTGGATATTTGAATCTGTGTGAATCTGATATTGTTGTATCTTACAATAAAGGCAGACAGTAAATTACACAGTATATTTATACTTTTCACAACATCAAACAAGACCCCTTAGAACAAAATCAATCTGATGAAGTGTATTGTAAAAAGACTATCACATTTTATGAAGTTTCATTCTGCTCATGACCTTGTGTTTGGTCTCAAAAATATTGATGTAAAGCTATGGTAGTTCCACAGTATGACAGCTTATATAGGGGAAGCCCCTCAGGGAAATAGATGCAGAACACAATGACATGTTACATGCATTTACAATATACTTTTTAGCCACAGAGGAAATGTTTATGTATGCTGTGTAATAACTACAGTTTGTAATAACATATAGTTAATACCTCACATTACAGATGATGTTTGCCCCAGAAATCTATCATGCTCCATTGCTCTTTACAAATTATTATACAACTGCACAGCTGACTTTTCAGAGCAAGAACTTAATACAAGACCTTGCACCTATATGCAAAACATATAGCCTTAGAGTGAAAGGTCCATGTTCAGGAGGCAAGTAAACTGTTTTTTTTTTTTTTTACTCTCTAGGTTCTCCTGTGGAGAGGTGTAATCACATTTTCCACTAGGTTTGGGACAAGTGCCCCTCAGATAAGAGCTTATCATATTCCTCCATGTTGTCATTATGTACCTATTGCTTGAGGCCCATGAGCATGTCCACTTATCTGGGTTCTGCAATTTGAGGGGGACCACTGGGTTCAATGCACTCCTTCCTGTCTGTCCTTGCTGTGAGCTGCATTTTGGAAAGAGATGTTACTTGGCATCAGCAAGGTTCCCTAGATAATACAATAACCTAGAAATATATTGTTCTTGCTGTTGAAAGAAGGCCAGCACAGAAGTAATAAAAACAGGTCTACCCATTGCATTTTTATTATTTAAATATTACATTTTCTAATGCAGCACTTTTTTGCAGACTATCATGGTGGACTGTAAACGTTCACTTTATTATGTGAATACATATGTGTCAAACAATAAATACTGGAGAGCTTAATGCAGTCAATACAGTTGATTTCACAAAGGATTTTCAGATTTATAGGTTCTGCTTGGAAACAATAAAGAGGATTAATTTTTATTTGTTGCTCAATACCGGTGACCCCTACCTGAAAAGACAAATATAAATCTCAGGGGTAAGGTAGCCTGACATGAAAGGTTCTAGATAAAACAATAAATCTTTGCATGACAAATAAAGACAAACTGAATTTTCATTTAACTTGGTATATGGCTTCTTTCTGGGGCATTTCTATTGATCAGATTGCAGTAATACTTAGGGTGCTATAATTATATTGTGTGTTTGTTCATGCTGGAAGAGATTCATTAACCAGATTTACGACTACAGAAGGAAATACTACCACTTGCAAGGTAACAATATAATAGTCTGACAAGTCGGACTGTGGTTCTGTATAAATTGCTCGTCATGACACATATCTTATTTTCTGTTGGAAGCCTTGCAAGAATTGTAATGTAACCATTACTGTATGTGCATGATGGTATAATGGATATAATCGTAGGAGAATTGGCTGGTTAGCATCGACAGTCAGCCCAAACTGGTTTCTAACTACATAAGAGAAACACCAGTCTATCTAGACCACAATGATGAAATCTGGGGCATCTCACAAAGACAACAGCTGTTACGAAGTCAGCAATAACCCATATTAAATTAGACCAAACTGAGGGTGAACAGAGGGTGTAAATCATAACCCTGACCCAAGAGATGATCCTGAAAGATGCAATGTTGCAGGATATTGCACTATGTATATACAGTATATATATTGAATAGCTTCATTTAAAAGGAGCAGATTTCAAAGCGATGCTGGTGCTGCAGGATTAGGCCTATTTTGCATATCATCTATGTAAATAGGGCACGCATGGCCCATATTCAGTTTAGTGCCTATTTTAACAGATTACAGCCTTCACACTGAGAGTGTGACCTGCAAGGTGCTGCAGCCAAGGCACAGCAGTGAACAGTTAATTAAAGCACAAAAAAGACATGAAAGCAAATCTAAAACATCTGCCTATTAAAGGGTTAGTTCACACAAAAATGAAAATTAGCCTGTACTTTACTCGCTTTTGAAGCATCCTAGGTGTATGTGACTTCCTTCTTTCAGACTAATCCAGTCAGAGTTATATTAATAATTGTCCTGGCCCCTCCAAGCCTTGAGGATAGGCAGTGTTTGTTGTCAACAGTTCAGAAGACAAAGTGCATGAATCCATTATAAAATGTCGCTCACATGGCTCTGGTGGGTGAAGTAAGGCCTCCTGTAGTGAATCCATGTGTTTTTTTTTTAAGATACTTACTCCCTTTGAAAGGCTTGGAGGGGCCAGGACAACTTTTTATATACTGTAACTATAGACTGGATGTGTCTGAAAAAAAGAAAGTCACATACACCTACAGTAGTATGCTGCAAAGGTGAGTGAAACAGGCTTATTTTCATTTATGGGTGAACTAACATTTTTAAAGAAAATGCATATGGTTAAGAGGCACTGTATGGACAGTAGGTGCTATTTTTGTCTTTGTTTAAAGTATGCAAGTATCTGTTTGAGGTCTTAGCAGTGGTGTAATCTTTTGTTGAAGCACACATAATTATATTTCATATTGTTTGCTAAAATAAATCAACTAGCATTGGGTTGTGAATTCAGTGTGTGCCCCCTGGCAATGAACACAAAAACAACCATTAAAGAAAACCCAGTAAGGTGGGCTTTTGCTTTCACCGCATGCAACATTAAGTTGACATTTAAGAAGGGTAGCGTTTTACAGAATATCCTCACAATACCTTTCAATTTATTTCCACTCGCAACCCGTCCCCCTTTCCCTCCTCCAGTTCTGTGTAAACTATTTAAAGCCTGAAAAATGACATACAGTGTGAATAAGCTCAACCCAGTGTGTTGATGGGAAGATCTTTAGTGGTTTTTTTTTGTTTGTTTGTTTGTTTTTTTCTAAGCTTCTGATATTCAGCACTTTAATGCTTCTTCTGCTGAACCTCAACTTACCCATCATTCAGACTGGGGAGCATTACACATGGAATTTAAAGCCCAACACTTCATCCCTTTTTCCTGTGGAGGTTTGAGAAAAGCTCCTCTCTGAGACTTATAAGTAGCTCATCTCATCACTCTAAGCATATTTGTAATACATCGTATAATCTTGCTTAACTTTCTGATAGCTTGTCCCAGTGGATTACAAGCAGCCTGCTGCCACTTCTTCTTGTCTGATGTTGTCTCTCTTTTACAGTGATATGTTTTTTTATTTTTTCATTTTTTGGACTCCACACAAAGCATACTGGAAAGCATACTTGTTGAAATAGAAATACCAGGAGGTATCTTGTGGTTGACTTCTTGAGGTTGCATGAATAATGGTTTTGAGAATCAAATGCGGACTGGCTGTAAACATTTATGAAAGATGCATTCCATTGTTTAGTTTTTTTTAAGTCATTTCAAATTCAGAAATGGCTGGAGCTTATTTATATATTTATATTTATAAACTTATAATATATACGTTTATCAAATCACATACAGAAAAAAGAGATTTATGTATAACATTTTACTATCCATGCCTTACCTGTAATCCAGCAAACACAGAAGTAACAGTCTCTGCAGAATAAAGGGCTATCATATAAGTGTCTTGTTAGTAAACGGTTAGCGTAAAATGCTTGGAAATTTTACATTTATATTTAATTGTTTGCCCATTTGTGTGGCTTTCAAACATCTGCATACTTCCATTGTTCTTTTGGGAGGATTTTATGTATGTGGCATGAGCCATCAGATACATTCCCATTGGCCAGATAAATTTACAGCCAGGCTGATTTTGCATTCAACTCAAACCACATCCTGATTGCTATCAGACTCAAATGTATCTCCACGGGCATTTACACAAAGTCTTTTCATGCTCATGTAGCTGCCCAATCAACAACAAAAAAAAAAGTAACCAAGTAAATAGCAGTAAATAGCCTCAAAAATGTCCAAGATTTGTTTACATGTTCAACCAATTGCTGCAAACTCAGAAGCCTAAACAAATTCTGCCACTATGCCTGTATAAATCATCTTGTTTTTTACAAACACTTGATGTTGTCATCTATGCCCTGCAAAAAAATGGATCCTGCTCTTTAAGTGACACTTGAAAATGCAGCTATCCTGAAGATATGAGATGTTGCAGATTGAGTATGTTTGTGTGGGAGTTTGTGTGCAAGTGCGCTTGCCTGTTTACGCGTGTATATGAGAGAGAATGAGTCAAAGATCGTGGTAGAGAAAGAGCGAGAGGGACTTACTGTGAAGTCTTAACAGTGGCATGTTTGTTCTTCTTTCAGTATGTGTGATGCCTTGAGACATCAGTGAGCTCACAGCTGCAATACTTTGGACACCGGCGGATTAAATGTCAGACACCCGGGGACAAGACACAGATCTCAGCCTTAGTGTATCAGAATATCAACACAGCCCTCCAGCTAGATAAAGAAATGAACTGCTAAGAAATGCTTGTTTTCCCAAGATTCTAGTGAGATGGTCTCCCATTTCATGCATAGCAATGTCCTTTGTGTTGAGAGAAATGGATGACTTTAGTTCATAGTCGCTCTCTCAGTTCCAGTCCCAGTACGTGACTCTCATCATCCTTGTCCAGCTCAATTTCATACTGATTGTCTCAGGTCACATATCAACCGGATCATCCACTATTTTTATCTTTCACTTTCTCAACTCGGTATGTGATCTAAACAAAACACATCATTTCTATTTAAGGTTGGCATTATCAACAAAGTATTGTCCATTATAATTACATCCTCACAGAATACAAAATGGCAAAAAAAAAATGTTTAAGATTATATTAAACATCTAGGGGCAGTATCCCGAATAGGGTTTAAGACTAGTCCTAGATTAAAATAAATGTTAAGACCTGTCTAAAATGGAAAAGGCTTGCACTGAGATATCGTAAAATACACCATTGCCATTGTTTGGTCTTAAAATGCTCACTGATAACGCATTTTTGTAAGACATGTTTTAAAAATTATTAAATGTCCTAAATTAGCAAAGGTCTAGTCCTGGCTTAATCTAATTCCTATTTGGGAAACCGGCCCCTATTGTTTTCTGCTCAGATTAAGCTAACTAGACTCATAAGAAAAGAATGCCTCTACCTAAGTTTCTGCAAAATTTGAGTTATGATTATGACATTGGGACAGAAATACTACCAACTTGCACCAGCGCAAACCATCTTTTTTGGAATTAAAATAGTACTGCAAGGAATAAATGAATACGCAGTGAAGAATTAGCTCTGAAAAGGCACGGCCAGGTTGTTTTTGCACCTCACCTTATTAAATATACATTTACAGGAGTTTCATTTTCAGACACAAAAATGATTTTTATCATCAAGCAGTTCAAGAACATGCAAATACTTATTTATTTATTTTTTTATAATCATAAATATACTAGAGGAACTGTTAAACTGGAATTACTCTTAATATAAATGAGAGCAGGGATTGAAATTAAGTTTTTCACTCACTGGCCAATTTGGCTACAAAATGTTTCAAGTTACTGACCATTCATAACTTCTACTACCAGCCCTACAACTAAAAAAGCTGCTAGAATAAAAACATCACAGCAAATACAATTACAACAACAAAACCTGGGAATTTACAGTGCACACTTTTTATTTTATGAAAATATAATATAAGAAAATGGTTAAAGTTTAGGTTTGGTGAAGGGTTCCACCACAATAGAGCACTAACGCTCCTCAGACATTCAAATTCTGAACTGCCGCAATACGTATGTAGAAATAATGTACTGAAAATGCAGCAATTTGTGTGTATAACAATGTAATAAAAATGTAGCCATGGTCATATACTTTGGGACAGCTTCAATTAAAACAGGTTAAATAATAATTAAAAAATAAAAGGTTGAAGTATATATAACGCAAGCATTTCTTTATAGTTTTTTTTCAAAAATTTCCTCTAATGTTCTATCGATTCTAATGTTCTAGCCCAACTCTCTCTTTCAATAATATAGAAAACCAGTTCAGAGAAGCCGCAGCAGAGAGAAGCTCTACTCAAAGGGACCTGTGACCAGAATACCAGATTTAACCGCTTAATTAATAAATTCAGTGCACCAAATCAAGTTCTGCCACAGTGCTGCTGCCCGCCACTGAGTAACCTATTCATACCTCAGTCTATGTGACCATACTAACACTATTACCCTATGCCATGGGGGATATTTAATTATCAGTGTGAATTTTTATGAGAAAGACTATTTTCTTTGTTGAAGAAGGCAAGAGAGTCACGTTTGAGAGTCAGAACAAGAGCTTGTCAGGTCTCCAAACAACTTGAATCAGAAAATCTCTGTTCCCAACAAGATAACAACCATTATTTACACCAGTTTTGCTTCAGTAAATGGAGGGTGCCTTTTTCTTGGGTTGTCCAAATAAAAGCTGCAATTTAGAGGAAGGAGAATTTTAAAAGGAAAAAACGTACAGTTCAAACGCTGGTTTAAAACCTCTTTTGAAACTGTAGCTGATGCCTTTTAAAAGGTTGTGCTTTTTAGATGAAGCCCGGGGCTATTTTTGAATTCAAGCAGCATAGCAAATAATCCTATGAGTCCTCCGCTTTACACATTACATCTTTATCTAAGATGACTAAGACGTCAGAGTTCTGACAGGAAATTAATTTGACAATATGCATTTGTATATTTATAAGTGCAACTCGATATGTGGAGTATGAAGCTGAAATTAGACAAAGACAAATTTGTAAACCTGAGGCAGATCTTATGCCTAAAGTTGATAGGAAGTCAGGAAATTCACTGCAGACACCTTATACTGTAGCTCACTGGAGGCCATGAAAAGAGGCACTAACATAAAACTGAGTGATGTCTCTGCCCACACCGTGGTGCTCAGAAAATTGATAGAAGAACAGAGGAAAAACGCTCAAGATTTCTATCCTGAACTACTTTGCAGTAATAAACTATGGTGTGAATGAAATATTAGCATGTTATGGAGACAGCCTGCCAAATTTTACCTCTTTGCATAATGTAAAGATGAATAATGTTCTCTTGATTTGTATGATAGGCAAGCTATATTTGAACCTTTGCCCCCAAAAGAGAACCACTACCCAGCATATGTGGAGCTAACAGTTCATCCATGGCTCCAGCACTTTAACTATAACGATAACCTATACATACAAATTGCTGCAGTTTCTAGTTAAAAATATTAAGGCCAGTGTTTCAATTAATAAAGTAACATAATAAATGTAATGCATTTTTACACAACTTCTTGCACAATATTTTGACATGCTGCACGATTTGAAAATTATATTTTAAATGTTAGCATCACGTATAAAGTTTCATATGGATGGGCTTTTCAACACAGTAGGTTCGCTTGGTAACTCACGTAATATGATACCTTGCTCAGGTAAGAATCCTGTAAAAAAAGCTGAAACCCACAAACAAGGATGCATGTTTGCATCATGCGAATATGTGTTACTTGCTTTGGTTAACACTATTAAGTAGGTTTAGGGTTGACCTTGCAATAAGTGCCTGAAGCTACAAAATAAAACACTGCACCAGCTTGGCAGCAGACACATATGGAACTTGTTTTAGTGTCATTCACTGAACAATTCACGTTTCCCTGCTGCGACATACGGAACATACTAACATTTGTGTTGCTGAAGTTACAACACACATATTTTCACATTAAATTAAACGTAATTTAAAACACAAAATATATATTTTTTTCGAGATAAAACCTGGGTGCCACTCATATGTAAAAAATTATGCAGTGTATGCTGCCCTCCGTTCAGCAGCCAATAACCAATTTCATCAATCTTGCCATATCTTTATCCTTTACATGAGTGAATACCCTTTAGCTCTACCTCAAAATGTCCTGTCCATGCCAGTTAGCAGCATCAGTCAACATGACTTTGACTTATATCAACGAGACTACTCACCCATTAAGAGTTTAAGGCCTGTTCCTCCATGCCAACAAACTCTGAGCATAAGCCTATCAGTTCCCCTGCCAACACTATTTAGTCTGACATCTCAATCTAGTCGATATGCCATGTCTCAAATTCCGCTGTTATCTTTGCTCAAAACATCCCGCAATCACAGCATCCCTCAATCAATTTCCTCAGGGGTGCTATGGTCTTCTCTATCCTTCACCTGCAATACCTTATCAGTAATACAAGCAAAATAAAGCTAACAAAGACTCAATGCCATGCTGCTTTTGTTTCCTCTGCCTTGGGGAAACAACATGCCTCATGGGTACGTTATTTAAAAGGTAATTCAACCTGGTTTTCAAAGAAAAAGAGCTTGTGGGACAAGGCCTATGCCAGCTACTAAATTTAGTAAGAAAAAACCTGGTCAGATCTGCTGACACAAGCCATAATACTGATTTAAAATAATTCATATAATTAGTATTATCCATTGACAGCACAGTCAATGGCTACCTTCTAGCATCAATCCAATCAGTAAAGGTTTCTTTTAAAAGGGATGAAAAACAGCTAGACTGCCTTAGTTGGCATGTTCCTATGTTTAACTGAAAAATGACTTTGGCAGAATTTTTTCCTTGCCCCAGAATTTTGCTGTGCAAAGCTTTTTCAGAGTCCAGGGACTGTATTATGTTGGGCAGGCTTTTGATGGAACAGATCTCTGATACTATATCATCTGCCCAATAATTGCATTCATAATTACATTTAGGACAGTTATTATTCTGAAAGAGCTGACCCTGGGCTGATGGTCTATAGCAGTTATATAGTTGGTATATAGCAGTTTCGAAAGTGTTGAGGTACTGTATAAAGTATCTGTGAAAACAACTGACCAAGTAAAATCATGCGTAGATGCATGCAGTACATATATAAATAAAGTAAACCACACATTGCATTAAAGGCTGATGTGATCAGCTTATTACAGTAGATCATGATTTTGTCTTGTTGGATGTTTTTATTGAGGAAATAAATCCTTGTTACTGTATTTATGCATTCATTTCTAATGAGAAACTGAATTCAAGTTGTCCATTTTTTCTTTTCTCTCCAAATGAATACATCTCTGCACTAAAACAACAGATAAATAAATACATATACCAAAACTTTAGCAAAAAAAAATCTATAAGCATTGCTAGTGAAATATCACACACACGTGTTTGCCCTATTTTATGGATATTATTAAAAAGCAAATTTAAGCTAACATTGTAATGCAAAAGTGTTGTTATCAAATTGTGACAATGCAGTTATTGTTTAAAACTGTACAGTATTTAATCTACTTTATCATATCATTGCTTTTTTTTGGAAACAATAATTTGTCAGTACAATCCTAACTATATTTTCATTACCAAATTGAATCCAGGCATCACTGCATGCTTTCAAAGCCATACAGTACTTTATTTCTCCCTTCTAGATGGTTTTAACAGATTTATAATTAAAAAAAAAAAAAATGTTGAGAGTAGTCAAGCACTTGAAAGTATGTGCCCATCACTAACAGAAAGCTGACAGAAACACTGAATTAAAGAGCGCTTTGCTAGTCGCCTTGCTGTGAACTGGTAGGTTTTACACCTAGACAAAGTACAAGAATGGTGCAAACCATATTATTTTGAAAGCAACACCCAATAACTCAATATTTCTTCCAATCTTCTCTTTACACCCAAGAAAATGTCATATGTTTGTAAGTTTTGTCAGAGAAGAGGCACACTGTCGATGAAATCCTTTGAAAACATAGTAATATATAAATATAGTAATGAATGCTAAGACAAACTAAAGGGCTTTTATACCCGGTGTATTTTCAGAGGAATTGATAATACAAACAATATTTGGTGTTCAAAACAGTCTTAGGACTGCTGTTCTTGTTATTCCTTTGAAGTGTAGATGTGGGTTGTTAATGCAAGATCAGGTGTGCTGACCTGCTTCTGAGTCCAGGGTCTCTGCTTTCACACTGTGCCAAACACTATTACCATATCCCTTTTTCAAGTGGTGACCACTAAGTAGGCGAGAAGGCAGTGAGCACTGAAAGAAAGAAGGAAGACTATTCACTAACACCTACTTTGAAAGACTTTGCTTATAGTGCACTGAAAAAATAGAAGCATTGTATCATGCTGTAAATCTACTTACATTTACCTAAATTGTGCTGCAAATCTATGTGCCTTAAGCCCTCTCTGTGTCCAAAAGCCCATATAAAGAGGCTCTAAGTAAGGTTAAGCTAATGAACATCTGTTACCTTTTATTTTAATTTAGAACGGTGGGACAAGAATCTGCAAAATGAAGCCCATTGTAAATGAAACTATGCTATGCTTCCATCCATGCTCATGGCCTCTCATTTCTCTTTTCTTTTTATTTTGAACCCATCACCACAGGAATGACATCCTAATTGGCTAAAGTTTGATTGGTGCAGAGCAGAGCACCTCACTACCAACTATTCTGAAATATTGTGTCAAAAGCAGCAGACAAGGAAGTCTGTTTCATGGTTTTTAAGAGCCCTGCAGGAAATCCGTCAGAGATAAACAAAACATAGTATAAGGAACATTTTTGCTCACAAAAATGTTGATAACTACTGGTAAATGACGGTGAATGGAAAGATTTTAACATTAGAAATATGCCGACTGTCATAAATGTCCATTTACGTAGATTAGCTTTGTCACAATTTAACGTGCTGTTAAACCTATATTAGTTACCAAACACATACATACATTTCAACTTAACCAAGTGAACTATAGAATCTTCATGTTAAGGCATAATATGAATCAGAATTCCGCTGCCTTTAAAGATACTTCAACTTTATTACAAGAGTCAAGAGAAATACAAAGTTCTGGCATGAAACTCTAGATGGCATAGTCCAACAGGTCTAACACAGTATGATATAATACAGTATACGTCACAGCTGACCTACTGAATACTGCTCATAGCTCACGCCAGAAACCCTCCATCCACCCCAGCTCCACCTATATAGATGTGCTTAGGTAGGGGTGTCAAACTTCCTGGAGTGCTGGAGAACTGCAGAGTTTAGTTCCAATGTAGTTTTCAATTAAGCCTGAAGGACTTGATTAGCTGTTTAATTAGGGTTGCATCTAAACTCTGCAGGGTTCCGGCCTTCCAGGAATTGAGTTTGGCACCACTGTTCTACAGGGTGATCATGTATGCTATGGGGGTTACTCTTGTTATATTTGCAGCAGCTGTATTTCTTAAATGCTCAAAACAGCATTATGGATGTACTGGCAGTAGCAAGTCTTGCTGTGCCACAGCAGCAGCAGGTCTATACCACCAAGACCAAGCACATTAACATTTGCATGTACATTACCATCCAAATCAGAAGAGTTGTCATGACAGAAATGCATTTATATACTGTAGCGTGTTTCAGACTACACATTGTTTCAAAGCAGCATTATATGAAAACATGGTAAACATGTTATGTTTATAATATATTAATATTGTCATGCACAGTCAAAATATATATATTTTTGTTCAGCAATTTATCCACTGCACATTGTGTTAAACCAGCTTGCAGTGATAAACAGGAAAATAGAAAAATCAATTATTTGATTAAGCACCGTTACTTATTAATTCATTAATCAGAGTTTATTGTTAGATACTAGTAGTTACTAGAGTGCTTAAATTGTGTATAATAATGAATAAATTAAGGTTGGGATTTACTGCGTGAGTGTAACCAAGTACACTTATATTATATTTGAAAAGTAAATAAAAAATGTACTCTATGCTGTTTAGCATTACTAACACTATATATAGCCCACTGTATTGGAATCAAGGTGTAAAATCTTCTATGAGGACTGTTCTTTGTGTGCTGCTATTTGTGAGCTTGCCATTTTAGATACCTAGATAGCCCTTCAAACAACGATTTTAACTAAGGGGTATGATTTTTATTCAGCATAAACCCGGCAACATGGTTGCACAAGCAAACAAAAAGAAACACAAATGTACAGATGGTGGACAACCAGAATACCCTTCAGAATGCCGCCGCCGCAGCGCTGTAGAGTGCACTTGCAGCTGTTGACCGCCGAGAGGCGCTTTAACCATAAGTTATTGAGCAAACGCTTTAAAGCACGTTTTAGCAAATAGCCGCCAGCTTTGCCTCACTGATGTGTTATATTTGACGGCAGCAGTCAGTGGAAAATTTATAAAAAAAATAATAATAAAAAACTGTACTTACTATTCACAAATTACAATTTAGTAGTAAGTATCGCTGACATTAATAAAGATTTGAATCAAAAGTAATTATTTGTTTTATGTTATCTATTTTATGTTATTTATGTTTGTATTTATGTTCAATCATTATTCATCAAATTACGGTCATGGCAATTTGATGAATGGAATGAAATGAAAGGTTTGGAAACGTTAAACCATTAACATTACATTACTGACTGCAAGTGCAACGCCACCTGTGAGAAAAGAGGAGAACACAAAAACCTACCGCACTCATCCACGATCATCAGCCATTCACTTGTTTGTTCACCATTTTCCTTAATAAATCCACCCTCCGGGATTCACAAGCAGTCTTGCATTTTATTTGTTTTGTTTTAATAGCCTGACTTTGGCACAAATGCAGAATTTACCAAATGAACGTTGATGCTATAAACATTCCTCTTTTTCACTGCAACAAAAGATTGTAAAAAGATTTTACAAGCACACAATAAATATAATGACCTAAATCAAAACACAGTGATAGGAAAACATCAATATACTTCATACTTGATTCCCTAAAGCTTGTGTCCATTTTCTGATAAAAAAGGCATAGCTGAGTTCTCTAACCATGGTTAGACTGACAGATCCTTTTATATTTCTTTATTCTAAACAAATCTTGACACATCCATCTGTCTATGTAGCTTACCTGTCATAAGTGAGTGACCGCATTGCGAATCAAAGTGACGTTGTCATACAACATAATAAGGCTAGCAGTGGTTACCAGATATGCCAAGCATAAAACAAGTCTGAGGTGCTTCTCAATATCACAGTGATTACATTTGACTTTGAGATTTCAGGATTTTTGATTTACCAATCCACTGAGAATGGCAAATTTATTTTCATGCTTGCATTGTTGCGCTCTCTTGTCACTCCAAACAACTAGATGGAATCAAAGATTTGTTTCTTATCAGTGGTGCTAAGTGAAATAGTGTTCACTTACAAGCAGCACATTTCCATCATGAACATGGAATTTTGACTTGCAATACAATTTGTCATACTTCTAGACGAGACTTAAAAAAAAAAAAAGAATGGACAATGTAAATGCTTACATTTTCAACAAACCATACACACACTTGCAGTCATATTATTTATGGAGAAATTGCATAGGCATTATGTTTTTTTTTTTATGCTCTAGAAATTGTACACCCCCTTACCCTAACCCTACCCCTAAACCCTGACACAAACATTCTGCGTAACACTTTAGACTAGGGTCGGGACTCGATTAAAAAAATGATCTAATTAATTAGAGGCTTTGTAATTAATTAATCAAAATTAATCGCATATAAATATTTGATCTGAGAACAGTGAGAAGTAAGTTTTTTCATATGGATTTTTAGTATACCATTAAATAATAACTGAATACATAAGCTTAAGCAACATAATATTGTTTATTTTTGTTCAATATTTATTTTTGTTATTTTTGTTCGTAGTCTGTATTGTTAAAAGCGCTATATAAATAAAAGTGACTTGATTTGACTTCAACCAAGTATAGCAGACCAGTGCAATATTGCCATTAAGTGTAGCAATAGGATATTTAGAAATATAGTAGCCCACATTTCAGAAATTCAGGAACCTTATAGGTAGGTAGACCTTCTGTAAACTGTTTTTTATAAGTAAAACACAATACTTCAACAGGGCTCTCAAGTTTTAGCAAACGTTTGGAGTGAGATTTGATCTGCCACAAAATATTTGCACAGCAGGCCCACCCAATTCTCTGAAGTTATTGCTAGCAGTGTAATTTTACTTATTGTTCAGAAATGATCAGCACAAATATTAATTATAACAATTGGTAAATCTGATAAAAGTGACAAATTCATCCAAATGAAATAAATAGCTTTATATATTAAAAAAAAAATACAAATGTATCAAAAAATATATTCCCAGCAGCAGCTCACACTATCTTCGGTCACAGGCATCTGATTTTGTCCAGGAATCATAAAATTAAGTAATACACATGAATAATTAATGAATGGATTACCTACCCATTTGTCATTATTGCTCTTTCAAACTCCACTCTGTGTGTGCGTGCGCGCACCCATGTTGCCTAGTAACGAACGTGGCACATCGTATGCTTGCACCTCGTCTATTAATTGTATATACAAGTTATAATTATCTCTTACTTTTCAGTGTGAGAAATACTGCATTAACTAACTGCATCCTGGTTACTTTGATTAGCTGATTTAGGCGTGTTTCACTAGGGTTGGAGCTAAACTCTGCAGGGACACCGGCCCTCCAGGATCAAAGTTCCCCACCCCTGACTTAAACAATCAAATTGGATAACAATTGATATATATATATTTTATCATAATTTTTTTTTTTTTTTTTTTTGTGACGTTGATAAGTTTCGTGAGGAGAGCAAACGCATGATTAGCCACGACTGGAATCGGGTTTAATTAATAAGCTCACTTCCTTCCCTTCCATATCTCGTTCCGCATCCCGCCTCCACCCCTTCTTCATCATTTTCGCGTCTTCCTACCAGCTCAGCCCTGGCTAGGGCTCAAACCACTAGGGCTCGGCATTCGCCGACCTCCAGGCTCGCCCTCTTGGACAGCACGCCAAATACGCCTAAATTGTCATCATAAGGAAGCGTGAGTTATTGAAATACTTATGCATGATTGCTTGCACCTACAATGTTATGACTTTAACATTTTGATGCAAAAACCTGTATTTAATCTGAAAAAAAAACACACACACACACACACACATATATATATATATATATATATAAATTATCTCACTTTTGTTAACACAATTGGTTAGGTTGTAAGAGTAAAATAGGTTGGAGAATGCTCTTTAACTTGATACACAGATGTAGATTTCTATACTATTATAAATTATAACAGATTATGAATGTTTAAAAAAATAAAAAATAGGTTAACATGCTTTATATTAGTTTGTAATGAATTTAATCTGATAATGCAAACACAACATTCAAACTCACAAATGAGCGTACAGAGAATCCTCTATATGCTATTATATCAAATGGACTGTGTATAAGATATTGTAGGTGCAAATGAACTGACAGAGGACATGAGGATGCAGCAAACGACTAGCTAGTAAATGCTACAAGGAAAAATTTGATGGAGAGCTTTCAGGGTGAGGGACAATGAATCCCTTTGAATTGAAATAGCTGAAGTCTTCAAAGAAGCTACTTTCCAGAAGTCACCTTATGGTGCAGTGTCTGATCTCAAAGACAAAGCTTGGTTGCTGTATGTCTTTAGGACACATAAAAGTACTGGCCTTATAGAGGGCATATGTCTATTTTCCAATTTAAATTACCATGCTGACAGAGAGAGGAACATTGTGAAGAGGAATTACTGAGATTCAGGTTAATTGAGAGGAACTGTCCAGCTGGCAATTTGCTAAGAAGCATGGAAATTTAACTATTGTGGGTTTGAATGTGCTTCTGTCACTAACAACTACTGAATACTGATGGGGTGTAATAAAAAATAAATAATAATAACAACAATAATAATAATAATAATAATAAATAATCATTAATACAATAAAATATAACTTAGAGTACAGTATACGCTGCTAACAAAACATTTGATTCCATCACAGTATACAACTACTTTTGAAGGCTTCTCAAAGGACGTATGCTTTTTGCCTGTGTAACGGTGCACTGAAAAAAAATTATATGTGTAGTGCATTTTTGTTTTGGTCTATAGCTAAGATGTCAATTATATTAGGGCTGGTAATGCAATGTGTTATATTAATTAATTACTGTGAAAAATAATGTGTTAAAATTTTTAAGGATTTTAACACACTTGCCCCACCCGAGACCTATGCCAGTAATCTGACAGCTCAATTACTACAAATATAAGGTAGGACAACAAACATGTGCAAACAGGGCCTATGATTCAAGCTATGGACCAAATAAGAAGATAAGGAAGACAGAGAAAAGGTTAAGGCCAAAAGTGAAGCTGATGGAGCTGCTTGACCAGAAGGTGGTGCAAATGAGATAGATGGTGTCCTGGGTGTAGCTAATGGAGGCATAGGTGGGTTTAATTGAATTGGCGGCAAGAGAGGAACTGGGTCAGAATTGGGTTCAGTGACAGAAACAGAGTTTTGGACTGGATTCGGCTCAGGACCTGAAACTTGAGCTGTACTTAGTTCTGGAATGGATACTTGGACGGGACTTGGCTCATCACCAGAAACTTGAACTGGACATGGTATAGGAACAGATTATTGGACTGGACTTGACTCCGGATTGAGAGTACAGTGTATTGCCCCGACACACAACATAGCCACTTATAGCCTCCACTGCTGAAGGCCTTGAGATCCCAGCTGCTCTCCCTGACCTCAATGGTAGGACCACTAAACTGGAAGCCAGCCTCAAATGGCCAGATAAACCATCTTTGTCTCCAAATGCAACACCAAGCCATTAAGATCATTTGCGAAAAATCAATAAATATGATGTAACTGTGGCATCAAGTATCCACTAACCTCTTTTGCCTAGTGCAAGATGTCTCTGGGTCAACATATTTGTTGACCCTGGGACAACTTTGTGATTAACCAATCAGATTTCACTAAACATTTTACAGTTTTTGCTCAAATTCAGGTTTACAATCAGTGTTTGGGGCTTGTACATCAGTGTCAGTCATCTATCATTAAATATGATTTTAGGCATTCTCATGGGTAAGGGTAGGTTTAGGTGTAAAGATATGATCAAGACTATATTTTTGCGTTAAAATGTTGTCCCAGG
This sequence comes from Enteromius trimaculatus, assembly GCA_032361065.1. NCBI lineage: Eukaryota > Metazoa > Chordata > Actinopteri > Cypriniformes > Cyprinidae > Enteromius > Enteromius trimaculatus. The sequence goes on from JAUMHP010000025.1 coordinate 3,115,060, forward strand.
GTCAACAAAGTATGTTGACCTGGGCACACATACTGTAGTACTTGGCAAAAGCAGAACATGCTCAAGTATAATTTAACTACATTAATGTGTAGTTATGGGATCTACCAGCAATGGCTGGTATGCAAAAATTAGATACCAAAATAATGTAAACTTTTGGAAAAGGCCTACACTGGAATTTTTGGAGGCTATGTGGAGCAGCTCAGTCAACATTTACTATAGGCATCTACAACATGCATATAAATAGTGTGACTGTTTTGTATACTATACACACATAATGATGAATGTTATCTTCAGTCTGTAAACAGCAGAAAGCTCAGCCTGTTCCTCGCTGCTGTTGCAGTCTGATTTAATGAGTGTAGGGTGGGTTGGGGCGTACTTGCCTCCCACTATGTTTAGAATTACTCTCAACACTGTTGCATTAGTTGAGTGATGTCTGATGCATTATTCATTTGCCAATGATGGAAATATGTAGCCTAGAATTGCAGAGTATCAAACCCTCTAACACTTTCCATCTAATAATGATAATGGTGTTTTTATTTTTATTTTTTGGAGATTGGGGCTATTACTGTAAACAGCAATGATCATTTCCTAGTATTAAAACACTTTTCAGTGCAGGAAGGTAGAGACAAAGTGCTAGAGAGATTGGTACAGATATAAATGTGCTGTTTTATTTAGTTTTATTATTTTGCTCAAGTTTGCGGCGGCATTACATACTTATGTGAATATTCTATAGTTTAGAATGTGATGAATCTTTTCTGTCAGGAAGGTCAGAGAGCAAGCTTTGTAAAGGTTGACATTTTAAAGGCCAGCTCATTCGGGTTTTGTCGTCGCCTATCACCTTTACTTTAATTTGCTTACAAAAAGAAAAACAAAAATAAACAATCTCATAAATCATTAATCGAACATCTGATAAGAATTTGAAGGACCACATTTGAAGCAGAAATGAAACGTTAACAGCCAGCTCCAAACTATTCCCACAAAGTTGGGAACATGCAATTGTACAAAATGTCTTGCTATGCTGAAGCATTCAGAGTTCCTTTCATTGAAACTAAGGGCCAAGCCCAGCTCCTGGAAAACAACCCCACACCATAACCCCCCCTCCACCAAACTTCACACTTGGTGCAATGCAATCAGACAAGAACCGTTCTCCAGGTAACTGCCAAACTCAGCCTCGTCCATCAGATTGCCAGATGGAGAAGCACGGTTCGTCACTCCAGAGAAAGCGTCTCCACTGCTGAAGTCCAATGGCGGTGTGCTTTGCATTGCACTTGGTAATGTATGGCTTGGATACAGCTTCTCAGCCATGGAAACCATTCCATGAAGCTCTCTGTGCACTGTTCTAAAGCTAATCTGAAGGCCACATGTAGTCTGGAGGTCTGTAGCGACTGACTCTGCAAAAAAAGTTGGTGACCACTTTGCACTATGCGCCACAGCATCCACTGACCCTGCTCCGCCAGTTTACGTGGCCTACCACTTCATGGCTGAGTTGCTGTCACTTCCAAATGCTTCCACGTTCTTATAATACAGCTTAAGAGAGTTAACTGTGGAATATTTAGGAGCAATGACATTTAAACTTGTTTAAACTTGTTGCACAGGTGGCATCCTATCACAGTTCCATGCTGGAATTCACTGAGCTCCTGAGAGCAATCCATTCTTTCACAAATGTTTGTAAAAACAGCCTAGGCACTTGATTTTAAATTCCTGTGGGCATGGAAGTACTGTAATTGGAACACCTGATTCTGATTATTTGGATGGGTGAGTGAATACTTTTGGCTAAATAGTTTAATCAAAAAAAAAAAAAAAAAAAAAAAAAAAAAAAAAAAAAAAAAAACAACATGGTGTATGTTAAATTCTAAAATATCTATACAAAATGATTTTAATAAGTAAAGATTCTGAAAGTACTGAAGGAGATCAAACGGTTGAAGGAACAAATAGAAAGTCAGCCATCTATAAATTATCACACTAATTACTGTCCACCATTAGCCCTAACAGCAGAGGCGCTTTTTACCCCAGATGCCATGCCTTCACATATTATTTTGCTTTTTAATAACTTGCTTATTTGCAATTGCTTTAATTCAAACGAACCAAACAGAAAATAATAACTATATGAATTAATTAATTACCAATTACAATTTACTACTTAAATCTACCACATTTAAAAAAGACAAACAAACTGCTCTATTGATAAGTGGTTTGCTGGAATGCGGTTGATTTTATGAGTGTAGCGCTCTCCTTACACTATTAGTCCTTTACACAATCTGACTTGTGCTTAAAACTTAAAACTGGAAATTAGGTGCTGGATGTCCTGCCAGAGGAGAACTGGCCCCAACTAAGCCTGGTTCTCCCAAGTTTTTTCCCCCCATTCTCTCATGGATGGGTTTTTGGTTCCTTGCCACTGTCGCCTCAGGCTTATTTATTTGGGGGCACCTGATTTTTAGTGACTATCGTCGTCTTGACTACTGAGATCGTCTTTGCATTTGTTAAATAAATAGATTAATTCTCGTCATTATACATTGCCATCACCCTCCTACTTGATAATGCTCAATGCTTTGCTACTATATGTATTTTTAAAGCGCTATATAAATAAAAGTGACCCTAACCCTATGTTTAATGGAAGCATTTCACATTTGCAGTAAGATGCATAGGAAATTGGACGGATGCTGGTATTTGACTTTGTATTTGTTTGTGTAATGCTTAGCAAACTGAGGATATATCCTTTAGGGACACATCCTCCAAGCAAACAGTAACACTTTGCGGTAAGGGTACATGAATTACTATGAATCATGAATAAATGAATGCATGAATTATGCTTTACTTCATGCAGTAATATCTTACAAATTATCAGGAACTAACATGAGTTCAGAGTCTTTCATTCACGACTTCATGGATGAACTACACATTAATTTAGACATTAACTAAAATGGGTACATCATCATGATTTATGATTTATTACGCATGATCATGATCTTTTCTTTGTTCACAAGAAAGAAAGAAAGAAAGCAAAAAAGTCTTTACTATCTACAATCTGTAGTACATAAATTGGCATGAATTTGTGCATAAAATCAGTGCAGATAAAACGACTTAAGATTTATCTATTTATTTACATGTAAGAACTAATGTTTTTTGCTGTTTTAAAATAAGTTATTAAGCATGTTCATATAGCCCTCCAGGTAAATGAACACACCTCAACACTGGCCAATCACAGCACATGACATCTGAATTCTGTGAATCATTAACTAAGCATTAGTTTCTCATGACTTCATCGTGTGTGGCCCTCAACTAAAGTGGTAACCAGACCCAAATCACAGCACAGTTTATAAATTCTGTTACCATCCAAATACAGTACTCATCACTAACTAAGCATTAGTTTCTCATGACTTCATCATGTTTGTAGCCCCTCAACTAAAGTATTGACTTGGTCCTTTGAAATATTGAATACCAGTGTGTTAATAGCAGAAGTTTACAGCTTCACCTATCTTAAAAAAAAAAAAGATGGTAGTGTCATGAGCCGGGATTAACTTTCATGTTTTTTTTTTTGTCTGTTTTGTGTCTGAGCCGGTGTTCAGCTGTTGCTTGTTTGGATCAGCGCGCTCCGCAGATTGCTCC
>JAUMHP010000025.1:3118765-3129089 GCA_032361065.1 Enteromius trimaculatus
TCCTAAGAGCACAGTGGCCTCCATAATCCTTAAATGGAAGACGTTTGGGACGACCAGAACCCTTCCTAGAGCTGGTCATCCAAACTGAGCCATCGGGGCCTTGGTGAGAGAGGTAAAGAAGAACCCAAAGATCACCATGACTGAGTTCCAGAGATGCAAGAAAGTTGTAAAAAGTCAATCATCACTGCAGCCCTCCACCAGTCAGGGCTTTATGGCAGAGTGGCCCAACAGAAGCCTCTTCTCAGTGAAAGACGCATGAAAGCCGCATGGAATTTGCTAAAAAACACCTGGACTAAAGGTGTCCACCAACCACCAACGTTTACCATCCAACCTGACAGAACTGGAGAGGATCTGCAAAGAGGAATGGTGGAGGATCCCCAAAAATCATTGCACATTAATGAGGAAAAAAATGAACTTGAAATTATTTTAAGCACTTATTTTTGCATACACAGGACAAAGTTTGAAGGAGCGGAGAACCATGATTACTAATTTAGAAGGAAGAGCAAGCCAAGAAATTTGTGCTGGCACCCTCTCACATTACAATAATGCACTCTTGACATTTGCATTAACATAACACCAAAAACTCCCTCAAATGGACTATGAAAATGAGAACTAAGTCGTACAAGCTGCAATACATTTCTCATTGGTTAAAATGAATGGAGACTATCTTGTGTTTTTCCATGGGTGCTCGATTATTTGATTGGCACTTTGGCCAGGACTGGCTCTGGTGTCCCTTAAAAACGCAGGTGCACAATGCTGTGTTTCTGATGTAACATTTAGATTGTGAACTGACGCAGTCTGTTCTGTTGCTACTCTTCTCACGTCCACATAAACAGAGGATCAAGTCTCTGTATGAAAAGCATCTCGCTCATCTCACAGCTGGTCTGTTTACCTGCTCGACACACAAACAGATAAATACTTTCTCCCCCCTCCCCTGTCTTATCTCATAAACACATGCACATGCACACACACGCACAGATTAACGCTTTCTGTTTCAATATGTCTAAGCTACACACAAGCACGCACACTGATATGACATTCTGTTAAATGTCTCTGGAGTTAAAAAATGCAATGGATGACTCTTAAGGTGCTTAGACACAGTTGTTGGGCCTGCTCTCGTGTCTACTGTGGGTTCACCTGGTTAAAAATCACTTCAATTCAATATAAACGGTAAAGACGAGACTCTGATGGTGGGATATGACCTCATGACCAGGCCCACGTAAATCCCACACAAAATATGGCACATTTGATCACGCATTCAGCTAGGAATGACAGCGTAATACCCTAAGCTCATTCAAACACATTTTACCATGGTTAAATCCATTCAGCTCAGATAATGCAGGTTCCGAGCGAGCCTGTTTTTAAGCGATGGATTACATAGGGTGTCAGAGATTGATTAGCTGTTGGTGTAACTAAGACAAGCAATACATTACACATGGGTGGATGTAGACTAATAGGTAATGACCTGGGCTGCAAACTGCAATGTTGCGGGTTCAATCTTAGACTGGAGCAAATCACAATCAAGGTGCTGCTCGGATGAAAAAGTAGCAGAGAAAAATCAAGGGTTTAAACGATGGTGGTGTGTGTCCTAAGCCATGTGTCCCGCAGCATCACGGCTCGTGTCATTTGTGGATTAGTCTTGATTCCCACCATTTGTTGTTCCGGCAAAAATCTAATTGAGGCTAAGAGTGCACTAGAAACAGATCGACCACAATGGCAGGGACACATGTGAGCAACAGCAGAAAATCCCATAATACTAATACTTCAATGATGCAAATACTGACAACAAGATATAAACAACTATGCTAAATCTATTTACACCTGTTTATTTACATTACATGGAAACCAGCAGGCTGGACACAGGACTAGAAATCTTAAATCTCATTTGTTAATGAAATTCTGAATAAAAACACACAACACATTTATGCTTTTGGTTGGGAAGGTTCCACAGGGATGCATTTCATTCTAAAATCTATTTTTTACACACACACACACACAAAAGAAAAACTGGGGCAAAAATTCACAAAGATTAAGAAGTGTGACAGAAAGTAGGCTGCATATTTAAAAATGATTATTTAAATATTACTATGTTCTACTTAAACACATTGTAAATGCATATTGTTATTACAACTAGTATTATTATTATTATTATTATTAGAACATATAATATAATAATATGCATTTGAACAATTTTCAAAGTAAAGCAGTATACATTTCTCTTTATTCTTTTTCTGTCAAATTTGATGAACAAAATTCCTCAAAATTATTAGCAATTAAAAGCCACTTGTAATCTTCTACATGCCTTCTGTCATCTGAGTTTATACTTTCTAACAAATAAGTAAGAATTTGTAAGAATGTACCTTTTAGTAAGAATGTTTATCTTAAGATTGAGGTACACTTGTTTTTTTTTGCTTTGATGCTTTTTATAAACGAGCATAAGAATAGTATTGTTATTTCAAGATGAACATACAGGGGCCTGTTCCATAAAACAAGTTTACCAAATAAGCCGGGCTTATGGCAGATAGTCTGACTTATTTTAATACAAATTAACTGGCAATAAGTCTGACTATCTGAAATAAGCCTGGCTTATTTGGTAAACTTGTTTTATGGAACAGGCCCCTGGAATGAAGTCACTTAAGATTACTTGATTGCTTTGATCACAGAACTAAGATACAAGTTTTTCTTTACATAATATATTTGCATGTACTGTGTATATTTATTAGGTATTTATAAATACAAACACATGCATGTATACATTTAATGAAATACTGTATGTTATGTTTATATAATAAATTTAGATATAATATCAAATATAATAAATGCATTAACATGTAAAAACTTTCAAAAAATATATACTGCATGTGTGTGTTTTAATATAAACATAATACATAAACATAGCATGAACACATATGTTATGTGTTTTATTTCGGTTGCGATCAATCGTTTGACAGCACTAATAGATGTTCAATAATCTGTTGCACAAAAAGAAATAGACTGCTATTTCATAATAATGGGCTATACAGTGTTAAAAGACAGATATAGTACAATAGAAATCTGTCAATTACATATTCCCTTTAAAGATGAACTGAGAGAGACCTCAAAAAAAGAGAAAAAGGAAAGCAGCAGCAGAAGAAAGTGGTGAGACATTCTTAGAGCAGACAAAGAAAAATCACTTTGAGATAGAGACAGGGGAAGACATGAAAAAAAGACACAATGTCTGATTACAGGAAAAACAAAATGTCAGAGGTCATGTGACAAGACATGATTTGAGTGCTCTAGATCCCCATGAAAAGTCATTGAAATGTCACAGTATGCACTCACACATAATACAGTATTCTTACGATGTTACTGTGATGTTAAGCATCTCCTCGTTTCTTCTGGTTCGTTGAGGAAGTGGCAAATCAGGTATTTATTAGCATGTAATTGTGCTGAGACACATTAGGTTTGGTGGAGATGCATGTTTGGTTTGCTGGAGTAATACCTGCATTTACCAGCGGTGTCCTGTGGGACAGCTGTGTCCTGGATATAAAAAACACTGTGTGTCTTTATCTGTCCTGTCAGTGGAGCTTCTGGTTAAATTTTAAGTACATTTCATAAAAGGGTAACAATGAGATTCCAGTGGTAAAAAACTGTTACTGTGACCTTTCACCTTTCTTGAAGCACTAAATCACACAGAAATTCGCTGTCCCTACACTATCAAACATTCTATTGTTTATTTGAATATTTTGCAATACACCTAAATATACAGTACTGTGCGAAAGTCTTAGGCCACTAGTATTTTCACCAACATAAACAGGTTTTAGGTCGGTTATTTCTATCTTTTGGGGTAGCGAAATATCAGGACAGAAATATGCTGTAAAACAAGGATGCTTTCAAAAATAATGCCATAAATAGATTTAATTTTATCAATGAGCTTCTATTAACTAAATCAAATAAATATTTGGTATTACAGCTTTTGGTAAAACGGCTTTTGTTCCGAGGTACACTGGTCCATAGTTTTTCAGGTAGGTGTTTTTCTTCATCTTGGAGACGTTGTCACAGATCTTCTGGATTGAGTCTGTCTCAGTTTGTTCTGTTGTTTCATGCCGTTCCAGACAGACTGATGATGATCAGATCAGATCACTGTGTGAAGCTCTGGCTGTTGTCAGACAATAATCTCACTGCATTATTACAATTAATGACAAAAGTAATGTTTGGAAATGTTTAAAACTGACACGTTACCGCAAAAGATAGAAATAACCGACTTTATAACCCTTTTTTTGTTGTTGGTGAAAATACTAGTGGCCTTTTGCACAGTACTGTAGCTCATTGTTTTTATTCTTAAAATTATTTATTTATTTATTCTTTTATTCTGTTTTTTATTATTTATTAATCGACTGAATCCTTGTAAACGTTTATTAATTACATGGGGGAAAAGACCATTGTTTCAAATACCATGTGTTTAATAAAAACAGTAAAAGCATTGAGGTTTGGATAGTGGTTCATTCCCTGAAGCATTCTTTTTTTCAGTTTCCAGTAATGTTTAGTCTGATTCAAAACTCTTCAATGAAAGTTTTGCCAATCCCTGTAGAGATGAGTGAGAAAAATACTTACAGAACCACAGCTGCAGAAAAAGTGGGCGGACACTGTTGGCTTGCCCTGTATTGCCTCATATATTGAAATTGCATCAGAGAAGTTCTTTACTTTGATAGGCTGGGAAAAAAGTAATAGGCAGGTACAGTCCCCTAAAGATTGATCTTCCGTTTCCACTTTAAATGGGACATCCTGCAACACATCAGAGCCCAAATCCCATCAGGCAATGCACACTCAACATTAAATCTGTTGTTTTATGCAGCATACTCTATCTACAGCCCATCACAATGCTCAGCACTGAGAAACAATCTTTTCTGCACTGCTTTTTAGTGCTGGCACTCCACCGCTGCTGAATCTACAGGGCCACAACAAAAAAAAAGAAATATTATTATGCCCAAGTTGTGGGAGTGAATTGAATGTAATGAGATAAACAGACCACGTAGCACAAAATAATGGCAAGAAAACTAATTTATTGCATTGTGTTTCACACCATGATACACTTGATTCACAAATAAATGAGCTGGTTCTTTCAGTGAACTGTTCAAGGGACGGTTTCATAACAAATCCGTCACTTAATGTTACTGAACCTCAAGTCATGTACAGCCTGAAATGAAGCATGAAATTGTTTATAAAGTAAAAGTTTGTGACACTTATATCTTATATATGAACTAATATCCATGTTCATATGATAATGTTTTGTGGTTACATTCACTTTCAACTAAAACCTAATCTAATCAAAACTAAATGTAAAAACAATATGGATATGAATAATTTTAAAATAATATAAAACAATCTTGAAAAAATGTGGAAATTAGAAATGTCACCTTGACAAATTACTGAAATAAAAGTTTAAGTGTGAAAATGTCTTTAAAAAATAAACAAACACATTTAAAAACTAAAAATAAATTAAAGCTAAATAAAATTAATAAAAGAACTATGAATTACATCTAAGTATTTTTAAGATCTTTAAGACCCACAAAAATAGATATAACACTATATGAGTGGCGTAAGGAAATGTCTAACATATTAAACTGTAAAACGCATGATTTAGGCCTACAGTTCAGCTACAGGTTTTTACAAAAACAGAAAGTATCAAATCACAAACTTGCCATTTTTAAATTGATGGGTCAAAAAAAGCTCTTATATTTCATCAAAAATATCTGAATTTGTGTTCTGAAGATCTTTGGAATGACATGAGGGTGAGTAATTAATGGCAGAAGTTTCATTTTGGGGTGAACTAACCCTTTAAGATTTCTTGAAATTACAATTAACATTTTCTTGTATCAAGACTTTTTATGGTCTTAAATTTGGTCAAACTAGATCAAACCTTCTAGAATTTTTAAGAACCCATGGAAATGTCGTTAATTGCAGGTCCAAAAATGTTAATTGTAATGTAGTTAAATTGCAGGTTCAAAAGAGGGGCTCCCATAATGTAAAAATAACATTCTGTGCCCACCACACACATTTTTTTCCCCACCCGGTTTCATTACCTCTTCTCCTACTCTTCCAATGTCTTTTTCTTCCCTTTCTCTACATTCCTTTCTCTGATTCCCACAGAATGAATGTAGGAGTCTGAATTGCCTGTCCACTTGTCTTGCAGTAGAGGGAAAATCTTACAGCGCTTTTCAATCAGTCCTGCTCTCGTTTCAGTGAAAATGTTCTCTTAAGACAGAGAGAAACTACATATTAAAACAACCTCTCTCTTTTTCCAGTCGCAGGCTATTCTTAGCACATCACATGAGTGTTTTTATTAGCTGACAGCTGCAAATTAAACGCAGTGTGCTGATATAAGAATTGACGTTCAATTTCACCTGGCACTTAACAAGTATAGCAAGACCCGGTGGCTCCCTAAAACATAAATAACTTATCTGGACCCATTTCTCAGAATAAAAGAGCACAATATGTAATGAAGAAAGTCTTCAATCAACCTTGCCGCACCTAAAGTTACAAAACAACACATAGGAAATGTGCATGTAAGGTTTCGTAAGTTCAGACTTTTAACAACCAACACACATTAGATCATGCTGGCTGAACCTTACAAGCAATCCATTACTTTTGTCATTTCCAAACCTGAAATAAACACAGAATTCATGCTATGCCTAAGATGATGAATTAAGCTCCCTGAAAAGCAGCAAGAGAAGAAATGATCTTTGTACATCTGAACAAGAATCGTTACTGTTCTATTTACATTCCTAATCACTGCCCAGACCTTTAGCTGCAAGCCTAAAGGAAAGAGTGCTTCACAGAGCGATAAAAAGATCTTTACTTGTCATTGTGAAATGTTCAGAAACATGACAATAGGTTGTATGGAGCACAGAAGCATATCAATAAAGCTATTTTACACTGCTGAATAAAACACAATGTAAAAATAATTTTATGCAACGCACTGTGTGTGACACAGGATGATCAAGATAAAGCAGGCATGCATTTTTCATGACTTCAGCTCTGTGTGTGCTTTACGGCACACTTATCTTTTAAAGGAAGGTGTGAGGGCTGGATTTAATTTAGATCTGATCTTCAAAAACTCTCATTTAATCCTATTTCGTGAGGTGATTAAAGGAAAAGAATCATCTAGAAAACAAAACGAGCGCAACCGGATCAGTCTTCCCTGCCTTCGGGGGATTGCTTTTCAAGCAAGTCAAGATTCTGACAAAGTGCTTTTTATTCTAAAAGGCCAACTGAAGGAAATGTTAAACTCAGCTGGATGAACACAGTGTGATATTCCAAAGATATTCCTGAATGGCACATCATCTTCATATCAGAAGTGATGGGATCATCAAAGCCCAATTACAGCCCTAATCACACACTTACACACACAAACACACACTGCCAAGACAACAAGGTCATGAGAATGTCTGAATCGGCCCCATCGTCCTCCTGATTAAGTTTTTCTGAATTTCCCTCTCTCAAGCTACTTCTCACAAAAAAGTAAAAACATTTACCCATTATGCAAGAAATGTCTGTTTCTTAACAGTATCTCACTTCTTGACATTCAAAACCCCTGCTGCTTCCTGCTTTATACCCCCCCTACTTCTTTAAAATCTAGTTCCATCAGCAGCAGTGGAGTAGAACAACTTCTTTCCCACTAAGACATCTCTCATCTTCACATGCACATGGGTTTCTATTATTTAGACAACTAAAATACATTTGGGCTGCTATTGCTAGTGTGGTAGTGAAATTGCTGGTTATGGCACATTGTTGTTGTTAATGCTGTAGTAATTAGTAACGGTGATGTGTGTAAAATGTACAGTGATGGTACCAGACTGTAACACTAGGCGCTAGCCAGCAGGATGGTTCCTAGAGAACTTCTAGGGATGTTTCCTGTCCGCATTCACACTGGCAGCAGGTACTCTGAAGTGGACAATAGTGACAGTAGTCAATTATTCTCTGCATTTACACATACCAGCAATCTGTGAATCGAGGACACCCGGATCAGAGCTGTTTTTATTGTGATCCAGCAGAGGTGAAATGTAAATGCACAATTTATATAAAAAATCTGACTAAATCTCTTACGGCAACATATTATTATATTGCTGCAGACAACAGGTAAATCCCATTATTATCACTGTTTTCCATGTTAATGGATTAAATATTTATAGACAGTGTTTTAAAAATGCCAGTTAGTGTTTTGCTAATCAGCATATACTCACTGATAGTTGCTGTTTATACCCTACTCTGAAGTAAGAACTAATTCAGAATGTAGTTCCCCCAAACCGAGTTTCTAGAACTAAGTATGCTCCTAGTTCCTGTGGAGCCAACACACCAATAGTTTTAAGAACTATGAAAAGGTTACAGCCGTGCAAAGGCTCCAACTGTCATGTATCGGAACTAAATTATTAGACATTTACCATGGTATACTCCCAAATGTTTCATAAACCTGACATTTATCTAGGAACCCCATACATAATACAAGGGAGGAAGTAAACTAAATAACATGACCACAAATTAAACATTTGTTCTCATTACTTTTTCATGTGTTTCTTTGTTTAGGGGAAATTTTGGCCACTTTGTTCATTGCACAAATCGTGACCACTTTAAAACGAATTAGTACAGCATGGTCATGATTCACCTGAAAAACTTCGACTGAACTAAAACAAGGGCTAGAGTGACACAGAACAAGAGAAAAAATAAGTGAACAAAAAAATACACACCCTCTTTTAAAAGTGCTTCAAAGAACAGAACAGGAAGCGGTCGACATTGCAGGTGACTCCTGGGAGCACTAAAAAACTTTAGACCAAAACTGAGCATCATAAATCCAGACAACAGTCTTACCATAGATAGAAAAGGCACTCCAGAGCTTCTTCCCTGGGCTATTTTGCTTTGTAAAGCTTATAAGCCTTCAGCAATTATCGGAGAAGATCCGAATAAATCTCAGGTAGCCCTGGCTTGTTTTACAAAAACGTCAAGTCTCTTACAACTCAACAGAGGTGGGCAGTAACCCAGTAAAAAATGCTTCCAATTATACCAAACGCGCCGTTTACTTTTCTGTGGGTAATGAACGATGCCCATTCGCTCATGAATGATTCATTCAGTCACTCATGTTCACAGGCTTGATAAAACCAGTTGGTAAACCAGTGAACTGGCTCGCCAATCAGTTTGAACGATCAGTTTAGTTCCCTGCCGTGCACGCTGATTCGTCTGAAGCGGCTCTCACACTGTGTTGTAACAGAAAGTTAACATCGAGAGCGTTGAAGACCTGGCTTTAGATCTACAGTCAAATCTGCAAAGGCTATCGTTTGCTATGTAGCTATGAAAAACACCTCGTGTACGGTCTAACAGTTGCACAGGTATATGCTACGTTCGATTACAGTACAAGAAACCACTACCTTATACATTAAATACAAAGTTTCATTTGTACATTGAATAGCGGCGCACGACCTGTTGCGGAATGCCTTTGCCTAACGTTAGACAATTAATATTTACACTTACAGAACATTTGTTTACATTTTGCAGAACAGATGGAAGAAGATCCGTAATTGTGTATTTGTTTAATTATGTTCAGTAGCGGTCATGTGAAATATTTTAACTCTTCTCCATGTCAGCAGGATGAGGTTATAAAGGCTGAGGAAATTTCTTATTTGCATTATTTCTTATTGTTTTTTAACCAATACGTTTTTACTCTAACTCAAGTAACTATTCAGACTATCGCTTTTACTTGAGTACAGTTTTTGAGTACTCTACCCCCCTCTGCAATCCAAGGACTGTGTTAAATACAACATACAGCACTAGATGAAAAAAAGCACTATAAGAAAACAACACATTTTCCCCAACCGTCGACAGGAGTGAGAGCCCCGGAGCAGGGTCATTGCAGGATGTAAGTGAAAACTCAATACTCATGGCATCAGCATACTACAAATGAGTCACAGCAGAGAGGAGCGCAGGAGGACAGAGTCAAAATCACAGACAGCGCCACAGGGAAGCACTGTGACTCACCAAATCTAAAGTACACAATCGAAACCATATAATTACCGAGTGCTGTTGTGGTCAATACACAATCATAGGAAGAATCAAAAAAGATGGAAATGTTTACCAACATTACAGAGTGGTGGTTGTCCTCTCTCATGCGCTTAACTGAGGTGTTGCATTGTGGGATGTAGCTCAAGACTTGCAGAATTAAAGTTGTATTACTCTATTCTGGCTGTAGATGATGGTCAAGTCAAGTCACTTTTATTTCAATAGCGCTTTTAACAATACAGATTGTAGCAAAGCACTGAACATTATCAAATAGAACAACAGAGTGATGGTAATGTAT
>JAUMHP010000025.1:3132625-3158050 GCA_032361065.1 Enteromius trimaculatus
TCTTACAATAGGTAACAAAATGTTGAATACTGGTGTGACTGCACTGTAACACATCAGATGTAAATTCAGTCTGGAGAGTACAGATGTGAATTCCTTCTGGGGAATTCACATAATCTTTCAATAGGCATGGCCGTTTGTAATTTCTATGGGTCTAGCTTCCAGCTATTTTTAGCTCTACTGAACAATTAGTTTTGCTGCTTAATACTGAAAATCAGATTCTTATCCTGTTTTTTTTAATGTATTGTTTTAATTATGAACCCACTGGTGTCTAGTACAAATGGTTTGACCGTTTACTGCATGTTGTTATTCTCCTTTTTATTTACCTATAGCGTCTAACAAACCGGAAGTGTCACCCATACGCTTACTTCCACGTTCGGGAAAAGGGTGGATAGACAGGAATGATACCACAAAACATAAGATTTGAGAGAAAAAAGCATACTTTCATTTTGGTGGATGGTAAAATGTGTGAAAAATCCCAGAGTCTTTCATTGGCGGAAGAACCTGAGCTGTATCTGGAGACCAGCGAAGGAGAAAGTCTTAGAGATGGACTCCATTGGCTTGTGTGAGGAAAAATCCACAAACCACCCAGAATAACCTAGCAACCGCATGGCACGTTTTAGCAATGCATAGCAACCACCCACAACATCTTCACAGCCGCTCTACTTGAGCCTGTTCTAAAGTTCAGGTTTCTTAGAAGTCGGCGGTCTTTAACATCTGCTCTTTTTTATTGAGAATGGCATCTGGCGTATGTGTACAATGTGTTGTGTGTTTCCGCTCTCCGCCCAACCTGTTTACATGCCGCCAATTCTTCTGCTGACTCTCCAAATGGATCGGTATGCGCCGACCCAATCAGCTTGTTGTGGATTTGTTTAATTTTAGCCCATTAGCATAATTAAGGGCTTATGGGGAAATGTGGTAATTGCATTTTTGGTGAAGAGGACATGTTTTGGTAATGGCTCATTAGGCATGGGTGCATCGGCAGATGTTTAACGACCCATTGAGAGGATCTCGCTTAAGGCAGCGCCGTCGTAGCGACATGCTTCCAAGACTCCTCTTTTTTTTTTTTTCTCCTCTTTTTTGATTACAGAGGTCACTTTAATTTCTCACCATTTTGGTAATAGTCCACTTAATTGTTGTTAATTATTTGGAATGTCAGTTTGTGCTGCTTGTCTTTTGTTTAGTCTTTGACAGTAAATGATGCTTTAAGCCCCAGAAACAACCACTTGTGTGATGTTCTATATGGAAAATCTCTTTTTTTTCACTTTATATGCGCATTGATGATATAAGCAAACATTTCTTTCACATTATTCTCAGTGTACTTGCTAACAATAGATTCCATAGTATACAGTTCAGGTCAATAAAATAAATAAATAAATGAAAAAGATCACACTTTTATAGATTCATTGTATCCATTTTGTTCTTTTCAGTTTATTATTAAAATTATTGATATACATATTTGCATACTTGCAAACTTGTCACCTTTCAGGGAAACAGCCCGTTCACATGATTCGTGACAAACAAAGCTTCTCGGATATGCATGAATAACTTTATATGAATGAATCTCAGAAGCAACCTGACTGTTTAATAGCATTTTCTGTTATCTTACCGTACCTCCTTATAATACCTAAAAGTAGCGTTCATAAGTGCAGTGTTATTTCAAAACCATTTGACACTATTCAAATGTATTTTTTTTTTTTTCTAAGTGACGTGTTCTGCCAATAAATGTTGATGATTATCTCTAAACATTTCAAGATTATTTTTAACTTTGAAATTTCAAGACCATTTCAAGAGTCTCACCTTTAACAGAAGTCAGAACTGACTCATACTAGGACCAATTTCTACTAGTTGTTGCTTCAGTGCTTCATTTAAAAGCCTTTCCAGGATTGTCGGCTGGCAGTAGCGCATCGATGTACAGTTTTCTTCATGTACAAAATTATTGCAAAGAATTGCTGGTGCTTCAACATTACAACTACATATTAATCAGACTCAGCACCCATGCATTTCATGTTCCCGTGGCCCCAAAAATTAGCTTCCCGAAAAATGCATTTCCTACAAATGTATGTATATTTTTATGTAAAATGAAAAACCGTCCAATGTTCTGGCTAAAGTCAATTTGTTTAAATGATTGAAACATAATGAACCCAATTTCTGCAGCTCGTTTTACTTCAGATTGAAAATTGCCAAAATAATTTCAGCTGGTTATGTACTAAAATAAATGTAGTCTTTCTTTTCTTTCTGGAATTATAGTTGATCATGAAGAAAACGTACAAGTTTGCAATTTTTTGATGCCCATGGTCCTTTTGGGAGGTCTTTCTAAGAATTAGTTTTTCAATACATATGTACTGTGAAAACGATTATCTGTGATTGTTTTTTTCCCTGTTGTGCAGCCCTCGTGATGTTTCTGACTAATGTTGACAGCATTTTATTGGTTTGCATGTCAGATTTATTGATGCTTTTGCCTCTGGTTGGTTGTAGCTTCGTCACTTGGGAAACGATGAAGTGCACATCGTGTGGTCGGAGCACACACGGGATTACAGACGAGGAATCATTCCCACCGACTTCGGAGATGTCCTCATCATCATCTACCCCATGAAAAACCACATGTTCTTTGTTCAGATCATGAAAAAACCCCAGGTACGTCCCTCATCGTGAACATAATGACATTACGTTACATTAAAAACCGCAGCCATCCACCATAACTCACCAGATTTTCATATATTACGTGAAATGCCTCTCCCGAGGCGTCTTAAGATCTTGGTCAGGATGTGTGATGTTTCGCTGATTGTCAGGAGATGTAGATTGTGGCTGGAAGGGCTGGATGGTATCTCTTCCTGTCTGTTCTCTGAAAGCACTAATGCTGGAAGTCCATTACTGCACTGTCGGCACGCCACTCTCATTGTGGTCAAGCTGCCTTTCATCTTCCTCCTCCTGCGTCTGCCACTAGATCCCCAGAGAAACCGAGTGCGCATCATTTGTAATTTCTGGCAAACACATCACCTCAGCGAGACTTGACTGCATGCATCGAGTGGCCTGGATGTTGTCGGATGTATGGTTTCTGCAGCATGTCACCAGCTGCAATTAGTGAAATTCCCTCAGCCGTGTCGCTGTTATCTGCCGTTCCACTCAAATAACTCTCATTTCATCCACTCGAGAAACGCAAGCCTTGGCAAATGGAAGTGATGCATTATCCATCCCACTTGACTCATAGTTGATTTATTTGTTTCCAGTCTGTTTGTGGTGTACATGCATCACATGCAATATGAGCTTTTTTAAAACTTATGTTTAAAACTTAAAACAGCATTTCTTCGTTATTTGCTCTCTCTCAACCAGGTTCCTTACTTTGGGCCTCTGTTTGACGGGGCGATAGTGACTGGAACGCTGTTGCCGAGTCTGGTGCGGGCCACGTGCATCAATGCCAGCAGGGCTGTGAAGTCTCGACTGCCACTTTACCAGAGTTTGTATCCTTCAGCTTTACGGTCGGTAACCAGTTATCTGTGAGATCACAGCGTTCTACATATGATTTTTAAACTTTTTTTTTTTTTCTTGATAGAACGCACTCTGAGCGTGTCTCACTCCACTCTGTAGTTCCATTTGCTGTGAATCTTTCTAGTGAACACTGAAACTTTGACACTGATATGTGATACAATTAATGAGGTTGTTTGTTAATATATAGACACCGTTGCTGTACAATAGCACCAGCAATTCTGTTGGTGTGCTGTTCTTTCATGCTTTTAAAAGTACAGCTCATGTATTTCTGGCAAAGACCTAGCGTCTTTTCTTGGTAAGTCAATGGTTTTATGGGAGTTTTGAGGGAGCTAAAGTTTGAATGGCCCTAGAAATGCCTGGGGAGTGCGTGTTATATGCTTATATCATGGATAAACTTTACATGTGTTTGTCTCGTAACCTTTTTATCTGAGTGTAGAATTTCTACACATATCTGCTGATTGAATATCTTGCTTAGAAATTCAGCAAATGAGTTATTCAATTTAGCATTCTTTAGTATAATGACCAGCTGACTCTCTGCTTTCCAAAACAATATACAGTAGTCCCAATATGTTGCTTTGACATGAAATAATTTTAGTGTTTACGAAGAAAGTGCAGAGTTTTGTCTTTGGAAGAAGTCTCTTCTGTGCACCAAGACTACTTTCCATGTGAATACATTTTGAAAAGTAATTCATTGCTGTGATCAAAGCTGAATTTTCAGCATCATTACTCCAGTCTTCAGTGTCGCGTGATCCTTCAGAAATCATTCTAAGTAA
This sequence comes from Enteromius trimaculatus, assembly GCA_032361065.1. Lineage (NCBI taxonomy): Eukaryota > Metazoa > Chordata > Actinopteri > Cypriniformes > Cyprinidae > Enteromius > Enteromius trimaculatus. The sequence continues at coordinate 3,136,885 of JAUMHP010000025.1, forward strand.
GTGAGAAATAAGCCATGGATTTTACAGATAAGCAGTGCGCTTTGATCGGTCAGATATTTCTGTAGCACTGTGTATTTAGTTTGTTCAACACCTGTAGCACTATGCTGAACGGATCATAAGTAGATATATTGCCTCATCATGTCTGATCTTTAATTCTGCTCTTTCTTGTCTGCAGTTATATTGCGTCAGCATGATCATTATTGTGAGTGGGTGTGTGTGACTGTTAATTGTCTCTTGTGAATAGGGTGTGAAAGGCCATTAAGGATATTCTGCTTTCACAGCTTCCTGCAATGACTTGATCTGTCTCTATAAATAATTGATCTGCTTTTCGGTGCTGCTTCTACACCACTGTCTCTTATCTGTCCGTCACAAGAACATCTGCCCGACAGACACCTCTTAACTCCCACAAAATGTGTCACCCACTCTTTCTCTGTTTGTATTACCATTGGTTATTCCATCTCTTTGTCCAAGTTCATAACATAGGCCTGCTTCCAAATTGTGGTGTTGGTTTGAGGTTATGGCATATGAAGTTTGTCCCATGTTATAATCCCTGAACAGATGGTCCTAAATTGACCCACTGTGAGGGTAAAAAGACAGGGCAATTTTGTCAAGTCAGCATTATATAAAAATGTCACTTTATTTTTCTTTTATTAGACCTATTGTTAGTAAACCATGCATATATTTTTCAATCAACATGTCAACTTGATCCCCCGGGAAAATGACAGACTGTGACTGTTGCCTTCCATCACTGTTTTACTGTGTTTTTATCATTTCTGATGCACGTTATTACGATCTAGCTGAGTGGCCGTGGTGATAATAAATGCAAACTGCTGGGAAACGCACATTTTATCTAATTTACAGAAATGTTTGTGCGAATGTTTTGATTATTCCTCCTCTTTTTATTGTTGTTTGTATTTATTGTCTGAATACTGATTGACCAGCTGGTATGCAGTAAAACCATTTAATGCACAGGTAGTTCCAAGTCGTTCTGTATTAATGCGCTGCTTTAATTGATGCACACAAACCCAAATTATTTGCAAACAGATCGCTACATTATATTCTTCAGCAATGAGGTGTAAAATTGCTGTTTTTGAAGTAGCCTAATTGTTTGTAGTGAGAGAGACGGCATGCAGGCACACACAACCTCTCTTTAAATCCTATAATTCATTCAAATATATGTGATCTTACCCCACTGTTTTATCCGTGTCTGATTTGAAGTGGCCTAATGAACCGTAACTCATGAAAATAACTCATTTTTACCCATCAGTCAAAAATTGAGTCAAATACCTAGAGCAGTCTTGGACTATATATGTCAGGCTCTCCGGTTTCATCCTGGCAGTTCACTTTAGTCACTTTATTAAAAGATCTAATATTTGTCCAGTTTATTAACACACTCTTTCTTCTCTCTCTCTCAGTCTGTCACTCCCCGTCAGAACAATGACTTTGCCTCACAGTCTGAGAGATGTCTGTTTTTGTGCGGAGATGAAATCTTCTTTGGAGCTTTCTGCTTCACAATGGCCGGGGTCCCTGCAATCTTCCCGCTTGTTGTGCTTGGTCCTCCAACGTAATTAGTTGAATATTTCTTCAAAGCGAGTCCTCGTGCTCCCTGCACAGGCTGATAAAAGCAGGTGTCTCTCTCTGGCCCTGCCACAGAGATGGAGGGGCCTCCAGCGGGCTGCACCATCACTCAGCTCTAATTGGATGGGTTTTGGTGAAATGACCACCAGCGCTTGGCATGAGGCTCTGCGATCCACCCTGTGCCCTGCGCTATCCCACACCCTTGCCACTCTATTGTCCATGTATGCAGGTGAATGTTCGGAGCTAATCTATGGATCTCTATCCCGCCCGGCTCTGGGATTATGCTTTTCCAAAAGGCTTAGCTTGAATGGAGAGCCCCCCCTCCTGCTGACACCTTTCACATTGCGCATAATGTGTCGTGATTATTGATTTGTCAGCTACTGCGAGTTCAAAGCAGGCCATGCTGAAGCCCTGCACAGGGAAACTTAGGATATATTACAAGATCAATAAACCAAGAGAATTCTTCTTCAGCGGATACATGAGCCTTTTGTTCTTTCATGTCCTCACTCGTGTTGACATTCTTTATAGTGTTTGGAAGCAGAAAGGGATCGTTCACACACAGATGAAAATTCAGTCAGATAAAAAAAATATGTCCTGCTCGCTCTTGTCCATGTAATGGCAGTGAATATTGGCAAGCTTCAAAAAAGAGGCCAATGTCATCAGAAGGATGCCATGTCAAACTTAAATACATTCATTTTTTTACATTATGTTTCATGTCCGTTTAACTGTTTGCATAATTTACCTTATGACCATGATTGGTTGCTGCTGAGCATTTACAAATCCCTGTGACGTTCTGGTGTTCTGTGATCACATTGCCTTATATCACAAATACTACAGCAAGATAAGGCATGTCCAGCGCAAAAATTCAATCTAGATTTTCTCCATTTAGAAGAAAATTGCAGATTAAAAAGCACTGTGTAACTTTCTGACGCTTGCTTGTTATGGAGAAGGAAGTGAAACAATATTTACACGTTGTCAACTCAAATTCAATTTACGAATATCCTTCAGAAAGAGCTGTCATACCGTTTGAAAACCAAACCCCCACATCTCAGGAAAAGGTTCCTGTCAGTCGCAAAAACAACTGTTCATTCAAATGAAATGGTTTATTGCACGAATCATCACATCGAATGTTTCTCTTGGTGTGAACATGATTTCAGATGCTGACCATGGTAATTATTTATTTTTGCGCAGTGCTGTTTTTCCTAATTCAGCAGCTTCATGTTGACTTGCAGGATGTTGTCAAAGACCGCTCCTATCAGTGGTCCATGTGCATGACATCCCGTATCATTGAGTTAATCAGAGTTGACAAGTGAGCAGCTGGTTTAACTCTTTCACCACTGGTCCCTTTCTTGGTCTAAGGTCAGTGTGTCACTTTCTCCTCACTCTCTTTCTGTTAGTCTCTGCGTGAAGTTGACATGCTTCAGTCCACGTGGGGCTCGCGATGGCTGACCAGTGGGCTTTAAGAATCGAAGCAGAGATTCACTGACCTTCAGTCTCTATGCTTCCTCCCCTGCTGAACACGAATCGATGGAGTTACTCCCTCTCTCCTCCTGGATCAGATCCATCTCTAGGCACCAATCAATAACCATAATCTGTTCCTGCCCACCGTCAGTCATGCGCGATTCAGCTTTTAGCGCCCGTGATGGATATTTGAGGGTAAGTTGAGGATGTGCGATTTAGAATGAGGATTATGAATGTGATTGTTTGGTTGTCGTTGTGGCCATCTGGCCATATAACACAGGTCTGACTGTGTTTATGTTTTGATTATTAAATCATAAGATCCATGCGCTATATTGAAATGTATATCAGGGTTGAGTCTACTTCCTCTCTTGTATTGTATTGTATTGCAGAGTCTGACGTTTTACTGTTGACGCTTTGCAGATTCTTTTGGCTAAGAACCACTTAGTTAAACTAAAAGAGGATGTCCCAGAGGGTGTAACTTTTTTGCAGGATGTTTAAGGCCATGAAATTCATGTTTCTGCAATAATATACCAGCACAGTTTAATAGTAGATAACCGCAATCAAATAATGGTGCGGCAGTTTCTCCAAATGGCTCTATGGGCAACACTGAAGAGTCTCCCTCCCCTGTCTGCTTCAGTGGGTCTCTCAACTCACCAGGTGTTACTGGAGGTCCTGACAAAGTCCAGTGTGTTCAGATCACGGAGTTACGCCAACTCACTCTCCCACTCCCACCCAGTCACTCTCTTGTCCAGTCCTGCACACACGTTCAGGACTATTTTTTGAAAAACGTGCTTTCATAATGCACTTGTTATTGCCGATTCGATGGGTGATGTCTTGGTTCATTATTTGACACTGCCAAATGAGAAAAATGATTCAAATATGTTCAATAAAAATGTCTTTTTGGAAAACCAAAAAGTAGGCGTTATTCAAGTTATATCAGTTATGTATGTTTTCTTGACTATTCATTGTATTAATGCTAATTGTGCAGAAATGACACCGTTCAATACAAATTTTAAAATGTAAAAGTTGAAACAATAGTTTAATACAATACAAACATAATGTATTAAATTGAACATGTAATGTGGAAAGGAAAAACATTTTTTCAGTTTATGGGACCTTTTTGGCTTTTGAAAAGAAGTGTAAATTGCTACCAAAAAGATATGAATAATTGCATTATGCCATCAGTATGCTGTGGTTAAACAGTTGACTGAACAAAGACTTCCGGTAGCACTTTAGAATAGGGAACACTTATTCACCATTCACTATGACTTTCACGTTGGACAATGTTGCTGAGATGTTAAGGGTTTAAAAGATCCTGGCATTAATACATTAATAAATAATATTATGTAATTATTGTTTTGCAGTTTTGTGACTTTTTTTTGTTGAACCTTTTGTTTATATGGTATTTACGAAGAGTGTCATCTGAAATTTTCATCTAAAATAAGCATTTTTATGATGCTCCTTTGTTTAGGTTCAGTAATTTTACTCTAATGGCAATGTAAAGGTTCTTTTCTATGCAATTCAAAGGAAATAACTGAATTTTGTCAAGAACATACTGTAAATTGACTAATTGTAAAATAAAATGTCAGATGGCACTTTGAGGCAGTATGCGAGTGTAGATTTTGTAACTTTCTGCTGTGTGAAATAATAGCTACGGTTTCACGTCTTTTTCACAAATAGTGTTCAATAAGTTGTAACTAACAAACACACACACATTCAAGGGGGGCTCCCATCCACAGGAGTGGAAAGTCAGTTTTGCCCATATGGCATATGGCGTCTCACTGCTGCCTCTTTATTTGCAATACTCAAGTATTCTCCCACCCAGCCACCCACCCTCTCTCTCTCTGAATGACTCATAGCATTACTCTTCTCTCGCTCTCTCTACCCCTCCTGCTGCTTGTGATGCTTGGAACAAAGAATAGTGACACACACACACACACACACACATGCCCATGGGGGATTTTCTCTTATGGTAAAGCCAGGACTTAAACACAGGTCAGTAAACAACTCCATGACAGAACAAAATAGGACAAAAACAGGTGACAGATGTAATAGGTGTGTGCATGAATCTCGTGCTCTTCATGTTTATCCAGCCTTCGCTCTGCCTGGACTTTCTTTTCTGCACATCATCATCTTGCTCGGAATTCTCAATAGCTTTTTTAATCAAATTTCCGCAGAGCAGGAAGACTCCCGGGTCATCGAGTCGTGTCTAATTCGATATGAGTACAGCATGCTTCTGGGTCAAACTTCTTCATACTTTATCAACCCAAAATGAAGTACGCGCTTGATGACATTTCTTTTTTTCCTTCTGTTTTGCTACTCTCTAAGCCCAATTTTAATGTTTTTAAAGAGGATGAGGGCATGGGAATTTCCTTCTTAATTTTTACAATTTCTAAAGACAATTTTGCTGTGCTTGCTCGCACACATCTACTTCTGAGTGGTTCTCAGTGTATTTATTAGTTTATTAATATTATTATTTTTATATAGCAAAAGTTGCTTTAGTATGTAATTTAAAAATGAGTTATAGCAGCTACTAGGTGTTTGTTGCTTGGACATATTTTGCATCACAGAACGTCTGGGCAAATGTGATTGAATTTGGCAATCTACATTTAAACTTGAACCTCCGTCTCCTTCCAATGAAAAAAAAAAATCACTAGCACTCCATTAGGCATTCATGCTTGACATCTGTCTATGTTCTGCCACCATTGTGAATGGAGGAGCCATTGCCAGATCAGGGTGGGATCCCCCAGTGTGTGTGTGTGTGTGTGTGTGTGTGTGAGGTAGAGTTACGCAGAGCTTGCTTCTTTATTAATGCTCCCTCAGGAGTGACGTTACTAAAGCGCCTGTAAGCGTGAGAGTGGCTCTTGTTGGCACCTGCCAACTTGTGTTTTTGCACTCTGCCACAGTGTTTTCTGCTGTGTTGTTGTTGTTGTTGATTTTGTAGAGATGGGAGACAACTGAATTACATGTGAAACAATGGTGAAGAGTGTAGGTTTGATTTGAACATCAAATGCTTTACAAAACACATCAGGTTTTCATATGCACAGTGAAAATGTTTGTTATGGCTGATTTCCTGTTCTTGTTTCAATGGAATATTTAAAATAATTTCCATATTAAATACTGTTCTTTTGAACTTTCTGATTATCAAAGAATTGTAGTGGAAATAATGTATCCAAGTTGTTCAAACATTAATAAACAGTGATTCTTGAGATACTAATCAGCACATCAGAATAAGTTCTGGCTAATGATAAAATTCCAAAAATTCTGCTTTGATGACAGAAATAAAATATATTTAAAAAATATTTTCAAAGAGAATATACAAAACACATTTTTCACAGTATTGCAGTTTTTAACTGTATTTTCGGTCAATTAAAAAGAGACATCGTTCAAAAACATTAAAACACTCAAATGGTAGTATACATACGTTTCTAGCATGCTGAAATGCAGCTTGATTTGAAATGTAATCTAAACGTTGGGCTCCAAGAGCTTATGTTCTTGAGCCAGACACACTTAACCAGTGTAGATGTTGGTTAACTGTAACCTATATTCGTTCACTAGAAATTTTGGTCTGGTAAGTTTATGGCACATGACCCACCCGTCCGTACCCAAGTGGAAAACTCTAAATGGACACAAAGCACTTTAGCTGATCATAGCTCCTGCCCCGATTTCTTTTTATCTGTGTCTCTCGCTCATCCTGTTGTTGGTCCACCGAGCAGGATGGACATTTCGGAGCCGTGCTAATTGTGATTGATGGCGGAGGAGGGGAGGACGAGTGTTAAACCTGCTCGTCTTCTCAGAGTAATTAGCATCCAGCTAGCGGTTCCATCTGTCTGCCCAAGCCCTGTTTAATTAATGAACTTTCTTCTCCTCCCTCTTCAGGCTGCCAACTCTGGGAGAAAGCTGTTAGCCCTCTCAGGTTATCCAAATGGATGTGGCTCCGCTTTTTGTTTGTCGCCCGTGTGCACAATGAACGCGTTCGCATTGATGAGCCGTGTGTGGGTTTTGTCTCTAGCGCTTTGTCTGTAGTCTTGTAAAGGGAGTGATAATGAGCAATTCTGGCAAGCTTGGGCACTTAAGTGTGGGAGTATCTGAATGTACGAGAGCGCGTGTTTCCAGAGCAATGTTGCTTTTGTTTTGTTTGTGTTTTGTTTCCCGTTCATTAGAATAAGATTGCCTGCGGCTGCAGAGGTATTCTTCGCGTGACGGTCTTTCTCAAAAGATCTCTGGGCTCGTGCGTGCCAGGATGCGTACGCGTTTGTTTGCGGGAGAGGGCCTGCGTGTCTTTGTGTTTGCGTCTTCACGCATGCCTGATTCTGCTCTCGCTAATCGTCACGCTTGTTCAGCGGCGGCCCTCGTTAAAACTCATCTCTCATTCGGGGGGCTTCTTTGTCTGAGGCCGCTGCTGATAAGAATACTGCCTCTAGGGCTCTTGTGATACTGAAATCCTCCAATGGTGAGAAAGAGTCTTCAATCGGCGAATATCAGCAGTGCTCTGATTGCCATTCAGTCTCCCAGAGCTGGCTCACTCGTCTCTGGCTCTCCGGGCCTGAATGAAGACTGCTTATCCTCTCTTATGCCACACATATCCAATTCTTCCCTAAATGTCACTCAAATGTCAGCCACCGTATAAACTGCCGACTATATTGTATGTCCCGTGATATGTCTTTTCTTTGTTGCGTTGTTGTTTTTGTAAATCAGCTCATTTAAAAATATTGGCACACTACATCAGATAAACTATATGTCCCTTTTTTCATGCAGAATATTCCTGGATATTGAGTATGAGCTTACATTTATATTATTGTATGTCTCTGCTATACTGTTACAAAGATCTCATCATTAACATACAGTGCAAGCTAGTTTTGCTCAGTTAGTCTATCTGAATAAAACTTGAGTTCTTACTGTATTCCACATTCTTACTATACTGATGGACCATATTTGATATATTTTTTCACGTTTAATATAAAGTTTCTATGACCTGTTCCATTTCATAAAATTCGATGCTATATTTCAGTATTTGTCTGTTTTCATGTCAGGCTTTGCAGGTTAAGGTAATAAACTAGAGGTAATGGCACAGAGCAAGACAAAAAAGTTTCTGCTAAGTTTTGCAAGCTAGCTTTTTAATTGTATAATAAACAGAAGTTTTTTCCTAGTATGCAATGCTTGGTGTGGTTGGTTGACTGCGCATCTGGCCCACAGAGGGCTGCTTCTTTAAAGACTACAGCGCTCTCGGTCTCCAGTGCCCGACTGGCGGATATCTTTAAAGAGGAATTAGTTGATTATTTATAAGTTGGCCGTTAATACCACTTTAAACAGTTCAAAGGCAGAGACGCCGGCTCCACGCGCTGCCGGTGATTGTTCTGAGCTAAAGGATGTCCTTGTGTTTCTCCATTTGCATGTTCACACAAAACGGAGTCTCTGCGAAGAGGATGGGTGAATAAACAAAACGGCAAAAACCGCAGAGCTAAATAAAATTGTGCATCCTGCTTTTTTCCAGTCTGGCTTTGATGTGGAAATGGATGTTCTTTACATTGTGAAGTAGAAGAGTGGAGTTCGCTTGCTGAAGGGCTAAGCTCTGCTAATGTTCCTCCGTCAGAACCTCACGCTGGATGCCTGTAATAATGTTCCCTGTGATTCCTCCTAATTTGCTTGTTTAGGAAATGCTCATAAGGCAGTGCCTCAACCGGAGACCTTTTCGCTTTTGCGGGGTTGTTTGGAACTTCATTACCTGTCTGTAATTGGTTTTATTTTTGCGGCTTCTTTGGATTGCCAGACAATCCAGCACGTTGCTGAAATGGAAGCACTTAGCATTTCATTGTGATTCGCACATCTTGGTTTCAAACACTTCATACTGCCTTTTTTAAATTACTGTTGCAGAGCCGCTACAGATCTATAGCTGTTGTCATGTATATGAGTCTTATTCACGGTTGGTGCACAAAACGGTGAAGTGAGTATGACCGGAAAGTGTCTAGAGCTCCTTCTCCACACCAACACATAGGTTTTGTCTTGATCTCCCAGAAATATGATGACAAAAATGTTTTCTCAGTTACAGTAATGTTTGCAGTTACTATCACACTGCTCTTTGTTTGTTTGTTTTTTTAATCACCTTTTTTTTGGATTGAAGTTTCCATTCAGTATTGTCAGCTAAATGTATACACATCAACTGTGTGTGTGTGTGTGTGTGTGTGTGTGATTTCTGAAGGATTGCCCAATTTGTTGTAAAAATGAGGCACAACATTACAGCTGCTCCAGCCATGTGTACATCCATAAGATGTATTTACATTTTAAAGCGAGCCAGTATGCTTTCTTATGACAAGTAACCTTCCCGATTTTGTGTGTTTGAGCTGTCTTTATGTGGGTGTTGGGGAGAGCACATTGTTTGGTCAGCCCATTTAAAGAGCCAGTGTCTGTGGCTAAGTGAGTGGGATTTGTGCAAGCACACTGGGCCAATGCGGGCCCTTTATTAACCCTGGAGTCACTAGCTAATGTCATTGAAGGAGGACCACCTGGTGTGGAGGACACTGTACAGTCAGCTGCTGCTGAAAGCTACTGAATGCCTTGGACCAGGTGCCGGCTTCCACATCCTGCTTAATTGTTGCCTCGTAATATTGCGCTTGACTGCACGGAGCGCCTGCAGGCAGATATTACCAAAAAAAAAAAAAAGTGAAAAGAGAAAATGGGAGAAAGAGTTGCTAAACCCGAAGTCTATTAACCACTGTTCCTCCTCCCCACTTAGAAGCATTCTCATTCATTTCCAGTTTTTCAAAATTTCACCGTGATACTCATTCCAAGGTTATTATTGTTAACTAAAACCACAAGCTTTTCTACTTCAAATAAACTAGCTGAGACACAAATAAATACAAAAAAATAAATAAAAAGCTTAAAGCGTACTTTATTTCAGCTAGCTATCAATGCAATATTTCTCATTTTCATTTACTTTAATTGACTACAACTGAAACAAAACGATTAAAACTAGCACGCTTTTTTTAAAGGTTTTAAAAGTAAATGTATAAATAAAAAAATTAACAATTCCATTTAGCTTTAAAGCAATGCGTAACAATTTTCCCCCCAATAATTTATTACACAAAGCTATATCATAAACAAATTATAACCAAAAAACAATTATAACCAGCTAAACAAATAAACATTAAACGGCAACGGCACCTTTCAAATATCGAGAACCAATATTAAATATTCAAGCATTATGAAATTAAAACTATTAAAGCTACTTATATTGTTGTTTTATCTTACAAAGAAAAAGAACAGAACTGTTGTGCACACATCAGGAACGTGCAGAACTACATATTTTTTCTTGAATATTATTATTTACTCATGGATCCTGAGAGAGTGATGTGTAATTACTGTAGGCTGATTTTATGTCTCATAACAAACACTAGATTTAACCTCAACATATTTATGTCTGGATGGTCAAAAGCAGAGCAGAACTGTACTGTATGGTGGAGGGGGTCAATGAAAATGACCCGTCTCTATCACACACACATGTTGCCAGTATCAGGAGCATGTTGCTAATGAACAGCGTGTGGTTAAAGGCATGACCTAAAGCTAAAACCACTGATAGAAAGACCTCACATTTTTAGCACTGGAAGTAGATTTTTAGTCCTTTGTCAGATTTTGCAGCATTGTTCAACAGCTTTATTCATTTCCGTGCATTTGTCTGATACCTTACAAGAGGATCACAGATTCTCTCGTCCAATCCATGTCCATTCAGAACAGCATGCTTAGCTGATTATTCAGCACCCAATGCATATTCGTGTGTGAATTAATCTCATTGTCTCAGTGAGGAGGGCTTTATAAATGCTGGAGCTTTTTATCACAAAGAGCCCTGTGTCTGATACAAAAGAGCTCTTCAAAGAACCTGCACTGCCCACCTCTGACTTGAGATGCGTCTGCCTTGATGGCTCCATCTTATTATATCTTCTTTTAAAAAGCGCTGCTGTTGCCAATTGCCTTTTATAGTAGCGGTTTGTTTGCTTGATTATTTCCCTCATTGCATGTCACATTAAAGCCTTTACTAGCCTGTGACTCAGAGTAAAAAAGCTCTGTCTGATTATACATCCCATAACCTGAATTGCTCAAGGGTTCATCAAATGCGACATGCACTTTTACAATCAGATTGAACTGAAAAGGGTTTTGACCGTGTGTATAACCACCTTATAATGATAAAGATCCAGCTAGTGCTTATTTTTGTTTTGTTTTAATTCCATTAAACTATTTCACCTTTCTTATCAATATCAAGCTATTCTCAGATGCCAGTTTTTGTGACGTCACACAGACAGGTCCCCTGCCGTTATTGCTAATCAACACCAGCGTTTGACTTTATACCTGCCCATTGTTTCACTGCCCGAGCAGATGTAGACAAGACTAGCTCCTATAATCGATTGAGGTGTTCTGTTGTTGGATGCAATAATGAACATACCAAAATCATTTGTGATCCAGCCACACAGAAGAAGCGAGTATGCGATTCTACATTGAATCACCTTTTCTAATAAAATGCTAGTTTCACAGCTAAAGTAAACCCAAAAAGTCACACCACAGAAGAGAAGGGGCAGGGTCAGTAGAGGGCATTAGCACTTAATGAAAGGTGCACTAAAACGGGTCCTGAAAACAGAGCAGATTTCCACAGGGTAAAAAGGGCGTTGTTTTACACTACCATTGAGAAATTTGCACCAAAGCGTGTTATAGACTTTTCATTAAGGCCCTGAAGAATCATATCAACTGGTAAAAACTGGGCACCCAATGTCCCCTTTAAATAGGTTATCAGGAAAATGATGAAGAAATCTTGCAATCGATTGGAATGATTTCAGTGCCTGTGGTTTGTGGCAAGCAGTGCAAGTGTTGGCGAAACTGCCGTTGCTTGACCAGTGAGCAATTTTAGAGAGACGCATCCTAAATCCAGTTTGCTTTGTTCCCATCAGCCTCAGAAGTTTCTTAAGCATTCATATCGCAAAACAGTCCTACGTTATGCATCTTCCCTGCAAAAGACTGCTGAGTCACAGACACTTCACCTTACTCAACAGCTCCCCCGAGGTCTATGAGTGCTACTTGTATCACTGCAGTGGATCTTACAGTACGCTATAACCCGTTGACCTCTCTGCATTCTCCCTGTATGCCGACAAGCCCTTTCCTTTGACCCGGAGATCGGATCGATACTTTGAGCGCCTTAGGCAGAGGAGCCTTTGTGTGTCATACTCAGGTAGCGCAGAGAAACCGTAGACGTTTGATTTAGAGCTGTGGTAAATCTACACTCCGACTCGGCTGGCCTGGCAGCTCTATGTGGGAATCTGCATGGGGAGTGATGTCACGCTCGTAACTCTGCGTCGCTGCGTCTCTTTCCGAGATGGATGCTGGAGAGGTGAGATGTGGAGGGTGTGAACGTCCCCCTGGAGGTTCAATTAACCTGTCTTAACTCCCCTTCCTGTCCCCTCAGCTCTGGGTTCTGGGCTTAATTAGCCTCTCGTTAAAGTGGAAGATGCACGGCACAAACACATATATCCTTCAGAAGCTGACATTACTGACTGAAAGACAAGAGGGACGCTTTTTGATGCTTTCCCCACCCTTGTTTGTTGTAGTTTGTCATCTCTCTCTCTCTCTCTCTCTTGCTCGCTCTGGCGCTCTTGATCAGTAATCATCTTCTCTTTCTGAGAACAAGCTGACTAATGAGACGCCAGGGCCTTGAGCTAATGACAAGCACATCAGCAGCATTGTTTCACTCGTCCGTCTGGAGTTCTCGCTCTCTTTCCCTCCCCCATCCATCCCATAATCACCTCACACCTCCTCTGGGCTTTTCCACCGAGATGTGCTTCGCGCCTCTGTCCAGTACCGTGACAACAGGTACCCTTACAGCGGTGCCACAGAAAGCCACCAATCAACACCTGCTATCCCATGGGCACCGGGGCCGAGGGTAACTGGCATCAAGTCCATTTGTGAGGAAAGGCTCTCTCTCTTTTTATCGGTACATCTCTCGCTGTTAGCTCTTCTCAGATGTACTTTTCGACACACTTTCCTCCCTCCCTTAAAAGCTCTCATAAATGGTTCATTAGTTACAGAAGTGATGCTTCACTTCTTTCATTGGTGGAGGATTTAGGGTCTGTTTTGTGTTAACATTTAGGGCTGAGTAGACATCGGTGAATGCTGCATGTCATGCAAGTCATGTATTTTCAGTGTAGTGTAGATTTTTTCGAATTTCATATCCGATCTTCAATTGATGTTCAAGGATGTTGTCAAATCAAAACCAATAAATGCAATTTTTTCATCATATTTCTTTTTAGCATACAGTATTCCTAATTGTATTATTATTACCACTATTAACCTACCATGTTACAGTAGGTTAGGTCATATGTGTAGATCAGCGAATCTCAAATCCGTGAATGAATGTTCCAAAGTGAATAAACTGTAATAGGTTTCCCCTGCTCAGGGAGAAGGGAGCAATGAACACTGTGTAGGGACCATGTCAGTTGGAACACAGTTCATGCACGGCGCTCTCTTCTAGTGAGCTGATTATCAGAATCAGGTGCGTTAGCAAAGAGAGACATACAAAATATGCATAGCGGAGGGGCGCGAGGACCAGGATTGAGAACCGCTGGTGTAGATATATCATTATTATTCACTCATTTGACCAAAGTGAATAAGCAGATTAACAGTGCTTCACAACTAGTTTGAAAGTTCTATACGATTGCCACTAGGGGGTAAAAGGCAAAAGAAAAACAGCAGCCAGAAGAGGGAACGATGTCAAATATCCCATTACTCCCATAGAAACACCCTCACATTAGTATGTATATAATATTTATATATCTAAAACCTTATTGGTTAAAATAATTACAAGGCTTGACTATATTTGTTCAGGTTGAACATCTGTTATTATAAGGATTAATATAATTAATGCAGCCTATAGTAAAAAAAAAAATAACAATAATAAAACTGTAGTAGTAATAATGTTGTGATTTATCTTTTTCTTGGTTATGTCAATGCATTATAAGTTGTGTCTAGCAGTGTTGAGTACAAGCACTCAATGAAATGGCTGACTTGTCAGACTTTCAAAGAATTGTGAATCCCGTTTAGAAGGATCGTCTTTATGATTATGACTGTGAACACAAACCATTACAAAACTTCAGCAGCAAAGAAGCATAGTGGACGGAAACTAAATGTAAATGACGGGGTCTGTCGAGCACTGAGGAGGAGTGTTTGTAAACCCCACTGAACTCCTGCAGCAAAGTGTCAGCAAACCTCAGCATTCACCTTAAAATCACTGCTTCCTTAGAAACCAACATAGCTATATGCACACAAATCAGTCTGCTAGCTGGCTTTTCATACAAACCGAGGAGCACGATTTCTACAGAATCCTGCTGAAAACACAAGATCAAGCCCCTGTCAGTCTGTGGTGGTGATACTATGTAATCAGGAGCGTAGCTGTGACCGTGGAAATGAGTCAGGCCGCGCCGTCTGTTTGATCTGACGGATGGTGTCAGCGCCTAATTAGAGCAAAAGTGCAGCAGAAACGCAGAGAGGCATCTGTATGCAGAACATTCCATTCAGCGACGGAAAATGTCAGCAGTACGCTCGCTCGGACAATATCCCAAAAGCAGCGGGGCCTTTTTTTCTAAACCAGCCAATTATCCTCTTCCTCGGCTAGACGGTAAGGTCAATATGATTGGTGGAGGTTAATGGCTGGTGCTTGGCTGGAGTGGAGGTTGAGCATGCATGGTCACTCTCCAGTTCTTCAACTTCTCCATCCTCTCACAAGAGCCCATTCAGAGGCCAAATAAGAGAAGGCCGAGCAGAAACGTATTGTTAACCTTTGCCATGTCTTGATACTGACAGCGCTGAAATGACCGAAATTTGCATTTGCTCTTTAAACTCTAAATATCTGTTCTTAAACGTTACTGTCGATCATATTCGTTTGAAATGGAGGTTCATTAAAATAACTTTCTAATAGCAGTGTAACGAGAAAGACCTTTGGTGAACAATGAGCAGTTGCTTTTTTGGTAAAAAAATTCATTTTTTTGTATTACAAAGTACTTTTCCTGTTTTAGTCGATACTGTTTTATTCCATATTGCATAAAATTCTGTTCTGAAATTAAAGTAGTTGACTTATTTCTCAAACAATCTCTTTATATTTTGTTAATTCTTCTAAAGAAATTAAGTTTACACTACATTTCATCTTAGCCATCTTATTTTCTGCTCAGTAATTTATTTAATAAAAATACAGTGCAAACAAAGCAGCTGTTTTCTATTCAATTTATTAGAATATATTTTAAAATGTATTTTTTTCATGATAAAGCAAAGCTTTTTTTATCATTACTTCAATCTTCTGTAAGGTGATTCTTCAGATATCATTTTAATATGCTAATTTGCTGCTCAACAAACATTTCTGGTCATTATTAGTGTTGAAAACCGTAGTGCTGCTTCATATTTTAATCAATATTTCAGGATTTATTTTAAAGAGAAAGTTCAAAAGAAGAATGTGTTTGAAGATATTTTATAACGTTATAAATGACTTCACTGATCACTTTAATGTGTCCTCCTTACTGATTAACATTGATTTATTTCATAAAATATAAAATATCTTTCTGCTCCCAAACCTTTGTATGGTAGGCTATGTTGGTGGTTAGTGCCAAACCTATTCCAAATAACTCCCATAGTATTTTTTATGGAAGTCAGTGGTAACCCAAAACAGCCTGGTTACAAACTTTCTTTTGTGTTCGGCAGAACAAAGAAATTCATACAGGTTTGGAACAGCACAAGGGTGAGTAATTAATGACAGAATTTTAATTTTGGGTGAACTACTCCTTTGAAGGATGAAATAATGTAGGTGGTCTTCGTGAGGGGAATGTTGTGACTGTTATTGATGCTTCAGGTCTGCAGTTGAATGCAGGAGCTCAGCACAGTGGCCTGTCCTCAGGCTAGAACTCCAAAGGCTCCTTATGCTTCAGTTACAGCCTCCATCTCCAATCAAACCTCGCTTTTCTTCAGCTTAACCAGACAGAGCAGAGCAAGGCCTCAAGCCTCTGTTTGCTAATTGACCCTTGAGATGCTAATAAAACTCTAGACCAAACTTCAGTGGCTCTAGCGTTACACCTCTTTCTCTTCCTCTGTCCATCTGTGACCGCTGTCACAAACCTGTTCCATTTTATCAAAGCGCTATGTATAGCTTTTGAATTAAATAAAAAAAGAAAAAAAGACTGTACTGTATGTTTAAACATTCTTAGTAGTTGTTTACAGGCCTTGGTTAGAGGTCTTGTTATCGATCACCAACAAACCACTGAAAATATATCCAAAAATATTACATAGAATAACAAAAACACACACACAACCAAAATCTGTTGTTGGTGCCAGATTAATATTTAGTGTAAAATTCTTAACTGCTATTTTCAATTTTTCTAACTATAAAAATAAAAAAATAATCAGAATGTTCTTGTGTTTATTCTTAAGATCTTACGATTAAGATTCTCGAATCATTGATAACCCGTTACATTTAGGATAACCTCCAATTTTATTCTCTATTTTTAAAGTTATATCATATTTGATGAATTTATTAAAAAACAAAAAAATCTTATAAAAAATTCTGAGCTACTTTGACTTGACATCAAGAAATTTCTTAACTTATTTCTGTAATGTCCATAAGCCTTGTTTTCATTCATGTCACCACATATAGTGTCTGCTCTGACTGAAGTCCATTAACAGGACAGTTTTTCATATTTCAGGATGTAATCTTAACCACAGCTACTTTGCTTCTACCCTGCATCATTTTCTACTTCCTTATCTCCACAAATATGTTAATGACAAATTTCTGGCGTTGTGACCCTGAATCAGCAGTGCTATATCCAGGCTGAGGTGTCCTGTGGGGTGAGATCTTTTGTTGTGTGTGGACAGAGAGGAGGGGTTTCAGGGTGGGATGGGTTCAGAAGGCGGTCCCAGGGGTTTGGCCCCTGAGCTGACTGCTAATGAGAAGCCATCTGAGGCCCTCTGAGTCCCTGTGCACCTTGAACATGGCCACTACTACCACCTGACCTTGGCTTTGATCTGCCAAAGTGCTTGACCTCTCAATTCCCCGCTGGCCACCCCTTACCATCTGGACAACAGCATACATACTCTTCATCTCGCTCTATCACCCTCTCGCACACGTCAGAAAGAATTATCATTTCATGATGGCTGATTTGGGTGATATGAACACACATCTATTGTAGCACACTTACAATCATCACTATGCATGTAGAAGTGTGAATTATCTATTTATTTATTTTTTTTAATATTATTTAGACAGCATATTGCGGAGTGTGTTTTTGTGCTGGTATCTTAGCTTGTTTAGGTAAATGGCTCACAAAGATTTTCATATTCTTCATTTTCTGTGCAGTGGTTAGTTCACACTCATGACTAACCTAATTAGATGTATGCATCCTACGTTATGACAAATTCTTAAAAGTAATCAATGAATATTAATGCTTTAAAAAAATTATGTTGAAATTGAGGTGATACTTGTCACATGCTGATTCAAATGGCAGTTAAAAAGGAAGTGGCTAAAGTCTTTATGAATTGATTATTGAATTACTGCCTTAACCAATGAGTTTAAAATGTATTCTTTCATCGTTTTGGACTATTTTGTTGAGCACAAATAGAATATAAAGCAGAAACATTCAAAAATACAACTCCCAATATCTCTTTTTTTGTTATACTGTTGTGTTATATATATATATATATATATATATATATATATATAATATAAATGCATACAAGAAAACCACACTGTTGCTTGTAATATGCTTAACCCCATAAAAAAAAAAAAACTCATACGGAGCCTTTTTTTGCCCTGTATTTTGAGGTCATTGTGACTGCATTAAGCTAGGCTACATCACAGTCTCCCAGGAATGTTGCATGATATTGCTTGCTTCAACATCATTTAAACAACAATTATGATGTGATTTTAGATGATCCGCATCCTATACACCGATTCGCAAATTCAGATGTTTCCATTCCAAACTGAAACAATCTTTTGTTGATACAGTTGACTATATTCTGCTTTAGAGTGTTCTGGTTGAAGACCCAGTTGGATAGATTGTTTTGGACTGTTCCTGAATACTCAATGAGTCTGTGTGCTCCCCTGGGCTTCTGCTCTCGACAGCCTTTAATGCCTTGCCTTTGTCACCTGGTGCACCATGGGGTGGCAAAGTGGCCTCCAAAAGAGTGGAAAAAGAACATTATCTGTTAAAACTCCTCCGCAAAATGCTTAGAGGACGTTTTTTCTCCAAAGTGGATTTGCTTCATCTGTTTTGCCTCTCTGGTGTAACAGCGCTATTGTACTTTTTGTTTACCCACTTTCCCCCCCCCTTTATCCCTTTCTCCCATTTACGCACAATCTGACCCGTGCTCGAATGAGGTCATCGCATTATTTTACATGGCAGGGGGATGTTAAATTTGCCCTTTTGACACCGTATCCCTCTCCAGTGCTTTCTTGACCGTTCTGTGAAGAGGTTCTGGGTGCACAGATCATTTGGAGTCGTGTTTTTGTGATTAATGCTTTCGGAAATTCCCTCTATCTTTGGTTTGCATCGCGCTGGAGTGTTTCCCATCTCAGGTGCTGAAGTGACTTAAATTACAATTACATTGGGAAATCCCTAAACTTTAGATAACTTGCTTCTCATCGGAAAACTGCAGGTTCCCGCTCACCTGTGTAAAATCCAGAATTGCCTTGTGTTTGTTTTTCTGTTCTGGAACGGTGTCATCCAAGCGACCTCTGTCTGTGCAAACAGTCTGCATATTTCCTGTATGCTTCCGACAGAGACGAGTGCTTCGACGGCGTATAAAGCCTGCCGTCACTGTCCTTTGCTTTATTGAATTAATCCACACCACCGTCATCCAGCCCACCTCGCGCATTCAGCGGAACAACCTGTGCCACAACAATTACAGAAACCCGAGACGGAGAGGAGATGGCACACCAATCATGCCAGCAAAAGCAGCTTGATTGTTTTGACTCCTGATGCGGAGCTGTCTACGCCTTTCTCATGCTATAAAGTTCAATAAAGAACAAATCCAACGTTAAACCCCGGCATACATTTATGCAAACAGCTGCCAAGTCTGCACGCTATCACGAAAATCAGAGGTGTGCCAGAAGCTGCAAATCGTTTAGGCGCAGATGAGTGTACGATAAGTAATGTGCTGTGACCCCTGCATGAATTTGTTCAATAGATGAGAGGATTTTTTTTATCCTCAGGAAGTGGGAGTGCAGGTTGGCCGATGGAAGCGGTGACTCCGGCTGAGGTCAATATTTGTTTTAGGAATCTCAATAGCTGAGCCACGCTTAAGTCATCTGCATCTCTGATAATGGAACGCCATATGGCTCTGTTGACCTAGTGGGATCAGGCTTATTATCCCTTATTCTCATCCCCTCCCTCTCTCCCTCTGTCCTCCGGTTCACGCACAATTCGTATTATTCCTTGTTTAACACTTATATCTTTAGTTTTCATTCCTGGCAAGCCGTAAAGTCTCTTTACAGCAATGTTGTCCATGCGTGCAAAACCTCCCGTTTTTAGACGACACGCCAAGCAAGTGCTCTCAGACTAGTATGTACACATTGAAAATGCCGTGAGCCGTCTGTTGCTGGTCGCTTTGATTTTCAGCCTAATGTGCGTCAAGTTTTTCTTCTAGATAGGTGTGCCCTCTCCCTCCCCGCTGTGTGTTTTTAGCAGAAAAGCATGCAGAAGTGAAGCAGATTGCTCTCTCCTTGTGTGCAGCCCTCAGGCTCAGGTGCTTGTCAGTGCTGGGTTCAGACGGACCTTTTCAACAATTTGTCACGGTTGCCTCAGCCCCTGCTGCGCTGGCACGTGGCGCACACACACACACTCTGGCTCGCTCGAACACCGAGCACTGTGCTGTAGCCAGCGTGGTCATGATGGAGTGCAAAGGCCTTGGCAACAGCCTAGCGCCTGGCGGAATAAGCAGCCTCCCTAATGAGATGGGAATGGCATCAGTGGGGCCCTCCAGAATTTCAGCAGGCAGGCATGTGGCCCTGGAACGCCCCTGCCTCCACTCCACAACCTATTCATTAGGCATTAAAGCACACACACACACACGCACAATCTTTACATATACATATAAATACAGCAGTACACATAGCACACACAGATTGTATGCGTGTATCAGTTTTTGCCAGGCTCGCGTTGGTGTGTATGTGAACATCAAGGCAGAAACACCTGCTTGTGCATTTGTTTGGACGGTTAACGGACTGTAGCTGTAACTGAACAGGCTCCGCTCACCATGTGTTTAATGACTCCTCCAGTGAAAATGGCTTCAGGAGTCTGCTGGAAGATCTGATTTGTTTCATGTGCCATAAGTACAAGTGCCATAGTATTTGCCCTGAACCGCCAACTGAAATGTGCCGGACCCTAAAGCGAAGCTTTAATTAAAGCGAAGCACAATCAACTTTTTTTTTCTGAAAGCCTTCCTCGGCATATCCTTTTTTAATTAATTTGCCTTGATTATTTTAGCTTTCTGTATGTGGAGGAAAATATGAATATTGTGTCAAAACCTTTTTTTTTTTTTTTTTAAATGGGGATGTTTAGAAAGTACGTTCACTCTG
The DNA here is from genome assembly GCA_032361065.1 of Enteromius trimaculatus. Classification (NCBI taxonomy): domain Eukaryota; kingdom Metazoa; phylum Chordata; class Actinopteri; order Cypriniformes; family Cyprinidae; genus Enteromius; species Enteromius trimaculatus. The sequence continues at coordinate 3,157,511 of JAUMHP010000025.1, forward strand.
CTGCTTTCCATGCAGTCGAAGCCTATGCTCTCACCAAGACTTCTACATTATAATGCACTTCTAAGTTACCTACTGTCTTTAAATACATATATATATATTTAACTTTTGTTGATTTAACTTTTATTCAGGAAGTTTGAATCAAATTGATCGAATTGACTTTTGTAAATAAATTCTGTTTCAAATGTATTCTGCACTTTTGACCTTTTCATTCATCAAGAAATTAATATATAAGAATAAATAAATGTGTAATTTAAAGTTAATATAATTTTTACGATATTACGGTGTTAACTGTATTTTAATTAAATAATGCAGCCTTGGTGAGACTTCCTTAACATTTAAAAATTAATATTTTACGTGTTGTAATTACAATTATCAGTGTTTATATGTGTAAATGCAGTACCAGGGATTTCTGCTTCTTAATACCAATCCTAGTTCAACTCACTCCTCTTTAATTCTTTAACATCTTAATGGGCTTGACTTTGGCTTTTGAAGTCACACGATAGCTTTGTGTCAGAGGCCAACTGAAATTATTTTGGTAAG